>NW_017547262.1:253300-267781 GCF_001854935.1 Bemisia tabaci | reverse complement strand
TTATTGGTAAGTTTTCATAATTTTATTCATAATTTATCCTCTTCCATCATGAAAAATTAAAAACTCCGTCCTACGAAGTAAAACACAGACGCCTAAACTTTGCACCTGTATAGTTTTCCCGACAAAATGCACAAATACGGGTCTTCAGGTACGTTGTTCACCAAAAATAACATCAAAAATGAATTCTACGCGAAAAATTACATGAAATATGTGGTACATAATCGATCAAATGACCAGGAATATTCGTTATCCTCGTAACATTGGAAGCGCAACGCTCCATGACCGACCTCTCCCATTGACTCGATCCACCGTGCGTCGTGACTTCTAGTCTGGCCGTACGCCGCTGTAGCGCTGCATTAGAGCGACCGCGAACTCGTAAAATATTGTGCACGACGACTCAGTCTTTAGCATTTAAAAAAGAGCGTCAGTTTTTGAAATTTTGCAGGAAGTTAAGGGCAGAAATTTACATGATCTGTTCAAAATATATTACGTTTATTTATTAAAAATACTGAAATATAAAAGAAAAGCCTATATAATGATTTTTTCAATTTATTTGATACAAATGAAGTCAATCACCACTCGCTGAATTTAGATGAGATATATATATTCCCATTCCAGCACCTGCACAGTTCGATTCTCCGTCAATTTCGCCACATCCTAGTATGAACCCAAGAAGGAAGATTCGGGTTACCCTATAACTGAATACGACAATCGTTGAGGTAAAAGAAATTGCCGGCTCTTTTCACTTTTCAGAGACTATGTAAAACACGTTACTTCGAACTCAATGGTCAATGTTAGCAACCCCCTCCCCCTCACCCCTCTCCAGGTTTTAATGCACGAAATATTGCGATGCTATTTGTGTCGGCCTGGCTCGAAAATTCTTGGGGTGTCGATACGTCTTCGAGGCCCTTCCTCTCGGGTGGGACCTCCTTACCTGGACGTATTTATAGGAACTATGTGCAAGTGGAACGATGGGGTGTGCTCGTGGTGAGCTGGATAAAAACAATGGAAAAGAAGATATAGTTCCGTTTGAGAAAATGGAAAAGCGGTATTTGACACCAAATTGAAAGGGACTGAGGGCTAACTCGTGAGCCGTAGACATGTGACAAGAGCCTTGTGGACAGGGCTCATGAGTTAATGCTCGGCGACGGCTGCTTATTCGCCGCTGACGTCACTGGCGCTTTATAATTCCCATTCATTCTTATGGCCCTCAACTAACGAGCACACCCCATCTTCCCATTTGCACATAGTTCCATTTAGCATGAATACGTCCAACCAACCAAAAGTCCTGGTAGGGCCCTTTGAGCCACATATCAGGATTTCAGGGGTGCCGAAGCAGAAAATGAATTGCTGATTTAACGATTAAATTGTTAAACAATAAGTCCGACATGTTTCCAATGTACACTTTAGAATAGTTGAAAGCTAATTTATCCACGAGTGTGGTTAATTTATCATTTTTCTACTGTAAAATCTACATGGAAACACGTCGTACACTTTTTTTTTACATCCAAATTGTTAAATCAGCAATTTCATTTTTTCTGTGCGAGACCTTAAAATTTACTGTCTCTGGGTCCGTGGCACAGCAATATGGGTATCCCTGGCCCAGTCCCCCTCCCGCACACCAAGTGGCGACTCTCGCAAGTTGGCAACACTGTTTTTTCTCTATTTAAATGTATGTCAAACAATCGATTCTAGGTGAGGCAGTCCGTCTCACCTAGAATCGATATATATAATGGATTTAAATGGAGTATCGACAGTGTTGCCAATTTGCTGGGTCGCCACTGCACCAACCCACTGTGAAGACACGCGTTCCCTTTCGTTTCTCGAAACAATATACGGCTCTCCGCTCTAAGCATTGACGCTTAATAATCATAGAACTTCCTTTGGAGGGATTTGCATCGCATTGAACTTATTCATCGGCATAAATTTTAGCACGATCAGGAGTGAAATATGCACGGAGTCCTAAATTGAGGGAGGGGGGGGGGATTAGGGCCAATGGGGAGGAGGGATCCACCGGCCTTGTAATTCGAGCTACCAGCCACGCATACTAAATGTCAGTGGGGAATGTCCTGCGATAAATCGATCTATCTGCCATTTAAACCTATGAGGAAAGATCGATTGTCAGGGCTAATCTTAATGATCGATTTTTATCATAGCTTCAGATGGGAGTGAATCGATGGCCGATGATTCGTCGCATCGTTACTGTTGAATGTTTCGTCTTTTTTACCTAGCTTTGGAGTTTCTAGGGTTAGCCTCAAAAAAATCCTATGCCGCGACGCAATTCTCGCTAAAATACCAATTTTTAGATGTACGCCCTGTACAGCGCTTAAGCTCCTTCAAAATTAATCTTGATTTGGACAAATCATAGAATATTTTTATCAAAACCCTTAACTTTTCTCGAATTCAAAAAATAAAAGACAACGCAATTTGAAAAAAACGCAGAGATACAGCTATTCGTGCTTGATGGGTATCCATTTTGCTGTTGCATCTGCAAAATTCAAAGCGCGAAGCATAACTTGCAATGCTTCCCTTTACGCTGCTAGTGAAATGTCTCTCAGATTCGGTAGAAATGTTGAAAAACTAGGGCCGATTACGTCTCTCCTATCTTCGGCTGTGTTGTTCACGTAGCCCTTGAAGCACCACTACACAAATGTAACGCAAACGGAACCAACCCAACAAGGATATGGAGCAAAGGAAATGAGATGCGATGGTGACGGCGCAGAGATACAACTATTCGTGCTTGATGGATATCCGTGTTGCGTTTGCAAAATTGAAGGCGCGCTAGCACAAGGCGTGTCGTGAACTCGCAACACCCTGCTTTATGCTGTGCCGATTAGGTGTCGCTCAGATTCGCAAAAATACAGTAAACGAGGCTCGAATACGTCTCTCCTACCCTTGATTGTGTTAACACTTGATTTTATTATTTTGTTTTCAATTTGATGCCAGATTTTTTATCAGGATGTATTATAGACCTATGTCTAGAGCTCGTATGTTTCTCTATCAATATAGCTCCGCCAGAAGAGATAAACCTGATTGGACCTCAATTCGACCTGATTTGGGATTTCTAGAGGTAGTTGTCGAAAAAAATTCCCCTTCACTCGATTTGTTCTCTTTTTTCAGAGAAAACCAGTGGCACCATCGTGTTTCTCGCGAACTTTTGCATCAGGATCAACAGTCAAATCGCAAATTCCTCACACATGCAACATCTCCATTGAATGTGGCAAAAGCTTTACGTGGCCTGGTTCCTTTCTGCATAACGCGGTCCATTTAAGAACATTCTTTTGAGATGTCTCGCGTAATTTTTTCTTTGTACTGCCCCGTTGTCCCGGCCCTTTTATACACCCACTGCATTTAATAAACGAGCGTTTGAGAAAAAGAGGATGTAAGAGCGTGGAGTCAAACGATCAAAGCTGCGACTCCGAGGAAATCGAAGGGAGATCGTTTGTCTTTTGGTTATTCATCTGAGAATAAACTCACCGCGAATCCCACAAATCGAATTACAACGGGAGTGGATGAGTCATCGGCTCATCGCCCGTTACGCTGGATAAAGAAGCACTGCCGTGCTAAGGAAGAAAGCCGTATGAACCTTCAGACGTCGCCAAGTTTCCTTTGATAAAACATGAATTTCCCGGTAAACTAATGGATATTTTTCTTCCAATTTTTCAGACAATTTTGTTCGCAATTTCACCCTATGTTCCTGAAAATATCAAAGAAAAATGTTCATAAATTTCCTTAAAAACAAACATTTTACCCCAGAAAATTTGACAACTCTCATATGTTCATTCGACGTTCTTCTTTAGAGAACTTTGTACAGGGTTTCAATTACAGGGGAGGTAGAACCGGCGGTGAACTTGGTCGGGCGGACTCTTTCGGAGTTCGGACCTTTGCCAAGGAGGGTGGTTTGGATCGCATTCAGCAAAAAGGTACCAGCGTGATTATAGTGTTGTAAAACTGTTGCTTCTTCATGATTATCTAAAAATCTCTCAGAGAAGCAAAACGTTTTTCTTTCATCAAAGAATTTTTAAATTTAAAAGAAGGAAATAGTTGTGTAAATTTTAATACTGTATATACACTGAATATTTGAAAACAATCGCGCTGGTTCCTTTTTGCTCTTTACGATCCAAGTACCACCCGCGCAAATAGCAAACTTGGTGCCCTCCCCCCCCTACAGTCAATTTGTGAACGGGGGGTTGAAAAGTGCGGTGCTTTCAGTACCTATCTTCGAAACTTATGAATGGACCTACGTTTTTTTCTAAATAAATTTATTGCTAAATAAATTTAGTTGTAGTTACGGTGAAAAATTACGAATTTCAAGGTTATTGACCGAACGGCGCGGCGCGCGGCTGGACCCGTGTGAGAACAGTTCCGCAAGCTTCTTCGTCATTGGCCGAGCGGGAGCAGCGAGGAATTGGCGGGAGCGCCGTCTTCGTTGATTTGAAAGTGGCAGGAGCCGGGAGGAGTGAGTTTGAATTTCCCGCGCATACGCGGCTCGGGATTGGTGCGCTATGCGAGACTGCGACACCGCTAGGAACCAATGAAAATCAGTGCGTTGTTGGCGACGATCGAGTGCGGATCTTTCGCTCCCGGGTTCATCACCATGGATGGATGGTTGTTTTCTATGAAGTATTATTTTGTAGGTGAAACCAAAGCGGACACAATATTGCATTTTTAATGTTAAAAAACGTCGTGCATGATTCAAGATAAGGACACAATTGGTCAAAATGGAAGTAAAAAATTAGAAAATGATAATTTCTTACAACTTTTCCTCTGTCCTCTCTCCTTCGCCTCCCTTAATTTTTCTTTATTTTCTTTTTCCGATTCGGAATGAGACTATCGACTTCATCAACTACGGCCTGAGAAAGACAAGTTCCTGTGAAATTCCGGTAATTTCAGTAATATTCCCTGAAAAATACTACAGTGTCAATGTTTATTTCAATCAATACATTTTCAGATTTAAAAAAACACTCAAAGTTGAGATCGTTAAGGGGCAGCATCTTTGCAGCCATGCTGCGCTGGTTCTCTATCACCTCTTTTTGCACCTCTTGTTATACGGTTACACCTTCGGGTGATTTGACGGGTACTACATACAGCAAGTACCAATTAAGTTCCAATTGCTCATAAAGATGTTTAGTCCTATTAGGTTCCACCAGAGCTAAACAAGTCATTTTATACGATACGATATTGAAGCCCTAAAGTTTGGAAACAGTTATTAAAGACTTGCTTCGTGCGTGGGATAAAATCAGGAAGTTGTAAAATGAGACAGAGACCGCCAGAACAACGAGGCCAAATTTCAGGCAGTTAAACTTGTGAAATATTACCGGAAGTTTCCGAAGTATGAGATATAATGGCAAATATATTTCAGTTTGTCGATTTTAAATCCACGCTAAATAATTAGAGAAAAGCTGCCAATATTTTTCGAGGCTCTTTTTACTCATTTTTATCTTTTGTGTTTCACATACGAGGGAAAGTAATGAAATGAATGACAGTGTTTTTTGGCGTCTGGGGTTATTCTTTAATGCGGGTTGCACGCCGTGCTCGTGAAGTATGTAAAATATTTCATATTTATTTAAAAATTTCACAATTTTGTGGTTTTTTTTTAAAAAAATTTGCAAATCTCGAGGAAATGTCAAATCTCTCATGGGTTTCTTTTGATTAATGCTACCCTGAGTCAGAATAAGATAACGGAATCTCCCAAAGCTACGAATCCTCACAAATCTTTCACTCTGACGCCTTCTCTCGCCTGCATTTTGAACGGTTATGCAAATAATTTGACATAAATTCAGGTTTTGCCCACCTAGTCAAAATTAAGGCGAACATTTCTTTGCAACACGGAACAGAGTTTCAAGAGTGAGCAGATTGTGAGCACTGAACTGAACAGCAAATTGATTCTCGCCTTCATTTTGAACGGTTATGCAACTCGCCGCATCGTTAAAAGATGCAAATTCTGAATAACATGCTCACTTTGTCAACCTCGCGAACTCATGAGAGCGCGAGTCTCCTATTTCCAAAAGCCCGATGACTGTGGAGAGGATACGGCAGTGACGGATAGCAAAGGAAGAAATCTATTATTCCTTTAAAAGTGCTTCCTTTTGGTTTATTCCTGGTATTCTTTCTCCACTTTAGTTGTCTTTCCTCATTTTCCCCCGCCTGAAAGCCTTTTTTTCTCAGCCGCTCCTGTCTTTTACGAACTTTTTCCCCCTTCCTTTTTTTCACATTGATTCAAGACCTTTGACGTTACCTTACACGGCACGATGTATTTGATGATGTTGGGATTAATTCTAACTCGACGGTAAACCATTTCCTACAGTTCCTCTCATTCCAATTGGTGATTTCCTTGTTACAAGAATGCAAAGAAATAATAATGAAATTAAAAATCCCAATATAATGCTAACATGATTTTACCGACGAAACATACAATATTCATAAGATAAGCTAAGCATTAACTTTGTAAGCATTAAACTTTCGTGCTTCAGTCTTGACTTCAAGATATGCTGCCTTCATGCACGCTGGGCTTGTCGATTTTCTTTGACATTTTTGCAGTGGTGAATGCATAGCTGAAGTGCGCTCCAGCTAGAATTGTATTTACAAATGGTTGGTTTTTCTACGAGGATTAAAAATAAACAAGTGGTTAGAAATGAAAACAAAATACTATGAACTATGCAAAACGATAATTCGGGTATCGGAACTTGGCTGATTTGAAAACGCCTTCAAATGCAGCGTGATACCTCACACATTCCGGAGAGTTCAAATAGTTGTATCATTGCGCCTTAGAAATGCGACGAAAGATTGCAATTGAAATAGCTTTCATGCACGCTGGCCTTTTCGATTTCCGTTAACATTTTTGCAGTCATGAATGCGCTGAAGTGCGCTTCATGTAGAATTGTATTTAGCAAATGGGTGGTTTTTATAGGAGGAATATAATTAAACAAGTGGTTAGAAATGGAAACAAAATAATATGAACTATGCAAAACGATCATTCCGATAACGGAACTTGGCTGCTTTGAAAACGCCTTCAAAATCTGCGTGAAACCTCACGCATTCCGGAGAGTTCAAATAGTTGTATCATTGCGCCGTATGAATGTGACGGAAGATTTAAATGGAAATAGCCTTCTTGCAGGCTCGCCACATCCCATCTCGAGCCCTGGCACCAGTTTTAGGTTCCGGGCCCCAAGCACGGAGGGGGGGTCCAAGGGGCATCCCCCGAGAAATTTTAGAATTTATACGACTAATCAGACGGATTTTGAAGCTTCCATAAAGAATTTTTCCATCAATTTCTGCGGAATAATTATGTTTTTTTCCCCTGCTTTCAGCACAAAATACTTGCGAATTGTTGCATTCAAAACATCTGGAAAATTTTTATTTTTTTTGGGCGGGGGGGCATATGATACTATTTTCAGTTCTATGAGGGCCAGGCCCCCCTGGACTCCCCCTTCGATTGTCTATGGCAAGGGAGTTGTGCCATGAGCCATAGAAGTCGAGGAAGCCCAGACTGGAGACTCTTAGCCTCTGACGACGGAAGAAAATGAAACGCAGTTACTAAAAATATCCCTCTGTACTGAAAATCTTGAAAATAGATAGAAATTTTCCAAGAAGTATACCTCTTTGAAAATTTAAGAAGAATTCTACAGAGTCCCAGCGTGTATCTGAAAATCTATTCACCTTTTGCGAAATCTGTAGGGTAAATTTTTCACTTTTTCTTACCTTACGAAACAAGGGTTGCATGTGAATCCGTAGTGGTTTTTCACGGGTAACACGGGCTCCCTCCGGGGCCCGGGCCCCGGTACCAGGGACCCAGTATCCCCACCCCCCCTTGTGGCGGGCCTGTGTGCTGCAGGCTGCAGGCGATCTACAGAGCAACTATTCGCACCTACGAGATATCTACGCAGTACTCAAACGAGGAATTGAAGAAGCTGTCATTCTGAATCCTTGCAGTGCAGCCCTCCACGCCGCGGGTAAAATTATGAGTGCCAAAGCGCCTTCACTTGCGTGCGTATGCAACACGGACATCCGTGGAGCCCGAATAGTTGCATCCAAAGTTCAATCCCAGCGTCGCACAGTGGATCGAGTCAATTAGACGGGTCAGACATTAAATTTTTGACTAAAACTACACATTTTGATGTTTAATTCGTCATATTTTAAATTATATGGGGTGGTTTTGGAAGAAAAATTCTTGATGAAACCAATCGGGGGCAATAGAACCCTTTTTAAAAATCTCAAAGTTTTCATTTAGCACAGTTGTAATGCGTTTGAAGTTTCCAAATTTTGTCCGACCTCTCCCATTGTGTGTGTGTGTGTGGGGGGGGGGGGGGGGTTCGTCCCTTCGGGAGAATCCCATTCCCACGTGTACTAGAGTCAAATATATATTATTCGCAACGAACGGCAGTGTTTTAATTTATTTCTGAAATTAAATATCATTTTATACTTCTCATTAAATGTCAGTATGCTAGGTTTCCAAAAAGTGCAAGCTTGTCAATGAATATCTCAATCATTTGGTGGCCCTGAAAAGGGCCGTTTTAAAGTGTCGTTGAGTTTGCGGATATCTGAACAGTTCAAGAAGTGTCGTTGTCGCCGGGTAATATAAGCTCCATCCTAGTGAAATGTTCCATCGGCTTGATGACTATTTGTCCTCCCAAATGGGCAATCAAGTCTCCTTCGCCCATCAACCGATTAATGAAAGTGCTGGTGACTGAATTGAGGAAGCTAAGTGCTTGAACATCACGCGAGGGATCTGAATATTGTCCAACTGTAACTAGGAAGTCGTACTGACGATCGGCACGCTGGCGATTGGGTGCTGGCTGCTGCTCGATGTCGGTGAAGGGAGGATCAGTTTGGGTTTCAATTGAGACTGTCTCGATGTTCTTCTTGGCGAGTTTCTTAGTCCATGGAGTCTTAATGGCCTTGGCTTTGGCCTTAGGTCCAATATTCATATTCGGCCTGCCTCTCCCGGGGGCAGCTTGAGCGTTGACTTGAGCAGATTTACCCATAGTTACAGGTACGACTTGGGTGGAGATACACTCAGGTTCGATGGGTCAGAAGGCGGGCTGGAAAACAGGAACGGAAACTCTAGCGGAGATCTTGAAGGGGTCAGCTTTTATAAGGAAGAAATTCCCGCGATGACGAGAGATTGCTAGAGAGCTGGAGTACTTTCGCGCCAAATTCCGTGCGGCAGCACTCAGCCAGGGCGATAAAGCATACTGAACTTTCCCGCCTTTCATGCAACGCCCAATGCGCGAACAGCGCGGTAGCACGAGGCGCTCATTGGGCGCTGCGTGGAAGGCGGGAAGCTCAAAGAGCTTTGTCATCACACAATAATTGACGCAATTCATCTTATTAATCTTGCACAAAGTTTTGTAGGTTTACATTTCTCTTGTTTCATACCATTGTAGCGAAGGATGCTTTAGCTAGTGTCTAGTGTTGAAAGCTCGACTAGGGAATGAGGATGACAAATTCGCCATGATAAAACGTATATTTTTGGCGGCATTCATGCACATTTTTCTTTGAAATTTTCAGATATTTTAGATTAAATTTCGTACGAAATTGTCTGAAAATTTCGGAGGAAAATATTCGCATTCGCAATTTTTCAGTAAATTTTGTTTTTATCGAAGGAAACTTGGCAACGTCTGAAGGCTCATACGGTGTTCTTCCTCAGCACGGCAGCATGGCTGCCTTCGAGAGTTGCCAAATTTGCCATGATAAAACGTATATTTTTGGCGGCATTCATGCACATTTTCCTTTGAAATTTTCAGATATTTTAGATTAAATTTCGTACAAAATTGTCTGAAAATTTTGAAGGAAAATATTTACAATTTTTTCAGTAAAGTTGGTTTTTATCGAAGGAAACTTGGCAACGTCTGAAGGCTCATACGGCGTTCTTCCTTAGCACGGCGGCATGGCTGCCCGTCAGGGATCCGCAAACGTTTCCGAGTCCGGCTTCACTCCGGCGCGATGGTCAGTCGCTGAAATCCCAGTATATTTGCAATTAAGCTCTCATGCTCAGGTAAAGCCGCGCGCTGTGTGCCCAGGCGCGGGGCGCGCCGTTCGGCGCGGCGCGAAAAATGTGCCCCATAAATAAAAACGCTAAAGCCCCCCTGACAAAGCTTCGCCCGTTATAAATTCTCAACGTGAGAACTATGGCGAAATGAATAAATGTGACTGAACGTAAGAGGGGTCGCTGAAATGGCGAGCGCTCCTTCCGATGAAGGCTCAGCCCTGTGTTTTAGTTGCCGGCTCGCTATTCATCAGCCTGACTTTCACGCGTACGCGAGATTTTTCCTTTTCTTTTTTTTAAGGAATACATTTTATTTCGTTCATTTTTTAAAAGATGGCGTCATTACGCTCAAACTCGTCTTTCGTTATCTGCAATGAGTCGTGGAAATGAGAGGTTCTCGTAACTTTGCGCGAGAATTAAGCGTTCCTCTCCACCGGGTTTGAATATTACGTTAGGGGCCATTTATGATAATTGTACAAAGGCTAAATTTTGGATTTTTCCACAGCCCTCTCCCACCCTCTGTACGCTTTTCTAGCCCGAGAGGGTGCTTTGTGAGGAAAAACCAAAAGGCACACATAACGCTCTCCTCAAGCCTAAAGTCGCAGCGGCACATGCAGGCTGATCATTGAAATTGATAGACAAAACGTTAAGGAAAATGGAGCAACACCATTGATAGAAGCGGGTGTTTGAGCTGGACGTAGAACTCAGAAGATACGCAACGGACTAATTTACCGCAGAGATAGTTAGTCCATCATTTTCCCCTTTGTCCACAAGAACCACCTGTTTCCCGTTTTAGATAATGAGATCTGTCTACTTTCCTTTTGGTTACTTTCTCAATAGCTTTGTATGTAAATTACAATCACCAGTCCATGTTTACTCCACATTTTTCGTATGTAATCATGGAATATCGATGTTGACTGGACAGACTGGAGACTGGACAGCGCGGCGCGGCGCTCAGACGGCGAGCTCGTCAGTGATTGGCCGACCAGGAGCGGTGAGGAATTGGCGGGAGCGCCGCCTTTGTTAGTTTGAAAGAGGCCGAGAGCCGGGAAGACCGAGTTTGAACTTCCCGCGCGTAAGCGGCTCGGGATTGGTGGACTGAGTGCGACTGCGACACCGCTGGGAGCCAATGGAAATCAGTGTGTCGTTGACGAAGTTCGAGTGCGGAGCTCTCGCTCACGCATTATTGTCTTCTTAGTTGCTTGTATGTCGGCCACCCGTTTGTTATCGGGACTTTAGTAGGACGTCATTTTCCTCGACCGGGGGTGGCTACCGCCACTCTTGATTTATGTTGCTTGAGAGGAATGATGACGAGGACGAGATGAAAAAGACAAGCCCTCGGGACGGCGCGGCGTTCGACATGTAACACATATTAGCGCCTACAAGACTGCATGAATACTTCACCCATTGCGCCTGTCAAACATAGTGCGGTCAGGAGCGCGAGCGGTTGGCGTGAAACGCATAGCGCCTACAAGACTGCAGGAATACTTCACGCATTGCGCCAATCATCACAGTGCGATCAGCGCGGCGCATCGCGCAGCGGCGGAAGTTAAGAAGCCATTCGGTTGGTTTGTTTCTTCTTAAAAAATAAACTAGGAGCGGAAATTTCGAAACGCCGCGCGTGGTTACGCACTTTGGCTATCGGTATGCTCCACAAATTACATTTGCACAGAATTTTGCAATTTGGAACTATAAATTCTGGCTCTTATGGAAAAAACACCTATGTGCATAGGGAAACTAATGGCACATACCGACGGTGAAACTACCAAACCACGTATCTCGGTTTGCGACGTCGCAGACTTCCTGTCATACTGTATTTTTTAAATGAAAAGCTACTTAACGTCCAGTCTTGAAAATTTCCGTGATTTTTCCTCTTCGTGCGGAGAAAATTCTGTGAAAATTTCAAGGAATGATATTGATTTGGTCTACTTCAAAAAAATAAAATGTGAGCGGAGATTTTTAAACACCGCAAACGAGATACGTGGTTTGGTAGTTTCACCGTCGATACGTTGTTTTTAAACCGGGCTAGAATTTATAGTTCCAAATTGCAAAATGTAGTCCATTTATCAATCACTATCACCATCCAACTAAAAATAGCGTTGATCTCCGCACTTTGCGTTTGTCTTACCCTATTCGTTATTTCCCGAACGAAGTAACGTAACTCTAGTCCAACGTTGCATAATTGACTCCAACAATTAGATTTTTTACAAGAATATACCTGTACAATTTTCGTCCAAAATTTGTCTAATTTTTGCATGAGATCGGACGAACAATCAGTGGAACAAGCAGTGGGAGATCCCAAAGAATCTCCAGTTGAATATGCAATTTTCAAGGGGAAATTTGTCAACATAAAATGCAGTTACGTTCTTTCGCGGGGAAAACGACGGATTATGCGCGTTGCCTGGATTGTTACACGGGAAAAAAAATTGCTGATTCAACAATTCAATTGCTAAAAACAGTGAGTGCAATGTTTCAACGCAGATTTTACGACAAAAAAATGCTACTTTAACCGCATTGTAAACTAATTTAACAACGGGGGTGGTTAAAGTAGCATTTTTTTGTTGTAAAATCTGCGTTGAAACATTGCACTCACTGTGTTTAGCAATTGAGTTGTTGAATCAGCAATTTTTTTCCCATAGAGTACATAGAGTCGTAATGTAAGTGGGAGAGCCGGCGCCACTTTTAAGCATTTTCCATGTCCCGAATTCCGAGACTCCTGTGTGACGCCGGGTCACTTTTTCGATACATAATCGATTGTTTGCGATACACGGGTACCCGGCCATCCGATGACAACAACAACAACAACAACAACAAAGGAGATAGGAATTACCACGTATTCCACACCGCCATTTTGGATCGAAAATGTACCGATAAAGCGACCCGAACTCGGCGCACACCAGGCTCGGAATTCGTCGAGCAGAACATGGCGCCAGCTCTCCCATTTACATTACGACTCTATGTACTCTATTTTTTTTCCGTGTAGAACGGGGTCTCGAAAGCATTATTGTCTCTGTCCGATTGTTGCAGGAATCAAGTCACGAGGCCCTCGAGCGGTTCAAAACACAGAAATCCAACAAAGCTCATCGGTGCGGTCAAAGAAAAAACAAATGCGGATGACTGATTCTCAAAGGACTGCTCCATTCCGAAACTCATCCTGTCGGAAAATGAAAGAGGGAGCCGATGGCAGATGCCACTTCCCGAACTGCAAAACTGCCGTGCTAAGGAAGAACGCCGTATGAGCCTTCAGGCGTTGCCAAGTTTCATTCGATAAAAACCGAATTTCCTGGGAAAATTTTGAATATTTTTCTCCAACATTTTCAGACAAGGAAATCAATCATCAAATATGTGCAAATAACTTATTACAACTTATGTTAGAGAATAGGAAATACTGGAACTCAGGATAAAATTACATTAAGAATACTTTAGAAGATAAGAATAAAATGTACAATGATAAGATAAACAATACTGTATCAAAGCCACCCCCTCACCCACACCCCGACGTAATGCCAACAGGCGGTTCCGGGGTCTCCATATTATAGATATAGACTAAGATTAGATAATTAGGATAAAATATAAAATTAAGAATCATCAACTGTAGGAATGTATCTTTAAACTATAATAAAGAACTTCTAAAAAAAAAAAAAAAAAAAAAAAAAAAAAAAAAAAAAAAAAAAAAAAAAAAAAAATATTCAGACAATTTTGTACGCAATTTACCCTAAAATATCTGAAAATTTCAAAGAAAAATCTGCATAAATGTTGTCAAAAATTTATGTTTTAGCGGGGGAAATTTGGCAACTCTCGAATGTTCGTACGGCGTTCTTCCTTAGCACGGCAGAAAACAGGAGTGGTGCAAGATAGAAGAGACATGGAGTCTGCGGAAAAAAAGTTGCGCAGGGTGTACACAGGGTGATTCAAAAGTCCCGCGCCATCAGTGGCGTGGCGTGCTTTGCGATCTATCGATAATTCCCCATTTGAAGCAGTGGTAAATAATCGATCATTAAGGTGTTCGCTGCGAACACCCTGTCGATCGATACTTTTCAATAGGTTTAAATGGTCGATCAATCGATATATCGCAAAGCTCGCCACGACACTGCCGCACCATCTAATGGCGGAACTTTGCTTTAAAAACGGGAGAAAGAAAGAGGAGGGGAAGACGCTTTTACTGCTGAGCTAAGGAAGAACGCAGTATGAACATTCGGAAGTTGCCAAATTTCCATCGATAACATGTTTATTTTTGAGGCAAGTTATGAATATTTTCCTTTTAAATTTTTAGGAACTTTAGCTAAAATTGCGAACAAAAATATATGAAAAATTGGAAGAAAAATATTCATATGTTCACCAGGAAATGCGTGTTTTATCCAAAGGAATTTGGCAACGCCGGAAGGTTCAAA
The DNA here is from genome assembly GCF_001854935.1 of Bemisia tabaci. NCBI lineage: Eukaryota > Metazoa > Arthropoda > Insecta > Hemiptera > Aleyrodidae > Bemisia > Bemisia tabaci. The sequence continues at coordinate 253,402 of NW_017547262.1, read as the reverse complement.
CGGCGTTGTTCTCAGCACGGCAGTTCATGAAAAAATTGACCCAAACTACATATTAGATACTTTAAAATTTCGGAAATTGGACCTTAGACCCTTGGACCCCCC
>NW_017547262.1:158564-253295 GCF_001854935.1 Bemisia tabaci | reverse complement strand
CATCCCCTCGAAGTGTCTACATATACCTATGGTACCACCCCTATGCTGCCGTGCTAAGGGAAAACGCCGTATGAGCCTTTATATGTTGCCATATTTCCTATGATAAAAAACAAATTCAGCGGGAGAATGGTGAATATGTTTCATCAAATTGTTTAGACATTTGTACTTGTAATTTTATTTAAAATATTCGGAAAGTTTAAGGGAAAATGTGCAAGACTTTCCTAAAAAATGCATGTTTTATCCAGGGAAATTTGGTAACGCGCGAAAGTTCAAAGTTCTGCCTCAGCACGGCAGTGTATAACTCCCAGGATTCTTGCCTGTTTTCAGAGTGGTTCCCTTAAAATTTTGGGGGATCCAAAAGTCGATCCTATTAAGAGCACTCATCAAATTTCAAGTTTCTATCCCAATCAGTTCAAATCGTCGTTTCCCTTAAGAAAAATTGTAGCTTTACTTCAATGTTGCCAAATTTCCCCTCAAAAATCGCATATTAACCAGGAGAATCTTCGGCATTACAGACTGAAAATGTATCTAATTTTTCCTCAGATCTCATGCCATAAATCAGAGGAATTTTGAATAAAATTGAGCAGGTACATTTCTGTAAAATAAATCACTTTTTTGAGTCGATTTGACAACCTTGGAATGGAGTTACGTTCCCATGCCCGGGAAACAAAGAAATTTTACAGGAGTGATGCCAGGTGCTGGTGGTGCAGGACTTTTGGATCATCATGTAGAAGAACTGAATGACAAATGAATGTTTTTTCCCGTTGCTTCTCACAACAATGCGTCTCTCTACATTCTCTACTTTATCTTTTTATTTAATAGGTATTCCAAATTACCTTCAAAGTGCTGTTCTATTATGTGGAAATAAATATGCTTAATGGTCCGATTTTAGACTTCATAATCCACCTTATCGTTGTCAGTTATCGGTCAGAGAGAACAAGTAAGGAAACTCAGTTTTCCTTCAATTCAGTGATTATGCAATCTGGCCTGCCCAGGAGTTAAAATAGTTGTATCACGTTGTGTGGCATCTCAGCGTATCGTCATACTGGCCCAAGCATTTTTCATGTTATAATGTAAAGGTATAAGGTTTTCGAAGGATGTTAGTAGCAGGTTGGGGAAAAAACAAATCGGTACCAAGTAGGTAACATTTTGGTATCAAAGAGGTATCTTTGAACAAGTTGAGACCATGTTGCAAAACTTCTGATAAAATAGTGACATAATATTACCTCAACTCTTTAATACCGACATGGTCGTTTTTAGCTAAGACGGATATCTTATACTGCCGTGCTAAGTAAAAACGCCGCGCCGTTTAAGCAATCGAATGTTGCCATATTTCTTTTTTGTAAATATTTATCTTGGAAGAAAGTCGCGTATATTTTTCCTTGACATTTTCCAACTTCTTCAATCAATGTACGAACGAAATCCTCTGACAGTCGGAGGGGAAATGACGGGCTTAGAGGACAAGGGGCATCAGTGCAGTTTTGGCTGTTTGAAGTATCAAAATCACATGGATCATGGATCCTTATGGCGGAAAGAAAGTCAAAGCTGACTTTTTGATGCTTAAAAATTGGAATTTTGGAGCGAATTTTTCACAGAATATTTATTGAGACTACTTGTACTTGGAATCATTAAAATCTCACTTTTTTCAAAAACTGCACGTGTGCGCTCTGTCCTCCAAGCTCCTTAAATATCCATGAATTTTCCTGAAAATTCATGATTTGTCCAGGACCGGATTTACCTACTTGCCACCCATGGGCCGCCTGTATTTTGCCGCCCCCCTCTCATTCGTTTTGAAACATCAATAAAAACCATCAAGTGAACGTGCCGGAGGAGGAGGGGTGCACAAGACACGTTTGCCTACTCGTGTTGGATACATTTTTTGCGGAAGCCCTGTCAACACTACTAGCAAAATTTCACGGAACTTCGCGCGAAAGTTAAGTTCCGTAAACCTATCTCTGTGTGGACAAGGTCCTCCGTTTATAAGAAATGAACCAAAAAACTATGAAAGAACAAACACAAATGTGGTTTAATAATTTTAACTTCCACCGCCGCGCCGCGCCGACCAAACCGCGTTTGGTGCAATGCGTGAAGTATTCACGCAGTCTTGTAGGCGCTCCGCGCTATGCGTTTCACGCTAACCGCACTGTGTTTGGCGCAATGGCGCAATGTGTGAAGTATTCATGCAGTCTTGTAGGCGCTATGCGATTCACGCCAACCGCTCGCGCTCCTGACCGCACTGTGTTTCTGTTTGGCGCAATGGATGAAGTATTCATGCAGTCTTGTAGGCGCTAATATGTGTTACATGCCGATCGCCACGCCGAGGGGTTGTCTTTTTCATCTCAATCCTCGTCATTTTTGGCAGCGCCTGAATGCCCATACGGCATACTCAGCACGGCATTACAGGCAAGGAGCACTGGAAAAAGGACGTCAGTTAACGTCGTAGGACGGCATTACACTATGCGCAAGTCCTCGTGGTAGGTTTCAAAACGCTGAAAGGTGTAAACTCTGACGGAACTTCAACAGGAGACAGGATCATCCTAACCACCCGCAAGCCAGCCTTCGTTAGCGGTATCTTTGGCGGAAATTAGATCAAAGTTCCGTTCATCAGAGTCGCTCATACTTCCGCTATTGCCCTTCGCGAGTTCGCGGGAACAATCGGATTACATTCTTGAGAAGTCGCAGCGGGGAATGGGAGACGGGAGACCGAGTTCGAAGCGTGAAATTCGAGGTAAGTACAACACTTGATTGATATTGGTTGCTAACTTGCGGAGGCAGCGGGGTTAGCTCATGTAAACAAAAATCATGGAGACGCGGAAATCCGTGTTGCCAGCAGGCCGATTATTGAAATTGATAGACAAAGCTATAGACAAAGAAGACAAAAGAGATATGGAGAGATCCTATTGGCGGAAACGAGTGGTTGCAATGGGAAAAGGAGTGGAGTATAATAGACTAACTACCGGCGACCCACGAGAGACCCGACATTTAGTCTATCATTTTCTCCCTTTGTCTATAAGAACCACCCATTTCAACCAATAGGATCGCCCCATACTCCCTATGTCTTCTGTTTCTATAGCTTTGTCCATCAATTTCAATAATCAGTCCGCTGGCGGGCTACCGTGCTAAGGAAGAACGCCGTATGAACTTTTAGGAGTTGCCAAATTTTCTTTGGTAAATTATGAATTTTCGGGAAAATGTGTAAATATTTTTCTTCCAGTTTTTCAGATAATTTTGTTTGTAATTTTACCTAAATGTCTCGCAAATGTATCGGAAATATATTCATAACTTTCCTCAAAATTAAACATTTTATTGAAGGAAACTCGGCAACTCTCGAATGTTCATACGGCGTTTTTCCTCAACACGGTAGAGGGGCTTTCCTTAAAAAAAAATCTTGTTCCAGATGCTTCATCGCATTTGATAGGTACTTCAAGAAGTTTCGTAAATTTCGTGAAAATAGCTGTGATATTCAATTTTTCAAGGTTTTAATAAAATTCCAAGGGAAAATATCATGGAATTTCACCGAGAAGTTTGTAAATTCTTAATGTTCATAAAATTTGTATCTGAGCTGAATGAGTCCATCATTTTCTCGTTTGAATCCATACCTATTTATCCAAAATTGCGCAATTTCTGTTTACGGCGTTGCAGATTTCCTGTCACATTTTATTTTCTACGTGGAAAACTAGTGAACGCTATTTAATTGATAATTTTTTCTTCCCTTCCTAGAGAATATCCTGTGAAAACTTCAAGCAATGGTGTCGGTTTGGTCTCCATCCTTATAAAAATAAATCGTGATGAAGATTTCAAAACACCGCAACCGAGTTACGCTCTTTCGTTTTTCACCGTCGACATGTCTCCAATGAGCAGGAGGAAGCAATTCGTAATCTTCCAACCTTCGGTCAACTCATTTTCAGAATCCGGATTCCTTACCTGGAGCCTAGCCATCGGAAATGAGTTATTGATAAGTTCTACCTACACAAGCGACAAATATTGTTATTAAAAAAATGAACATCGAAGCTAAAGCACCCAACGTATGTAATTCAAATGAGGCCTTGAGAAAAGAGAACTTTAATAATCATGAAGGAATTGGGGAGGTGTTGCTATGCATCAAGCTTTGGTGGCATAGCATAGCAGCACCGCGGTAGGAGCGCGGACCAATAGGATGCCGAAGATGAGTGCAGCGCTTTGTCTTGGGTATCGCGTGCCGCGCGCGGGACGGAGACCCTGAGATATGCGCAGCCCATTGGTCGCATGGTGATCGCGAATCATATAAATAGTGGACTTTGACCCCTAACGTTCATTCCTGGTATCAGGCAGTCAAGCCCGAGGTTGTCTTGCCATTTCCTTGCCCGCACCCCTAGCAGCTTTCGTGCACCAGTTCACCAAGTTCACATATCTCCTACATCCATTATAACACTTTACATTCATGGCTCGTCCTAAGAAGGTCACCAAAGACAAGCCGGTGAAGGAAGAGAAATCCGCCAAGGCTCTAGCCAAACTTCCACGGTTGAGGAAGGATGGAAAACGTTGGAAGAAGCCAGTTTTCACTATGAAGCGTTCAATTTTGGCCGTGCTCAAGCAGGTCCATCCCGACCGAGGGATCTCGAAAGCCTCTATGGAAATCATGCACAATTTTGTTATGGACATGTTCGAACGAATCGCCATTGAAGCCGCGAAATTGACCAAAATGTCATCAAGAACTTTGTCGTCTCGGTGCATTCAAACTGCTGTCCGCCTCATTCTACCTGGCGAGCTGGCTAAACATGCTGTATCCGAAGGTACGAAAGCAGTGACCAAGTACACCACCGCCACCAAGTAATCTGTCTAGCCTAGCAGCTTCCTTGACCTCATCTTTTAAAACGGCCCTTTTCAGGGCCACCACATTTTGAGCATACATCTAAACACCTCTCCTAGCCCAAACCCAACAAATTGCAATTAATGCAACAGGATGTTAGCTGGTTGTGTCAGAGTGCACCTTCGCACCTACTGCAATGACAACTTTTTCTCTAGTGTCTAGTCTTCGCACTATTGAATTGACATAATATGAGGCGCAGTTTTGCACCCCGGAGTTAAAGTTATGAATTGGGAAGGAATGAATTCATAATGAAACTTTCGGCAAAACGTAATTTTTCGATCTGTTTCTCATCGATGAACGTTGAAGACAGAGGCGGAAAATAGCGAGTTGCGAGATAGAGACCTATAAAATACAACAGAGACTTACATTAGAATATTTTGAGATTTTGACTTCGAGTAATTTTGGACCGGTAATCCAGGATTGCGCGAATAGAAGCCGCTACAAGAATGCATGAATTTAATTTAAGGTAGAAGTTTGGCAAAACAGGAAACAGTTGGAAAATAAATGCATTTTGACAAGTCATCGATGTCTCACCATCAGGTGATAAATGAAGTGAAAAGATTTAAAAATGGTCGTGGGTTAAGAACTATTCTAACTTTTCTCGGAAAAATATTTAATCGAAAGAAACGAGGCAACGTTGGAATGCGCGTACGGCGTTGGCTTAACATAAGCCTTTAAAGCCCTATTATTCGATGCCACGATTATCCTAACGCGAGTTCAAGTAATCGCGCCAAATACAGCGCGGCAGGCGTTAAACATAAATCAGCGCCTGCAAGACTTTAGGAATACTTCACGTATTGCGCAAAACCGTGCGATCGGCGCACCCGCCGCGCACCGCCCATATTAGCGCCTACGAGACAGCATGAATACTTCTCGCATTGCGCCAACCTCACTGCAGTCGATCAGTTGATGTGAAACGCATATTAGCGCCTGCCAACATAATTTTTGACTTTCTGGTTTAGTTTTTACCATAATTCAAAGGAAAATATCGACGGTGAAACTACCAGACCACGTATCTCGTTTGCGGTGTTTAAAAATCTCCACTCACATTTTATTTTTTTGAAGGAGATCAATTTGAAGGAGATTCATGTGGAGAAATTTCGAATTAGAGAGGTTCGAACGTAGAGAGGCAAATGGGCGGATTTACGTCAAAAGGAACCAAAAATATCAGTTTATTTCTTTACGGCGGTACAAATTACACTAAGTTGTTATTAAGTATTAATTATTTATATTTAATTTTTAAATTATTAATTACATGTTTACATTTTGAAAATCCTATCAGCTCTTTCAGACACCCAGGTACATAAACAGTTGACTTCGAATTGTAGAGGGAATGTACCGTCTTATTTATATACCGTCTAATTATAGAGGGAGGACCATATTTACTTCCCACACCTCGAATTACAGAGAGAATTTTCGTCGCAATTTCGAATTATAGAGGGCGGGCGCCAGCTTAAAAATTTCGAAATAACGAGGGGAGAAAAATACATCGATTTTCTTCGAATTATCGAGAGATTTTCAAGGGAAACAGACTTTCCTTCGAATTAACGAGGTTTTCGAATTATCGAGGTTCTAATTATCGAGAGTCCACTGTAACTCCTCGCTTTTCACGAGTCAGTCAACGGGACTACTGAGTACAGCTTGGAAGAAAGGAAAAGTCGAAGAGAGCGAATTTTCCCTTCTACGCGGCAATCCTGGACAAATGGGGAGCGGTGGGGCCACCTGAGTGATGTCACAATTGCAAGAAGTCAATTTTTCAAGGGTGCCAGGCGTTGCGGGTTGCGTCCTCTGTTTTCGCAGGCGGTAACGCTACGTGCGCTCTAGCTTCCCCATTCTCCACATCCTCCAGTTCTATCGTGCTAAGGGATAACGCCGTATGAGCCTTCAAACGCTGCCAAGTTTCCTCCGATAAAAACCTAATTTCCTGGGAAAATTTGAGAATATTATTTTCCGCAACTTTCGGACAATTTTTTACGTAATTTAATCTGAAAAATCGGAAAATTTCGAGGACAAATATGCATGAATGTTTTCAAATATATATGTTTCAGAGAGGGAAATTTGGCAACTCTCGAATGTTCATACGGCGTTCTTCCTTATACAGCAGAATTCACCTGCGACTGCCAATAACGTGACGCGAATGATCGATTATCGACATTTCTCCATTTGAAGCTATAATAAAGAATCGACTATTAAGGTGTTCGCTGCGAACACCTTGATAATCGATCCTTTTCCATACATTGAAATGGCAGACCAATCGATATATCGCATCGTTATTATCGATATTGAGTGAACTCGTTCGATAGATCCATACCTTTGCAATGCTATCTATCGATAGTGGTCAAGTCACTCGATAACTGTTTAATAATCCATGCACTGACAGTGGCGTGGCAGTTTTGATCCGGCTAAACATAATGTTGGGGATTTGAAATCAATTTTCTTGAAAACTCGATTTTTTTAACTGGAAAACTCTATTTAATCGTATCGATTTTATGCAATCAGATTAATCCTGTAACTTTTTTTTCGAGCAAAATCGAAAATTCCGGATTTTGCTGTTCGAATTTTTTAAACCGTCAAGTTAGCCCATTTTTAAAACCAAAATTTTAGCAGCTTCCCGGAAATTTTAATTTTGAGCATTCCTTACTTTCGATTTTTTTAATTTTTATTTTTTTTAACCGATTTTTCGGGAAATTTATTTTTTTTTGTCACGATTTAAATCGATGAAGTCAAATTCTTGAAGAAAGTTGAATCTGTTCGATTGATCGAATTTGTCGAAAAGCCCCAACACTATCTACTTGAAAAGCACTAAATTAGAGCCCTCTCCCACCTCACGACATCGCCCGATTCCTCATAGCTTAGTTAAAAATGAGACATTTTAATGCTCTGGCCTTTCTGGGAGCGTCATATTTTGCTAATGCATGAGTCATTCTGTGCGATCATTGGTGTCTCGTGCGAATTAAAGGTCAAACTCGGAGAACATTTCACATGATTTCCCTCAGCGAGGACTTGCCGACTTGCGTGCGTATTTTGCACTTGGGTACCAATTGCACGAATTTATGCAAAAAGGAACCATGTTGCATTGAACGAAAATGCACATAGTTCCTTTCGGCATTTAACACGTCCAATAGAAACGACTGATCCATCAAGTGGTAGGACGGCTTAACTACACTGCAACGTTGCGAAGTTTTACCTGTCAATTTGTTTATACGAATATAAATAGTGTTTACAGAAATGTGAAAAAATTAGGATTTATTCAGGATCCTTGGAGCACCCATAGCATATGTTTTCCAAGTCGCGGTCTACAATTATTGGTAATTTCAAATTAGATCGACTCAACCTCTGTGAAATTTGCTTGTAGCTGAAGAAATCCGTAGTATGTATGATATGTATGTTATGTATGTATTATCGAGGAAAGCTTATTCCACCTGACAACCTGAACCAGACTTATAGACTACGGCTGTAAGAGGAACGTATTTTTCACACGAGAGTGACTTCTAATTTTACGAAAATTAGAGCAGATTCCTGATATTATAAGCTAATGTGGCTAAGAGCCTCATTTGCATTAAACTTCAATCATTACATATTAACATATTCTTTTTTTTATCAAATTATTGACTTTCATAGACGTAGGTATCAATGCGTCTATCGGTAAAAGCGGAAATCAAGCGCGCAACTATTCGAACTCCGGTGTGGGTGTGTGGTATCACTCGAAAATGAAGGAAAATCTTACGTAATGAAAGTTCGGGTTCTTGGCAATATGTCGCACTCAGGCTCGATGCGCCGGTTTCATCCATTCATGATAACGCGCAAAATACACGAATTTTCAAATTTTTCGGGACCTCGAATGAAATTCATGGAATAAAAATTAGTTGTATGATCGGTCACGAATTCCTCCGAAACTTCCGAACTGGTTCGGATCTTTCATGACCTGTAGACACTGTATGAAAAGCATTGTACTCCAGCATATAGACTGTTTCGGGGCTTTCAGGACCTGTAGACACCGTTTGAATAGCATTGCCAACACTGTAGCATGACATGTGTTTTGTGCAGGGTTGCCATAATTTTTTAGTCTTTAAATTCCCCGATTTTCCCAAACTATTTTTGCTTTTCTTCGATTTCAAAATTTTCTTGTTCCCTAACTTACCGGGGCCTGAGAGCAAACTTTCACTTTTTACCCCTTAAGTCACGCTGACTTTTGCCTAACTTAATACGAAATTTTCTTATTCAGAAGTGAAATAGACGTATTCTGGCAAACGGACATACGTGCATAACGACGTGAGCCCTGTTATGCACGATACTTTTGGGTCTGAGGGCTCGTGTCTTAATGCACATAGTTCCGTTTGGCAGACATACGTCCAAATGATAGAAGAAGACATTGAGGGGCAGGTAAGAAGATGACAATCTTAAACAAGCAGTTCCAACGCCCAAGCGTTGAAGGGCGCTTCTTTGACAAAGCATAATACTACCAACTTTTGTACCCGAAGGCTGACGAGGATGGATATCGAAGTAGGATTCTTTAACCGCAAGACCCTTCAAAACTACAGATCGATCGCGAAGCTCTGTAACTAGGCTTGTGACCGCGATCGCAGTAGCAGGTAAAAATCACTGTGATTCTTGAGTAGCAGTGATCGATCACTGTGACTGGCGAGGAACACCTGTTATTCTGCTCTTTTTTGGGCAGTTTTCATCAAAAGTTAGTCGCTGATAGTTAAACAGTGAGTAACCAAAACTTTAGTGTTAAACGGCGAAAAAAATTTACGAATAAGCTTGCACATGGTTAATCATAGTCACAGTTGGATACACTGCGATTGCGATAACGAAGCAAAAAGAGCAGTAGCAGTTTAAAAAGAGCAGCATGATAANTTTTACAAACCGCCGGGAACTGGTATAAAGTTACTTTACCTGGTACCTACGTTTATACTAACGTGTTGAAATGAGGAAAATGAGGATAACTCAAGAAGCTTTTGGTGGCCCTGAAAAGGGCCGTTTTACAAGTAATGAATGATGCGGAAATCTTTCATTGCCGATTGTGGACCGTCTTTACCGTTAGCTGGCATGAAAGAGGAAGTTTTATTTCTATGTGAGTTGTGCCTCCTTCATGCTGCATTGATACGTGGGCCCCAGCATTGAGAAACATATTAACATTATTCTCGACGAACCCCTTGATGTGCGCATGAAATGCTGCCTCCAACTCTTTCCGTGCTTGAACAGCCGCGCGTTGGTTGTCCGCGATGTGAGGTGCGACATTATCTACCGGACATATGATGATACGGTGCAACTTTGCGTTTCTTACAGCGTCCGTTTTCACCCAGGTGCAGACTTCCGTGCCGGCCGCCATCAGGAGGACGTTCGATTCTGTTGGGTTTCCGTTCCGTGGTCTTTTGATATCAGCCATGATGCGAGAATTCTGAAGCAAGATTTTGTAGCACAAGCGGAGCTTCACGATGACAGGGAGCTGACAACCTGTCATAAGGTGGCCGAAAGCTGCAATTAGGTCGGAGCGCGGAGGAACAGTCTATCTTCACCGAACACAACACTGAACTTAAATCCAGGACTGTGGTGCGCTTGCGTTCTTATACTCAGTCATTCCCGCCTTTTCGTTAAGAATCGGAGGCGGGAGAGACTTTAGAATTTTGGTCAATCAACGGCCTCTGTCAGCGCGCGCTTTCTCAAATGCAGTTTTTGTGTCTGGTGCTTCACTGAAAATGTCGTGATGGATGCAAATTCAAATTATACCTTGAAATTTAATGATATACGCCCGTATAATTACTTACAGTAGAACAGTGGACCATTGAAGTGCAAAGCTGTTTATTATGAAAAATTGAAATCCATTGAGTGTAATTGAGATCTCAAGTGAAATGTTATGTGTGGCGACTCAAGCTCACCGAGCTTTCTTGCCACTCTCTCGGCCAATCAGCGCCTCGCACTGCCGCGCTCACCGATCTGGCCTCCCATTGGCTCCCGCTCCCAGCGCACGGCGCACTATGGTCCACAGACTGGATTTAACGGAACTTTACTCGAAAATGCACTGCACCGCTATAAAAGGTGTTGGATCTTATGTTTTTTGGGTCCCTGATTTCATTTTACATCTTAGTTTAACAAAATAGTAACATCCTGACCGAGAAACTTAACTTCAAATGTGATTTCTGGCGCTTTTAAGACTGAAGATTTTTTCCACCCTATTTTGACATGTATAAAAATAATAACAAAAGTGTCTCTCGGTCGAGATCAGATGATTCTCATGTATTTTTAGGCGGTAAATCCGAATATGACCTCCGTCTTGGTCCTTCGCCTTTAAATTTTCCGGAAAAGCCGATTTTACCCGGGAAAATGGACATTTTTGGTGTTTTTGCGACCGTTGACCTCTGCAACATGTAGGTAAAATTTTTTCCATGTACTAAATAGTACTATTTCGATGTATTTTGATCCACTGAGTCCGAAAATGACCTTTGTTTTTTCTTATCACCTCTCATTTTTCCGAAAAAGCGACTTTTTCCCGGGAAAATGAGCAAATTTGATGTATTTCTGTCATAATTGCAATTCATGTAGATAAATTATACTGGACCCGTGGTAAAGCGATTCTGTCATGTATATTAAGCTGCAAAATTTGAATATGACATAGGTTTTGGTTTATCACCCTCCATTTCTCCGATAATGCCGATTTTTCCGCGCCTTTGGAGTAAAACCTTTCCCGGACTCTGGTGTTAAAAATACGGTTTAAAATTGATTTCTATGTTTGATATATCGATTCTTATGTATTTTGACTTGCTAAACCCGAATATCACCTTAGATTTTTCCTATCACTCCTCATTATCCCGGAAAATTCAATTTTCCTCGGAGAACGAGCTTTTTTGGTATTTTTGCGACGATTTTCCTATTCTATGGAGTTGTAGCGATTTTCCAAGTTCCTCTTTAGGTCTTCTCTGACGTCTTGAGAAAAATTCAACCGGAGTTCAACCTCAACTTGCCTCTTACAACCCCCCGTTTTCCTCTGAATACGGAAAATCGTCTCAAAAATACCAAAAAAGCTCGTTCTCCGAGGAAAATTGAATTTTCCGGGATAATGAGGGGTGATAGGAAAAGTCTAAGGTTATATTTGGGTTTAGCAAGTCAAAATACATAAGAATCGATATATCAAACATCGAAATCAATTTTAAACCGTATTTTTAACACACTTAGAGTCCGGGAAAGGTTATACCCAAAAGGCGCGGAAAAATCGGCATTATCGGAGAACTGGAGGGTGATAAACCAAAACCTATGTCATATTCGGATTTTGCAGCTTAATATACATGACAGAATCGCTGTACCACGGGTCCAGTATAATTTATCAACATGAATTGCAATTATGACAAAAATACGTCAAAATTGCTCATTTTCCCGGAAAAACGTCGCTTTTTCGGAAAAGGGAGAGGTGATAAGAAAAAACAAAGGTCATTTTTGGACTCAGAAGATCAAAATATATCGGAATACTTTTATTTTGTACCTAGAAAAAATTTAACAGTCGCAAAAACGCCAAAAATGCATGGAATATTCCACATTTTGGTGTACGAAGGTGCACACCAAAAAAATTGATTTCAACCGTTAGGTGCAAAAAGGCGCAATTTAAATTGGCATCATTTTAAACTTTAGGATATGTTGAACAAGATTTTTCAATCCGCAAAGCATTAACTAGAATTAAAAAAAAGTTAGAGCTTCCTAAAAATTACGAATTTCACTGATTTCTAGCATTTTTTGGCGTATGTTTGGAGCGTTCAAAAGCATACAAATTTCGGTTCAAAATTAATGAAACGGGGTGAAAAGGAAGTCACTTGCCATCAGGTGGATCCATGTTACCCAAAAATTTACATAGATGAGGCGTAACTCGGTAAAATGAACACCCTGTAACGCACCACTGAATGCGGCTCACAATCAACTAATGAAGACCTGTCGCGCGCTCTGTTGTAAGGGTCCGTCACAATCTTATAAATCATTATTTGTCGATGAAAACTTAGGTGACGATCCATGAGAGTATGTATTATAAAACTGTAGTGCCAAACTTTAATTTTTTCCACCCTCAAAATTTGACTAAAGTTCCGTTAAATAGGGTCTGTGGACCATAGTGCGGCGCTATATACCGGCCGACTCTCAGAATTTTGCTAAAACCGTATGGTAACAATGTCCCGCGGCCACACGTTCCGGCACTTCCGGCTCTGCCTCCAGCGCTCCCGCTTGCTCTAGCACCGCCCAGACCTGCTCCAGCTCTTCACTCTCTAAAACGGCCCTTCTTAGGGCTACCAAGTTTCGAGCACCCTCAATTATTACCATAATTGAAAGGAAAATATGTATCCTCAATGTAACGATTCAGAAATTCGGATGATATTTAAATTTTTTGGGTCACATTAAGAGGAAAATAGAACGAACGAAAATGTCGCGTCGAAATTTTCGATACTTTTACTTGAGATCATTTAGGTAAACGCGCGGAAACTATTCAGGAAAACTGTGTGTAGCTTTTCAAAACATTTATTAAAATTAAAAATAAAACATAGAAGCGGTGCATAACGCTGCAATCAGAGATAAATATACGCTTTCTTTCGGGTGCACCCGTCGGGGTTTGAATCCATTCATCTCTTAAAAAAACTTGAACATGGTTGCTCTACGTTTTTTTACAAGTCGTTGTTTTCAGTAGTTGGCGGCCGCGTAGCGGTCGCAGGTCCCCAGTTTACTTTTTAAATGTCTATGAAAGCTCTCTGGGCTATTTTTGCTGCGAGGGATATCCATCGAAGAGAGACATGCCCGTAAATGAGGACGGAATGAATAGTCTTCCGCGATGTAGTTATCTACCACAAACTACCAGGTTGCCAGAACAACGCCTCCTCGTTGAATATTGAATATTCGCGCAAAAATGTGAGTTTTCAGTACCAGAAAAATTCGCGCAATCCTGTGCATCTCAAAAAAAGGTAAAAATGAGGGCATTCGCGCAATCCTATCGCAGCCATTTTGGACTCCTATCATGGTTACTACAATCCAAACTATACTGCCTTGCCAGGAAAAAACGCCGTATGAGCCTTCAGACGGCGCCGAGTTTCCTCCGATTAAAAAAAATTTACCGAAAAAATTGTGAATTTTATTTTCTAAAATTTTTAAACCATTTTGTACGCAATTTGATCCAAAACATCTGAAAATTTCAAAGAGAAATGGACCGCGTTTAACAGAAAGGAACCAAGCCACATCAACTATTGCCAAATTTAACCGGGCAATTAAATGTTTTACGAGAAAACGTGTGTATGGATTCCTTTGAATATTTTGAGGAATTTGCTTTGAACTACGGAGAAAACCCACTGAAGTTTGCACAAAAATCCGCACAACTGTTTTCTTGCGAAAAATTAAATTGCCCTATTAAATTTGGCAATAGCTGGTGTGGCTTGGTTCCTTTCTGTTTAACGCGGTCCAAATATGCTTAACTTTCCTCAAAACTACATGTTTTATCCGGGGAATTTTGGCAACTCTCGAATGTTCATACGGAGTTCTTTCTAGCACGACAGCATAACTCCTCACTTTTCACGAGTCAGTCAACGGGGCTACTGAGTACAGCTTGGAAGAAAGGAAAAGTCGAAGAGAGCGAATTTTCCCTTCTACGCGGCAATCCTGGACAAATAGGGAGCGGTGGGGCCACCTGAGTGATGTCACAGTTGCAAGAAGTCAATTTTTCAAGGGTGCCGGCGTTGCGGGTTGCGTCTTCTGTTCTCGCAGGCGGTAACGCTACGTGCGCTCTAGCTTCCCCATTCTCCACATCCTCCAGTTCTATCGTGCTAAGGGATAACGCCGTATGAGCCTTCAAACGCTGCCAAGTTTCCTCCGATAAAAACTTGATTTCCTGGGAAAATTTGTGAATATTCTTTTCCACAACTTTCAGACAATTCTTTACGTAATTTCATCTGAAATATCGGAAAATTTCGAGGAAAAATATGCATGAATGTTTTCAAATATATATGTTTCAGAGAGGGAAATTTGGCAACTCTCGAATGCTCATACGGCGTTCTTCCTTATACAGCTGAATTCACCTACGACTGCCAATAACGTGGCGTGAATGATCGATTATTGACATTTCTCCATTTGAAGCTGTAATAAAGAATCGACTATTACGATGTTCGCTGCGAACACCTTGATAATCGATCCTTTTCCATACATTAAAATGGCAGACCAATCGATATATCGCATCGTTATTAGCGATATTGAGTGAACTCGTTCGATAGATCCATACCTTTGCAATGCTATCTATCGATAGTGGTCAAGTAACTCGAAAACGGTTTAATAATCCATGCACTGACAGTGGCGTGGCAGTTATGATCCGGCTAAACATAATGTTGGGGATTTAAAATCAAGTTTCTTGAAAAATCGATTTTTTTTTAACTGGAAAACTCTATTTAATCGTATCGATTTTATGCAATCAGAATAATTCAGTAATTTTTTTTTCGAGCAAAATCGAAAATTCCGGATTTCGCTATTCAAATTTTTTAAATCGTCAAGTTAGCCAATTTTCAAACCAAAATTTTAGCAACTTCCCGGAAATTTTAATATTGAGCCTTCCTTATTTCCTATTTTTTGATTTTTTCATTCCGATTTTTCGGGAAATTGATTTTTTTGTCACGATTTAAATCGATGAAGTCAAATTCTTGAAGAAAATTGAATCTATTCGATTGATCGAATTTGTCAAAAAACCCCAACACTAGCAATCATTAAACAAAAGCACTAAATTAGATAGAGCCCTCTCCCAACTCACGACACCGCCCGATTTCTCCTTGTAGCTTATTTAAAAATGAGACATTTTAATGCTCCAGCCTTTCTGGGAGCGTCATATTTTGCTGATGCATGAGTGAGTCATCCTGTGCATCATCGGTGTCTCGTGCGATTTAAAGGTCAAAATCGGAGAACATTTTACATGATTTCCCT
The DNA here is from genome assembly GCF_001854935.1 of Bemisia tabaci. Classification (NCBI taxonomy): domain Eukaryota; kingdom Metazoa; phylum Arthropoda; class Insecta; order Hemiptera; family Aleyrodidae; genus Bemisia; species Bemisia tabaci. The sequence goes on along the minus strand of NW_017547262.1, from coordinate 237,520 downwards.
CAGCGAAGACTTGCGTACGCGTTTTGCCTTTGGGTACCAATTGGACGAATTTATTCTAAAAGGACCTATGTTGCATTGAGCCCATACGCACATACTTCCTTTCAGCATTAATACGTCTAATGTAAACGACTGATCCATCAAGAGGTAGAGGGCCTTAACTACACTGTAACGTTGCGACGATTCATCTATCAATTTGTTTAAAAATCATATATAAATACAGGGTGCTTACAGAAATGTAAAAAAATTAGGATTTATGCAGGATCCTTGGAGCACCCATAGCATATTTTTTCCAAGTCGCGGTCTACAATTATTGGTGATTTCAATTTAGATCGACTCAACCTTTGTGAAATTTGCTTATAACTGAAAAAATCCATAGTATGTATGGTATGTATGTATAGTATTGAGGAAAGCTTATTCCACCTGACAACCAGACTTATAGACTACGGCTGTAAGAGGAACGTATTTTTCACACGAGAGTGACTTCTAATTTTACGAAAATTAGAGCAGATTCCTGATATTATAAGCTAATGTGGCTAAGAGCCTCATTTGCATTAAACTTCAATCATTACATATTAACATATTCTTTTTTTTATCAAATTATTGACTTTCATAGACGTAGGTATCAATGCGTCTATCGGTAAAAGCGGAAATCAAGCGCGCAACTATTCGAACTCCGGTGTGGGTGTGTGGTATCACTCGAAAATGAAGGAAAATCTTACGTAATGAAAGTTCGGGTTCTTGGCAATATGTCGCACTCAGGCTCGATGCGCCGGTTTCATCCATTCATGATAACGCGCAAAATACACGAATTTTCAAATTTTTCGGGACCTCGAATGAAATTCATGGAATAAAAATTAGTTGTATGATCGGTCACGAATTCCTCCGAAACTTCCGAACTGGTTCGGATCTTTCATGACCTGTAGACACTGTATGAAAAGCATTGTACTCCAGCATATAGACTGTTTCGGGGCTTTCAGGATCTGTAGACACCGTGTGAATAGCTTTTGTGAATAGTTTTGTGCAGAGTTGTTATAATTTTTTAGTCTTTAAATTTCCTGATTTCTCCAAGACTATTTTTGCTTTCCTTCGATTTTACAATTTTCTTGTTCCCTAACTTTCCGTGGCCTGAGAACACATTTCCACTTTTTCCCCCCTTGTACCTTGCTAACCTCTGCTAAACTTAATACGAAATTTTCCTATTCAGAAGTGAAATAGACGTATTCTGGAAAGGACATACGATACGTGCATAACAACGTGAGCCCTGTTATGCACGATACTTTTGGGTCTGAGGGCTCATGTCTCAATGCACATAGTTCCGTTTGGCAGAAATACGTCCAAATGATATTTGAAGACATTCAGGGGCAGGTAAGAAAATGACTATCTGAATCTTAATAAAAGTGACCAGTTAGAAATTCAGCGATTGATAGGTATAAGTGTGTAACAGAAAGTCCCTACTTTTCCAGACCGCCGGCAACTGATGTAAGGTTACTCTACCTAGTACCTACGTCTACGTTGACGTAGTGTAGAGGATAACTCAAGGAGCATTTGGTGGCCCTGAAAAGGGCCGTTTTAAGAGTGATGATGCCGGAGAAAATCCTTTACTGACGATTGTTCACCGTCTTTACTGCCAAATGGCAAGAAGTCGGAAGTTTGATTTGAACGTGCGTGACTCCAATTTCATATAGTAACGAAACTTGAGCACCTGCATTAAGAAACATTTGAAGGTTATCTTCGACGAACTGCTTGATGTGCGCATGAAATGCTGCCTGCAACTCTCTCCGTGCTTGCGCAACGGCACGTGGGTTGTCCGCGATATGGGGTGCGATATTGTCTTCGGCCGATATGGTAATGCTGTGCAATTTTGCTTCTCTTATTGGGTCTAATTTCAGCCAGGTGCATACTGCCGTGCCAGACACCGTAGCGAGGGCGTGCGATTCTGGTAGGTTTCCGTTCCGAGGTCTTTCTCTTTTGACATCAGCCATGATGCGAGAGTCCTGAATCAAGAATTTGTAGCACAAGCGGAGTTTCACAATGATAGGGAGCTGACAACCTTTCATAAGGTGGTGGGAGCGGAGAGCAACGCGGAGAGACAGACTATCTGCTGAAGGTACCAAACTGTTCATGAATCCCGAGCTCTAGAGCGCTTGCGTTCTTATACTGCTCTTTCCCGCCTTTTCGTTAGGGTACACAGCGAAGGCGGGGAGAGACTTTAGAACTTTGGTCAATCAACGGCCTCTGTCAGCGCGCGCTTTCTCGAATGCATTTTTTGTGTCTGGCGCTTAACTGGAAATGTCGTGATGGATGAAAATTTAAATTTTACCTTGGTATTTAATGGTGTACGCCCGTAAAATTACAGCATAACAGTAACAGTGGGCAATCGAAATACAAAGCCATTTAAAATGAAAAGATTGAGATCTATTGAATATAATTGAGATCTCAAGTGAGATGTTATGAAAATTTCAAGGGCGATCTCAGGTGATTTGGCTTCATTAAATTGCACTGTTCACTGCTAAAAACGATGGGCAATTGGGCCAATAGGAGGCGAGCGCGGGACGCGCCGCGGCTTGAAAAAATCAGTGAAATTTCACTTCATACGCATAATACATGTAAAAACAAAATTTCAAAAACGGATTTTCTTTGCATCAGTCTTTCAAATGTTCATTCCAGCAAATTCTGAATGTCAATTTCAGAAAAATTACAATCAAGCTTCCTGTACAATCAGAAAGCGGACGGTCAGAAAACTCACGCAGAGTGAGTCGTTGGGCACAATCAAAAACTAATCAGCACACTAGTCATCGACGGGTTCGCGGTTTCTCTGATAGATCGCTGTAGCGACGCGGCGAGCGCCGGCGACTCGCTTTGCCGCCGTGACTACAGAATGCGCTAGTGGCGCAGCATTTTGCCACGCATACACCCACAAAAACATCAGGTATAGGTAATTTAATATTATTTAATTTTTCAACTATTAATAAATTTGATTAGAGCTTCTTCTCACAATTAGATTTCAAGCAAAATAGACTAAATTAAGCGAGTGGATACGTAATCTGACTTAGCTTAAAGTGACGTGAAAAAAGTCACGTCACAGTGGGGAGCCGGTGGCTAAGACCTATTGCTTTGCTCCCTAGTGTAAGGGAATTTTTCTATAAAAAAATCGAGTATTCGAATCGATTCGATTTTCTTTGGGAATCCAATTTCATTGTTTTAAACTGTGCCAAAATAAATCGATTAGGAAAAACTGGAAATTACAAAGGCTCCAAATTCCACTCTGAAAAAAAAAGGAAAAATTCTGAGAAGTTTGTTAAAATGTTGGTTTAGAGACCGGCTCTCAGGCCGATTTTGTACGTTCAGGCGGAGGAAATTTGAATTGTTGATTTCGAGAGAAAAAAATCGACTTTCGCGATTAATCGGAGCTAGTGGAACCAATAATGCGATTTAATGGTATCATGTCTCGGAAAATGATCCTGAACGAACAGGTACCTACAGAGCCGAATTGCACGATACCGACTAATTATAAGTCATAATATGACACGGGAAGTTACGACGTATGAAACTGCTCTAATCTTTCCGCCTCTTACGCTGCGCTCAATCAGCGCCTCGTGCATTCGCTGTACCTCATTGACCTTTTTCAGGGACACCACACCTCGAACCCCCACACACTTCTGAATTATTGCTTTTCCTTTTTTTTTTTTTTTTTTGACGCGGTCACTTTATTTTATCATGCATTCCTTTGAAATTCTAGAATAAAATGGGAGATTTCCTCGAGATGCGACATTATTCAACATGTGCATGTCTCTCTACCAGAGTGAACGTACATGCTATCTACAATCAAACTGTAGACTAATAGTCGCTAGAAAGTATAAAGTCTTTAAGAAGAAAGCAAAATTAAAAGAGAAATCTAATTAAATAGGTATGTAACAATGAGGGAAGCCATCATTGTATCTCTTGCTTTTATTTATTTCTTTTCATATCCAAATTCTGAGACAGTCAAGAACTGGGGCTGAGGAACATTCACCAGTATTACAGCCCTAAACCGTAATAGTGAATGCACTCACTATGAGTATTTATACTTTAAAAAGATTCAGCGAGTTTTTTTTAACTTCATTTGCATTACACATAAAAAAATACAAATTCAGATAACATTTTTATTTCTTATCAGCCTTTTTAAGTGTTTATTACAGCAATTTTTGAATGTAAATTTGAGAGATTCTTACATTTTAGGTTCCACAAAAATCAGAAAACAGAGAGTCAGGAAACTTGAGCAGAGTGAGTCGTCGTGCACAATCAAAAACCAGTCAGCACGCTAGTCATCAACAAGTTCGCGGTTGCTCTGATAGAGCGCTGTAGCGGCGCAGCGACTCGCTTTGCCGCCGTGCCTACAGAATGCGCTAGTCTAGCGGCGCAGCATTCTGCCACGCGTTGCAAATAAACCTATCGGGTAAGTAATTTGATTTTATCTAATTCTTCAACTATTAATAATTTTTTTTAAATACACTTTTCAAAATTGAACACTATGTTAAATATACTCAATCAGGCGAGAAGTGCGCGATCTAACTTAACTTAAAGTGACGAGAAAAAGGTCACGTCAAAGTGGGGAGGCGGCGGCCAATATCTCTCGCTCCCTTGGGTAAGGGTAGTTTCCGAAAAAATCGAGTAATCAAATCGATTCGATTTTCTTCGGGAATCCGAGTTCATTGCTTTAAACTGTGCCGAAATTAATCGATTTTCCGAAAAATCGATTTGAGAAAACTGGAAATTACAAAAGCTCAAACTTCGCATTATGTTAGAAAATGAAAATTTCCGGGAGGTTTGTTAAAATGTTAGTCCAGAGAGCCAGAGATCGACTCACCTGCCCGATTTTGTACGTTCGGGCGAAGAAAATCGGAATTTTCCATTTAGAGGGAAACTCAGAATTTTCCATTTGGATGGGAAAATCAGAATTTTCGATTTCGAGAGAGAAAATCAGAATTTTCGATCTAGAGAGAGAAAATCAGAATTTTCAATCTAGAGAGAGAAAATCAGAATTTTCGATGTAGGGAGAGAAAATCAGAATTTTCGATCTAGAGAGAGAAAATCAGAATTTTCGATCTAGAGAGAGAAAATCAGAATTTTCGGTTTAGAGAGAGAAAATCAGAAATTTCGATCTAGAGAGAGAAAATCAGAATTTTCAATTTAGAGAGAGAAAATCAGAATTTTCGATCTAGAGAGAGATGATCAGAATTTTCGATTTAGATAGAGAAAATCAGAATCTTTTACTCGAACCCTCCAAGTGGGAAGGTGAGTGGGGGGGGGGGGGGCGGACCCAGACCTCCTGCTGCCCCTTCCCGAGTGCGTGACGTCACTGATGACTGCCAATATCCGTCCATGGTTCCTCCCACGAGTCTGAAGTTCTGAACTTGAAAGTCAAAAAGCTCCAGGTAGGTTTAGCTTGCCTCAGATCATACCGTCAACCCTCTCGCTCCCCTTTTCGCCTCCTCCCAATCAGGCTTTTCGGTCTTGTTACAAGGTGTGCAGGCGAAACAACATCGGATAATGCGATTACTGGCGCGGCTCAATAACTATCGGATTACTGGTGGAAGGGTCCGTTATCAACGCTGTTGTCAAATTAATACGCCAGTGTACTTCGGAGGGTACGGATTCGATCGACATGAATCGATCGACATGAATCGATCGACAAATAAATACGCGATTACATCGACATGAATCGACTGCAAAATTAAAACTGGAACCCAGCGACAACGCTTCGATCAACCAAATTCGATGTGTTCACGGGTTTGTCGATCGATTCACGGGTTTGTCGATCGATTTGCGGGGTTGATGATCGACTCTAATTGTATTGAACTCCAATTCGAATCCAATTGATTATTGAAATTGATAGACAAAGCTATAGACAAAGAAGACATAGAAAGTATGGAGCGATCCTGTTGGTTGAGACGGGTGCTTCTCATAGACTTAGGGGAAATGACGGACTGATAATTTTCGGGTCTCTCGTGGGTTGCCGTTAGTTAGTACATTACTAACCTCCTTTGTCCAATCTAACCACCCATTTTAACTAGTAGATAGCTTCATTTTTCCTGTCTCCTATGTCTATAGCTTTGTCTATTAATTTCAATAATCAGACAGCCTGAGGTTTGTTGATCATTTCATGGCTTCACCGGGAAAAAAAACTTATTGGATCTAGAGTCCAGACTCTTGAAAACATCGACAAGAAAAAGTACTCTTGATTCAATCAGAATCTAGCTTAAATCAAGAACCAAGCCTCTTATTTTGAGCGGATTTCCTTTTGATTCAAGCTTAAATCCGATTGAATCGAGAGTCCTTTTCCTTGTCGATGTTTTCAAGAGTCTGGACTTTAGATCCAATGTGTTTTTTTTTCCCCCAGTGTTTGTCGATCGATTTACGGTTATCGATCGAATCACATTGATCGGTCCTCGTGTCTATTTTTCGATCGATTTATGTCGATCGAATTGACATCGGTTTTTTTTTATTAATTATCGATCGATTTATGTCGATCGAATCCGTAGACCCTCCGCGTACTTCAACTCTGCGTGGTACTGATGCGACCTCAAGCGCCATCTGGCGGCTATGGTTGTCGGGTAGCGGAGCCTCTTAGTGAGTATTGTTTGTTGTGCGGAGGGATGAAGATCGGAGCTTAGCCGCCAACTGCTCTTCAGGGGATGATTACGAGGAGTTGAAGCTCAGCGATCTGTTTCGAGGGATGATGCGTCAATGGACTCCGCTGTCATCTCGTGGAAGTCGTAGAGTAACTCAGATCCGATAATTGGAAACGTCCTCTACGTTTGTTACTCCTAGTTCTGCCTTTTCTGCATGACCTTTTTCTCCTCGGAGAAAAACCTTACCCGGCAACCACCCTTACTCGGAGATAGCGGCGATTTTGCAAGTTGGCAACACTGTTTTCCCGCCATTTAAGTCCATTGAAACGATCGATGATAGCAGTGGCGTGGCGTGGTTTGCGATATATCGATTGTTATGCCATTTCAACCTATGGTAAAGAATCGATTATTAAGGTGTTTGCAGCGAACACCCTATTTATCGATCCTTTTCCATAGGTTCAAATGGCATAACAATCGATATATCGCAAAGCACGCCACGCCACTGAATGATGGGTTAGGTGTCTCCCCAAGAATCGATTGTTTTACATACGATCAATTGGAGGGAAAACAGCGTTGTCAATTTTCAAGAATCGCCCCCGCTCGGAGAGAAGGAGAATTAGAATGTCCACCAGAAGTTTTTCAATCAGTTGATGGGTCATTTAATCGAATTTTTGGATAATCGAAAATTCTGCGACCGATTACTAATTAAATCAAAATCGATCGATTAATGTGCATACTTTGAATCGGTAAATTTTCTAAATAAGAATTCGTACAATTAAAAAGGATAATGCAACAATGTGCCAGGATTGTATTGAATTGTATTGCATTGTAATAAAATTGATTGTACAAGAATTTTTACGTACATTTTTCCGAAAATTTCCAAAATTAATGAGTTTTTAAAATCCTGGGATGCCCACCAGGGCTCCCGGGAGTAAATCAGCGTTAGTGCTGAAATTGAGAATCAAAAATCACGTAAGCTGCACATTTCCGATGATAATGTAGCAAATTTCGGCAGTGTAGTTTTCGCGTTTTCTCCTGAGATCCTATTTTTCCACAAAATATCAACCATGTCGTATACAAACACAGAAAGTACTTCATATGCAATGCGTTTTTACAGCTCCTATAGACTCTCCAAAATTTCAATTTTCGTCATAATTCCGAGAAATCTCTGTAAATTTATTGAACTTTCTCGGTAGTTGTACTGGACCTTGGTAAAAACGCCAATATTTTTTATCGACTGTGGTAGAATTACCGAGATAAAATGGCAAAGTTACCGGGAATTGATTACCAATAAAAGTGGTATTTTTACCCGAAAAAAACAGTAAAAATACCGGTTTTTAGGTAAGCTTACCAGTCTGTCTTTGTAAAATTACCAATAATTGGTAAAAAAAAGTGAGATGGTAAAGGTACCAACGGACCTTGGTAATAACGCGCCCCGAGAATTTTTTTGCAGTGATCTTTCCTCGGCCGATTTTCATGAGTTTCGCGGCTACGAAAATGCACGAATCTCTGAAGGAGTCCACTCTCTTTAAATTTCTTAAATGTGAACCAGAAAGGGATCCCTCGAGGGTATGAAGCGTCCTTTGTGGTCAGGAGTTAGGCTGAGTAGCGGCCGGGGGCGTACCCTTCAGTATAATCCTGTGCGGGATGTATTGGAGGAAATGCAGTTAGGTGTTCCACCTCGGCAGGGCTAAAATTCCCACCAGATCGACACTCGTATAGCCATAAGAGGCTCAACTCAGACGATCTACGTGGCCGTGGTAAGGAAGAACATTGTGGAGGCCGTCAGACGTTGCCAAATTCCCTCCGATAAATCCGAATTCTCAAGGAAACTGCAGGTGAATAGTCCTCTTCGCATTTTTCAAAGAATTATACTCGTATATTAATTTTAATTCCTTGAGAATATACAGAGAAATTGGACGTATTTCTATCAAACGGACCCAAGCGCCATAGGGTGAGGAAGGTAGAGGGGGGCTTGGATTGGCGGCGGAATCGGGCGTCCGGCTTATTCCGTCCTATACTCGCAATGCTTTTCCATGGCGCTTAGGTCCGTTTGACAGAACGCGCTATCCAGGATTCTAAATTCCTCAGAAGGAACTCAAATTGGCGCTTAGTTCCGTTTGATAGAAATACGTCCAATTATACAAAATTTCTTCAAACATGAATCTTTTATGAAAAGAAATTTGGCAACATTCGAATGTTAATGTGCGGCATTTTTCCTTACCGCGACAATACGGCTGATACTCTGTCTCGTGCTGAGGAAAAACGCCGTATGAAACCTCGGGTGTCGCCAAATCTCCTATGATAAATTACGAATTAAATGGGAAATTTGGGAAGGCTTTTCCTCAATTTTTTCAGACCATTTTGTTCGCAATTTAATCTAAAATATTTGAAAATTTCAAGGCAAAATATGCATGGCTTACTTTCAAAATAATATTTTTATCAGGGACAATTTGGCAACTTTCGAATGTTGATACGTCATTTTTTCTTAACACGACAGTGCGGCTGATACTCTGCCGTGCTAAGGAAAAATAAAATAAAAAACTTTATATGTTGCCAAATCTCCTTACGAATAATAATAGGAATTATGATATACGAGAAACTGCGAATTAATTGAGGGATTTGGGGAGATTTTCCTTCCATTTTTACAGACGATTTCGTTCTCAATTTAACCTAAAATATTTGAAAATTTCAGGGCAAAATATGCATAGCAGGAAGAATTTTGTGACTTTCGAATTTTGAAAAGACGTTTTTCCTTAACGCGACAGTGCGGCTGATACCGGCTACGGGGCCCGATTCGGGGTAAAACCGAGGGAGCGCGAAAAGTGAAAAGAAATAAATGAATAATAGAGGCAGGACAGAATTGCAAAGCGAATGAGGGTGCGTCAATAATAAATGAAGGGCGCACTTGTAAGTAAGCGCTTACTCTCTCCAGCTTTTTCCTCTGAGGAGGCTGTGACGTCGGTGCAAGGGGTAGATAGGACGTAATCCCACAATTGCTACCTCGGCCTCTTTGCGTACCAAGAAAAAAAAACGCGATGAAGATACGATGCTGTGCGAAGCGACCCAGCCTCAAGCGTTTAATGTCCTCGATGGGTCAGTTGCACCATTCTGCCGTGCTAAGGAAAAACGCCGTATGAGCCTTCAGACCAGCGGGCTGATTATTGAAATTTATAGACAAAACGATGGACAAAGAAGACATAGGGAGCATGGAGCGATCCTATTGGTTAAAATGGGTGGTTCTTATAGACTAAGGGAGGAAATGATGGACTAAGTGTCGGGTCTTTCGTGGGTTGCCATTAGTTAGTCTATTACCTACCTCCTATGTCCATTGTCACCACCCGCTTCCACTAATAGGATCCCTCCACATCCCTTTTGTCGTCTTTCTCTACAGCTTTGTCTATCAGTTTCAATAATCGGCTTGCTGTGTTCGAAACTTGTCTCTGAGTTTCAGGAGCCATGTGGCGCATCAAGCTTAATTTTTAGAGGCCATTGAAGATTTTTTTGGGGCCAAATTCACTTTTTGCCTGTTTATCACAGCGCATTTAGTGAAAAGTTAGACGCAAGATGTTTCAGTTACAAAATTAGTAGCTGTAACGTGGGGGAAATTTCGAAAAATCATTAAACAAAAGAATTACGATTGGGAGGGGGGGAGGTAATTTTTTAGGGGCCACGTTGCGCCGTGGGCGGGCGGCATCAGCGTGAAACTGGCGCCTACAAACCGAAGGGGATACTTCAAGCGTTGCGCAATGCGTGAAGTATCCCCTTAGGTTTGTAGGCGCTATTACGCGTTTCGAGCCGGCGCACAGTGTAGCTCCCTATGGAAAAAAGTAAAAAATTCACAACTGGACATCTGATTTTTTTTCAGTTTGTCATCTAAAGATATTTTTAACTCACAATGATGGTTCATTTTCAAATTTTTCGCCCGAAATTAGTTCAAATTTGGGTGGAAAGTGGGCGGAAAATGGGTCGAGAATTACTGGTCGATTAGAAAAACACAGGAAGACGACAACTTTAAAGAGAGATTTCTCGCTTGAAACGCAAAATGGTCTAAGCATGTTGACATTTTCTTAATCCTCGCATATCCAACTTCAATTCCACCAAAAAGATTTTGCGAATTTTTGCGACTATCAGAGATATTTGAAGTTAAAGTTTAGGCGTTTCAAGTTGCTTTTACATTGTTAACACAGGGCTGAATCGAGGTTGCCAACCTCAAATGAACTTTTCTCGAAAAGTACGCAAAGAATCCTAAGATATAACATTCTCTTATTCCTCGGGTGTTTTACTTAAACAGTGTCAAAGGTTTTCCAATGTCGGTGCTACTATCTTTCATTATTTAATTTAAGTGTCTTTAAACGATTTTTGTCCGCGTCTTCCATAAGGATGCCGCACTGTGCGTTGGCGCAGAGCCTTCATTTTTTAAGCGCCATGACCGATTTCTTAGGCGCGTTGGCGCCTGTGAGTTTCGAACACTGCTTCAGACGTTGCCAAGTTGGCTTCGATAAAAAAAACCAAAATTACTGGGAAATTGGTGAATATTATTTTCCAAAATTTTCAGAAATTTTTTTTGCAATTTGATCTAAAATATCAGAAAATTTCAAGGATAAATGTGCATGGATGTCATCAAAAATATTTATTTTTTTGAGGAAAATCTGGCAACTCTCGAATGTTCATATGGCTTTCTTACTTAGCACGGCGTGGCCGTGGCGTGCTTTGCGAAAAATCGATTGAGCTGTCATTTAAACCTATGGAAAAGGATCGATGGACAGGTGTTCACAACGAACATCTTAATAATCGATATTTTACTTCAGTTTAAAACAGTGAAAACAGTGAAATATTGATAAACGATAAACCGCCTTTCGCCGCTGAGTTTGCACGAATCATCTCTGGTAACAACGACCATTCTTCCAAAATCTCTTTAAAAGTGTTAATAATTGGACGTATTTCTACCGAACGGAACTTTGTGCGGTAAGACATGCGCTCTGAAACCCATAACAATACGTGCATAACAGACATTTTACATTTTTGGGAACTTTTTTTAGATGTTTTTGGAAACTACTTAAGAAAGTATCTGAGGACTACAATCTATTCAAGAGGTATTTCCAAACAATGCTCCAACCCTCTAATGACTGTTAAAAAACTGCAATATATCATTCAAGAGTTATTGAACCGTTTTTTCACTCAGATTTTACTCTCCATAAATTTTGTTTATTTAAAAATTACACAAAAAAGAGTTCCAGAGACGCTCATCGACTGAGACCGAGTCTCTTGCAGGCGCATTCACACAGCATGTCTGTAAGTCTGTTAACACAGGTTTTGAATGGAGATGAAACCAGCCAACGGAACCTTACATGACAACGTCTAGCTGGATACAACTAAACGTACTTCATGACTGTGCGGGTTGCGTGCAAAAAAGTGAAGGCGTTTTGATTTCTCTTGTGTTCACAGCGAGCAGCGCGCTCGTGATCGCGCTGCGTCGTGCTGCTTTTCAGATAATACTGTGGTGCTCTAATCGAAAATTGAAGTAAAGAGCCTGTTTCGGTCTCTTGGTTATAATCTATCGCTAAAATCGCACGATTACTGCCCACGGTGCTTTCGGGATCTCTTTCTTTTTGAACAATCCGTAGAGAGGTTCCAGGTCATGTTTCAGATCGCGCACAGGTTAAGAAAGTTTTTTTTAAAGTTTTTTTCAGAGCCTATGGTTACAAGGGGTTCTGAAGAAAGTGCCTTTAAATACTTTTTAAGAAAAAAACTGTTTAACAATTACATTTGATGAAACCTCTTTTGAAAATTCTTTTTTACTACGATTTAAAGTCTTCAAATAAAAACTACTACTTTTTTTTAAACACTTCAAGTATTCCAAAACGAAGTGCAGTGTGTCCTCAAAGAATTTATTTCACACTTTTTTTTACTTAGATTCTATACCACAGAATCAGAAAAAATACTCAGAAAAGTATCCGAAAAAGGTTTCAAGTTCAGCGAACATTGTATTACACAATGTCTAAGAGGTAGTATAGCACTGAATATATTATTGGTAGGTGGAGCATATCCAAGTGCTAGGAAGAATGTAACATTTTATTTTAAAAAAAAACTTACATTTCATTAATAAAATTTGACCTCAAAGTTCATTAATAAAATGTAAGTTTTTTTAAAAGAAAATGTTAGATTATTTCTAGCACTCGGCTACACTCCACATACCGAAAAAGGTTTACTAATAACAAATTTTTATATTTTTATGAGTTGTCGTTTTGAAGTTTCAAAATTTTTAAAAATTCTATTACATGCCGTTGCTAATACGTCCTTTTAAGACTTTTTTATGAACAAGAAGTGTATTAACAACGGTTTTGAACAGAGATAAAATCGACCAACGCAATCCTTACATGACAACGCCTGGTTAGGTACAACTAAACGTACTTCATGACTGTGCGGGTTGCGTGCAAAAAAGTGAAGGCGTTTTGATTTCTCTCATGTTACAGCGAGGCGCGGGATACGCCGGCCGAGCTATTTTTTGTATACAATGTGCTCCAATGGAATGAACATTATAATAAGTCAATCTACATCGGAAACTGAAGAAAAGAGCCTTTTTTGGTTTCTTGATTGTAGTCTATCACTAAATTCATCGTACAAGCACGCCTCACAACACCTGCAGGATTTTCATTTTCAAACAATCCGCAAAGAGATTCTGGGTCACGGTCCAAAATACGCACAAGTTCCCGGATATTTTCTTTCGGCCAGCTGTCCATTTACGTTCGAATTTGATCACGGAGTATATCGAGTGACATTGTTGTCGGATTATGCTGGATCAGCACTTTCCCCGATTTGAGCCCACGTAAAATGTTCTCTTCTTTCGAGACAACCTGGGAACCCTGTTGAGTGATGTCATAAGTGCGTACTGCGTCTCTCGGTCACCGTCCAGAGAGCCTAAAAAAATAATGTCACCCTCTCCGGAAGAGGTTTGATTCATACTCACCGCACTCGAAGTTTAAACTTCCGCCACCCTTTCACAAGCAGTGGCGAGGCGTGCTTTGCGATCTATCGATATTTCCCCATTTGAAGCTGTGGTAAATAATCGATTATTAAGGTGTTCGCTGCGAACACCCTGTCCATCGATTCTTTTTCATAGGTTTAAATGGCAGATCAATCGATATATCGCTAAGAAGCCACGCCACTGTTTCACAAGCAGTGGCAACGCGTAATTGTTCGATTATCGATATTTCCTCCATTTGAAGCTATGGCGAAGAATCGATTATTAGGGTGTTTGTTGCGAACTCTCTGTTTTTTGATCCTTTTCCATAGGTTTAAACGATGAATCAATCGATATATCGCAAAGCACGCCACGCTCCGACACGCCACTGTTCAAGGAGCATCGAATCCGAGGACTTTCGCTCACCTAATAAAAATGAAAGAACATGCACTGAAAAAATATCTCGGTGTATTTACTGAGAAAAGGGTAAAATTACCAAGAATTCAGGGTTCTATTTGATCCCAGTTTTTTCTTGGTAAAATTACCATTTATGGAATCGGTAATTTGACCGAGAAATCTCGGTAAAATTATTGAACTCTCTCGGTAATTTAACTGGACTTTGGTAAAAACGCGAATATTTTTATCGACGGTGGTAGAGTTACCGAGATAAAATGGCAAAGTTACCGGGAACTGATCATCAAAAAAAGTGGCATTCTAACCTGAAAAAGCAGTAAAAATACCGGTTTTTAGGTAAGCTTACCAGTCTGTCTTGGTAAAATTACCAATATTTGGTAAAAAAAAGTGAGATGGTAAGGGTACCGACGGACCGTGGTAAAAACGCCGAGAATTTTTTTTCAGTGTGCGAGTAACATTTTCAGAGATGCATATTTTGATGAAGTGATATTTTCAGCCTTTTTTTACTGCAGTACAGAAATGGTAAAAAATATATTAATTTCTCAAACTTTTATCAACCTTGCTTTTTTGTGACATATCGCTAGTTTTAAAGCATTCGGTTTCCCATTTCACATGAACGAGGAAGCGCAAACAAAACACTTTCAAACGACTGAAATGAAACGTGTAAAAGATTAGAGAAAGTTTGATGGATAATTTGTTAATCAAGGTCAAGATCCCATCCATCTGTGGGCAAACCTAGTTGCAAACAGCGCAGAAAAAGGTATCCCCCGCAAACGCGGCAAATTTGAAACCACGCGTTACAGAGGATATAGGACATTTCGTCAACAATTTTTTGTCCGCGCACCTGTTTTTTCCAGTAATTTACGTCAACGCGTTTTTTCGCAGGGGAGTTTTGGTCCACGTGCCAGTTGAGACCCAAAGTTAGTTGGCCCTCATGCAAATACAAACGGCAATTACTCACGACGTTTTTGGATGAAAATATATAATGTCTTGGAAGAATGAGGGTTTGCTTGTTTATTTGTTTTGTCTGTTTGGTCCAACGGAGAATAATATATAGTTGAGATTTTTGCTAAAAATGGGGGAGCGTCAATTCCATGAGACAAAATTCACTAAAACTCTCTACACCTCTTTGGTGCAACAGGACTTAATATCTGTCAATATTCCCACCTGCTTATACCTGAACCGGATAAATCTCTTGATTTGCCTCAGCTAAATCCCTCTAGATTTTTCCTGTGAACGATAAGTATCTTGATTTACTTTGCGAGGAAAGATCTGTACTTTGAAAGGATGCCTGTCATTCTTGATACGTTCAATATCGTATAATACTGTGCAACACCACTGTTGTGGAATAGTTGCTTCAGGCGCCGCCGCGCCCTACGGCGGGCGAGCGGCCAGCGCGAAACGCGCACAGGCGCCTACAAACCTAAGTGGATACTTCAAGCATTGTGCAATGCGAGAAGTATCCACTTAGGTTTGTAGGCGCCTCTCGCGCTGGCAGCACGCCGCTCCGCTCTGTTAAGCTCTAATAATCATACTCTCATAGTCAGCGTTTTTTAACTCATGATTTTGAAATGTTTGCACACTCTGCATTGATTATTCTCATTTAAATTGATGGAGAAAAAATATGTATCAATTTATCAAAGGAGAATAATAATAGAATGTGAGTGTGTGCGTTTTTTTTTTTTTTTTTTTTTTTTTTTTTTTTTTTTTTTTTAAATATTGGTGGTTACGTGTCAAATTTAATGATTACCGAAGCACTTGAATTTTTTCTTTTACTTTTTGTGCTTTTACTGTGCTGCAGCGAGGTGTACGCGCAACCAAACGCACACAATTTGACGTATTTTACTTTAAAAGATTAATGTACAAATGGGTTAAAACTAAAGATTGTGCGCTTCCTGGTTTTTTTCCTCTACTTTATTCATTTTTGTAGTTTTGCATTTTGCATGAGATTAATATCGATGCCATCGCTTGGAAAAGGTTTTACGAATATTTGTCACGTTTTAAAAGTATAAATGTTTTCAAAATGAAGTAATAATTTCGTAAAAAAAAAAATAAAAAAATAAAAAAGTACCTATAGATATATAAGGTATATTGTACATACATCGAAAATTTTAAGGATAGAACTAAAACCAAATATTCACCAATGACAATTTAAAAAGATGAATCAAAAGGAGAAAGTAACATTTCATTTAGAAAATGAGCAACCACAACAACACCTCCTTTTCTCTCAATTTCTCATTTCCATATCGTCAATATAATTTTACATACCGACTAAAATATAACGCTTTGACCAAGTCACTGTTTCTTATTTTACGTGTGGACGTAAACCACTGGACAAAAAAGATGTGTGGACAAAAAATCGTTGACAAAATGTCCTGAAACCGTCACAGACAGTGGCAATTTTGCAGGTTGACAACACTCTTACTCCATTTAAATACATTAAAAATATCGACATCAGGTGAAAAAAGCTGCCTCACGAAGAATCGATCGTTTTGCATGCATTTAAATGGAGGAAAAAACAGTGTTGCCAACTTTCAAGAATCGCCACTGGTGACGAACCATGCAAATCAGCGTCACGAAGTTCTCCAACTTTTTCAACGTGCAGACGTGCTCGTCCCGAGTTTTTGGCGCCCTAATTCGACGTATTTCTATCAAATCGAACTATAAGCATTATGACGTGAGCCCTATTATGCATATATGCTAATGGGTCTCATGGCTCATGTCAAAATGCACATAGTTCTGTTTGATAGAAATACGTCCAATTAAAAAGTATGTTCATTTATCTGTATCAAATGAGAGGAAAACACTAAAAAGTGGCCCGAACTGTATGTAACGGTATATAAGGTGGAGACATGGTGCTGGGTCAACACCATTTCGCGGGGAAAACAAAATCTGTATCTCATTAATGCAACGGACCCATTCCATATGGTGCTTGCTTGCAAGGTGGCCCGATAACGAAGGGAAGGAACAATAAAGCGTATAGATGAATACCCGGGTAGATTCGCAAACTAGAGGAAGGGTGGGCTGACATATGCTTAGGAAGAACGCCGTATGAGACTTCAGCCGCTGTCAAATATCCCTTGAAAAATACGAATTTTCATGTGAACTTGCGAATATTTGTCTTTCAGTTTTTCAGAGAATTTTATTTGCGATTCAATGCGATTTGTTAGATAGATGATCAAATCGTGTGAATGTAAAATTTTCAGATGTATTGAATAAAAAATTAGAGTTGTTGCGTACAGTCAATTGTAGACAAGAATGTGCTTTCTTAGCTGTAAAACATACTGCCGATTGCGTTTAAGTCTTTTCTACGCATATCGTTTTTTTTTCCCTTAGTTATCTTGGAAATTCAGGCTCTCTTCTCTTGAAACAGATTATGAGCGGATCTGAACACTTCGAACGGGGGGGGGGGGGGGCGTGGGGGGCCCCGGACCCCCTTACCACCCCCGCTTGAAATTTTCAAATTTAAAAGCATCTAATGTGCTGGTTGAGTCAATTTCGTCATGAATAATTACCAAATCTAAACGTCCTTCCTTCTTTCTTTCTTCCCTTTTTCTTCCTCCTATTTTCCGGGCGAACGGGGGGAGGGGAAGCCCCCCGCCCTCAGATCCGCCGATGACAAATATTCATGAAATGTTAAGCATACTTTCTGGCTGTTCTTTCTAGGATTCCAAAATTCCTTGACTTTCCATGTTGGCATGAATTTCTCTAATTTTTTTCCTCGACACGAAGTCTCCGGAAATTGAAACTATCAAATCCTGCCGTAAGAATTATCCGAAAATTTCAAGGAGACAGGCTCATGATATTCCTCAAATGAATATTTTATAGCGAGAAATTTGGCAACCTTCCAATGTTCATACGGCGTTTTTCCTCCGTACAGTGGCGGAATGGGGGTTACTTCGGGAGAGGCGAGGAGCCAGTCGTGTTTCGAGCGAAACTCGATTAGAAAACCTTTCTAATTAGGCTGGTCCCTCTCATTAACGAAGTTCCGAACCTTCTCTCGCGTGGGATCCTCTCGTCCCCGGAGCGGACCCTCTTCGGAATTTCGGTTTAGCATATTCCCGCCACTGAATTCCAAATCCGGGTGAGGTGGTTTCGGATAACGTGAGTTTTTCACAAATGAAGCTTGGTAGATTTTCATGGGGTAGTGCAGCGTTCGCAGCGAGTAATGTATCGAGTTTAGGGGAGAAGAGTATACAGGGTGTCTCAGAATTATGTACGAATATTGAAGAAGTTCATTCTTTGGATCAAAAAGACGTTTTTGTAGTATAACTTTTTCCCCCAAAAACGCTATTCTTAGGGACCCTCCCCCCTTTGCGCCTCGAAAGCGATGAGTCATAGCGAAAAATCGCAAGACACATTTCCTCAATATTTTTCAACGCTAAATCTAGTGGTGCCGTTAAAAATCAATATTTATCTCTGGAAACACTTATTTTGGCATCTTTTAGGTTCGATACCTTCCCAACCCCCCCCCCCTCAGAATGCGTTCTCCCTTTTTTGGAGGCCATAAATGAAAAAAGCGCTAAAAATTACTTTCATTCACCAATGTTCATTAATATTGGTGAATAAACAGTGTCACAGTGTTAGAGAGACGATTTTTTTTCTCCAATTTTGGGGAGCCGTGGCCCCCCGAGGGAAAGCGTTTTTGGAAAAAAAAAACTTATACCACAAAAACTTCTTTTTTTTTTTGACCCAAAGAATCGATGCCTTCAATATTCGTACTTAATCCTGGGACACCCTGTACAGTATTTTGGAAAATGAGGGGTCTGCTTTTTGTAGTTTTTTTTTTTTTAAAAGTTATTTGAGGTTTTTAACCCAATTGAGGATTTTGCAACCTGGAATGAGCATCGAGTTAGGGCACTACTTAATTTGGGGAAAAGGCTGCAAAGGAAGAACAAAGGATAAACAAAACCCGGCAGGCGAGAATTCTACCATTGAACACCGATGNCCGATGCATCGGCATCGACATCGGTTGTTCAATGGTAGAATTCTCGCCTGCCGGGTTTTGTTTATCCTTTGTTCTTCCTTTGCAGCCTTTTCCCCAAATTAAGTTGTTCTTTTATTATGTGTATTTTGGCTGATTAAGTTGTTTTTCATTAGGGTATTACACATCCACGCTCTGGGATACGGGCCGAGAGGAGTCTGTTTCTAAAGAGTCAGTCGTCAGTGGCTGCTGATCCAGTCGTCAGTTTATTGATAATTTGTCGCCAACACCACCGGGATTCGAACTGGGGACCTATTCTGCCGTGATAAGGAAGAACGCCGTATGAACCTTCGGGCGTTTCTGAATTGAAGCTGACCAACTAGGTCAGCCACCGAAAAATTACGTTAGAAACCCCAATATTACGTGGTCACCTGTTGAAATCGGTAATCTCACCCACACCCAGAATACTTCACCCTCTTCCCATGGTGTCATGTTTGTTGAGTCAACCTGGTTAGCCACGTGAAACGCAGTGGGTAAAAATTTGAAGTTTGCGGGAAAACTTTCCTCGGATTTTTGAACATTTTTAAGAGCTTATTTAATTTATGAGCTTGGGCCATCAAAACACAATGGAGATGTTGCATGTGTGAGAAATTTGCGATTTGACTACTGATTCTTGTGTAAAATTTCGCGAGAAACACGCGTTGCCACTGCTTTTCTTTGAAATCAACTCCCAAGCTCAAAAAAAAGCTCTCAAGTTGAGGCTAAAATGGAGGGGATATCCCTCTCTATCCTGAGAGTCCACCTCTACATCACGACAAACTCTCCATGCTAAGATAGGGAGCAAATACATTAGGAATAGGGGGCTCCTTTCAATAAAATTTTCCGGTCCGATTCTTCCGAGCTCGTTTTCTCAAAACTTCATTTTTGCACTTACTGCTCGCTTCGCCATCACGGCAGGTTTGTCCATTGTGCGGCGCGCTCGAGCGAACCGCGAACGGTGAACGACGACCGCAGCGCCACCGCGGCGCGAAGTGTAATTAGCCGCCCAGTGATTTCCCCCGAAAAGCGGATTAATTCGTCGCGCCCGGCTTTTACGGCTTTTACGGTCGACCGTCACGAATTCCCGGGGGACGACCCCCTCCTACCCCCCCCCGGCTCTCTCTACTACCATTGCTGAGGGTAGTTGTTCCGATCGGCATGGATTTTTGCCCGACGTTCGACGTTTCATTCCGTCGTTCGTGACTTTTGCAGCGCCGCACAGTGGATATCTAGCCAATCAGAGAGGTCGCACATGAAGTTGTTGACAATAACTGCAAATTTTGGTGTGCACTTCGTCTCATTTTACATTTCAAGGGTTGGTGATTCAGTAAGAAAATTTCCCGAGGAAATCATCGGTGTCGCTTTTAGAACCTCGATATTCTGTATAAACGAAGTAAAATGCGTTTAAAGTTTCCGAATTTTGTCCGATCTCTCCTACCGGCTCGATCAGAGAGGTCGGACATGAATTTTTCTACTATAACTGCAAATTTTGGTCTTTACTTCATCCCATTTTACATTTCAAGGGGTAATTCAGGCAGAAAATTTCTCGAGGAATTCAATGGTACTACTTTAAGAACCTCAAAATTTTGTATAAACGAAGTTATATGCGTTTAAAGTTTCCGAATTTTGTCCGTTCTCTCCTTCTGACTCCATCCACCGTGCGACGCACAGTGTGTCAATGGGCGAGGCCGCCACCTTTCGCCCAAAGTATCACAAGCGCCATGCGACGTTTCAAAATTTCCGCCACCATTTTATTTTTTTTACGGACAAATCGTAGGCTGGATCTGTTTGAAAATTTCACTGAATTTTATCGGCGGTACAAAGAAAATTCAGTGAATTCATCCGGATATCCTTTTTTGACTTTTCGCCAAAAACACAAGACACCTCATAAGCGAAGAGCGGAGCATTGCGATTGCGAGTGTACGCCGCGCGCCATCGCGCCTTCAATTTTGCAGACGCAACACGGACATCCATCAAGTACGAATAGTTGTATCTCTGCGCCGTGAACAACGCGCGCCCTTTCCCTTGCTCTATTTCCATTATAGTGCTCGTTTCCGTTTGTTTTATTTATAGTGGTGCTTCAAGGGCTGCGTGAGTAACGCAACCGAGAATAGAGGTGATTAGGCCTCGTTTTTTCTTTACCTAAAAAACGTAGAACTAACATCGATAATACTTTAAAAACTTTCAAAATCAATGTATTTAAATGGACCGCGTTAAGCAGAATGGAACCAAACCAAATAAGCTATTGCCAAATTTAATTGGACACTTTAATTTTTTGCATAAACGGTTGTGCGGATTTATGTCCAAATTTCGGTGAATTTTCTGCATGGTACGAAACAAATTTCTTTAAATTTTCAAAGGAACTCGCACAAACAACGTTCTCTTATGAAAAAGTAAATTTTTAGTATTTGGCAATAGCTGATGTGGCTTGATTCCTCTCTGCTTAACGCGGTGAAAATGTGGTCCATTTTTTTGAGTACCCTGGTTTCCATTCTCTTCTCATCCCTTCCATCAACCTTGAGAAAAGGTGGGATGCTCCATCTGTTCGATCTTGTCCATCGAAACTCTTTAAGGCGTCTCGTTTAGCTTATCAGCTTCTGCCAAAAATCGGGCAATTTAATTTTTTACGAGAAAACGTTTGCGCGGACTTTTGTGGGAATTTCGGTGTATTTTCTGCATACTACGAAGCAAATGCTTTAAAAATTTCAAAGGAATCCGCGCAAACAACGTTCTCTTCTAAAATATTAAAATGCCTCGTTAATTGTGACAATTGACCACTAGACAAGACACGAATTTCATCATTCTGATACATGTTTCTTCACCAAAATTTCACGTAAAACACGATGCGCGCATTGAAAATTACCGAAATCAACTCCTTCCAAAGATATTTAATGATTCTTAGTGCGTGAATTGAAACCACCCGCTCATGAAAACTCAATGCTCTATGTGATTCACATCGCGCGCTAAACGTTATCATGACAGTCTCTGCGACATTAAAATCTGGCAACCTCAATCTTGACGCTTTGGCTCAGCTATAGCAAATTGCTGATAGTTTGAACAACACATGGTGGGAAATGAGCATTGCTAGATTAAGAAGCTTGCTGAAACCGTTGTAGTGCGCGTTTTGACTCACGTAGAGCTTTGAGTTTCTTGTGAGCGGGCAGTTCAAATTCCTCGTAACCAATGTGAAATAAAAACGTTAATATCTTCGTTAGGAGTTGGTTTCAGTAATTCTCGTTGTGCGAAACGTGTTCTACGTGAAATTCTGGTCAAGAAACATGTATCAGAATGCTTAAATTCATACCTTGTCTAGTGGTCCATTGCTGATGTAGCTTGGCTTGGCTCCTCTCTGCTAAACACGGTCCACATACTGGTCCATTGACCCGACTTGGGACTTTGCGTATAAAAAAAGTCCCAGGTATCTAAGGGTTAAAGTGCCTAATTTTATAGCCCCCCCCCCCCCCCCCCGGACACCCAAGTTCGACGAATATTTTCGTTATTTACGTGGCGGCTACTTGATCAAACTCCGAAAAATTCGTCGCCTACCTAAAATAAGGGCGTAACTATACTCTGCAATGAACCCTGTCTTCCATACAATTCAATGATTTTCCGAGCTCATCTCAATGTATAGTTACGTCCTTATGTCAGCCGAACGCCGAACAATTCGACTCGCGCCGGCCGTTAAGAGGCGTCTCGCCCGGAGCCTTGTTTCATGTTTCATGTTTCATGTTTTATGCTCCCTCTCATTAACTACCCATTCAAACTTGGCAGGCGGAAACTTGAAAAGACCTTAAATGAGGAACTCCCCTGTGAAAAAGTTCACCAACTTCCTCGACTATTTTCTCTACTTTTAATACTCATTAACCGGAGCCTGCCCCGATCTGACGTTGATCCGCTCTCAACGGGCCGACTTGGAGAGTTTTCGTAGTCAAGATCAAATTGATGGTGCATCGTTTCTCAAGGCTGATGGAAGCAGGGATAAGAAGAGAATGGAGACTGAGCTATTAAAAAAACGGACTGTATTTTGCAATGGGCCTCTAGACAAGGTATGAAATAAAGAACGAGACTGCGTGTTTCCTCTTCAAAATTCCACACACAAAAAAAAACCGAATCTTACAACGAAAAGCGCTGAAAATCAACTCCTGAACGAGATACAGCTAGGGCCATTCAAAAGTCATGCACCTCTGGCAATAATTTTAGCTCTAATTAAGAAATCGACTCGCGGTTTGTTACATTTTTCCTCATATCGGGGGGGGGCTTTCTTAGGTACTTTCCGGTTTTCGACCCCCTCAGGAGGTGGGGGGGGGACGAGGGATAACTAAAAATTTCAAATGGCCATCCCCCTTATGGCCACTGGTGCGTGACATTTGAATAACCCTGTATGAGTGTTTCCTATTAACGTTGGGTAAATGGCAAAACTACAAATGACGTCATTTCTATAATTAAACTGCCATTTGATCTATATTTTAAAGACATGCGAGAAAAAACACTAAGAAATGGCCCTCTCAGTCTTGTAGCGGAACTCATTAAAGCTCCAAAAAAATTACTTTTTTGAACGTTTTGGCTTTGTTTTCCCCTCAAAATGGTGCGGACCCAGCACAATTTCGCCACCTTGTTTAGAAGACGTGTTGATATCTCGCTCCGGAGTTGATCTCAAAACTCCCTGTTGTGTGCATAGCTTTGTTTTCTTCGTAAGATTTTTAAGAGAAAACATGTGACGTTTTCTTTTGATTCAGACCTCACTTAGTGACTCATTAGAAACTATAAATTCTTGCTCATCCGTATAACACTTGTAAGCATAGGGGAACTGATGGTACGTACGTTGTCGTGTTGCAAACTGAGCCAGAGATTGTAGTACTTAATTACAATGCAGTCCAAATTTTTTTTACACAGGATGTCTCATGGGTGGACCGTCTCACACTGGATCGAATCAATAAGAGAGGTCGGACATAAAATGTTCGACTAAAACTGCAAATTTTGATGTTTATTTCGTCACATTTTAAACTTTCAGGGGTGCTCTTTGAAGAATATTTTACGAGGAAACCATTAAAAATACTTTTAGGACCTCCAAGTATTGTATAAACGGAGTTATTAGCGTTTACAGTTTCCAAATTTTGTCCGACCTCTCCCATTGACTCGAACCATCGTGCGTCGGACTGCAAAAGCGTGTTAATGGATCAAAATAAGACTTTTACCTCCATTAATTTGTTTCCCAAAAACCCTTCAGTTTGATATAAGGATTCTTTGACCAAATTTTTGTAAAATGCACTGTTTCTTCTGAATTTTGGCGAGAGAGAAAAAACAGTGTTGCAAAATTTTAAGAATATCTGTCAATGTTATCCGCAATCTCCAAGCAATTGCGAGACAGGCAATGAATAATTAGAACTTGAGAAACATTTCAAAAGGTTGAAAATTCCCAGTGAAAAACTTTTAAAGACACCCCGAAAAGGCATATCTCTCGTATCGATTGAAAGACCAGTAGCAGCAGACCTGTCGAGCAACGTGCTATCCAGGTTAAGTGACTCGGTTTCCTGGAGTTTTACTTTACTTGAATCCCCATTAGAGACAAAGAACACAAGAGGAATTAAACACGGAAATGCTATTTCACAGAAATAACGCTAAATCTGCGCAGAGATGCGATCTGCAAGTAGTTTTGCATATTTTCTGTCGACTATTACGTATTCCCAGGGCGAATGTTTTTATGAAAATAGGCAACACGACAAAGTTACACCGTCTATTGTTAAAAGTACAGATTTTTCCAGGAAAATAATCTAAAAAATTGTTTGTTCATACCGCCAAACAGTGGATGGAGTCAATTAGAAAGGTCGGACATGAAATTTTTGACAAAAATTGCAAATTTCGATGTTTATTCCTCCACATTTTAAATTTTGAGGAGTGGTTCCAGAAGAAAATTCCACGAGGAAACCAATGGAGCCACTTTTAAAACCTCATAGTTTTGTATAAACGGAGTTGTGAGCTTTTAAAGTTTCTAAATGTTGTCCGACCTCTCCCATTAACTCGATCCACTGTGTGCCGTGCTGAGGAAAAACGCCGCATAAACATTCGCATGTTGCCTTTTCCCTGATGAGAAAATAATTTCGGAAGTAAGTTATGCGTGCGTATTTTATCTTGAAATTGTGAGATATTTTAGATTAAATTACGAACAAGAAAAATTGGAAGAAAATATTGACAACTCTCTCAATACATTCGTACTATATCAAAGGAAATGTGGCATCGCCTGGGGGTTCATGCGGTGTTTTTCCTGTAAGCAATATAGGTCATATGGACTACATTTCGCAATTTGGACCTATAGATTCCAGCCCGGTTTAAAAACAACGTATGCGCCAATAGTTTCCCTATGCACATAAGTGTTTTTCCAGAAGAGCCAAACTTTATAGTTCGAAATTACAAAATGCAGTCCATATGTCGTCGCTCCCATGGCGTAAAGGCGTAACTCGATTTCCATATGAGCCCCAGAGAGCATGAGTTTATATGTAGAACAAGACTCACGTGGAAACTGAGATACGACCTTACGCTAGAGAAGCGATGTTGTGAGCAGCCTTACCAGTTTATCGTTTCCTAAACGGAGGAACGCTAATACATTTCAACTTTGCAACGTTTCCGCTCGTTACTTGTATTTTTACTGAATTATTGTTAATCCGTTATTCTAATCGAAAATTTTACTAATTTCCCTTTTGATTACAGGCACAAATCATCACCTTCCGGCCAAAGTATTGCAAGCGCCATGCAACGTTTAAAAATTTCACCATTTTATTTTTTTACAGAGAAATTGTTGGTTAAATCTGTCTGAAAATTTCACTGAATTTTATAGCTAGCATGTACAAAATTCAGTGAAATTTTCGGACAACTTCGTTGACCAATTTTTCCGCAAAAAAATAAATTGGCGGCGGAAATTTTAAATCGTCACATGGCGCTTGTGATACTTTGGCCGGAAGGTGACGAAATCAGCAACCATTTTGTACAGGAATTACAGTCATACTCTTGAAAAAAAAATGAATTGCATGGGGCAATTTTGCAACGTTGGAATGGAGTCATGTTTTTTTCGCTGGGAAACGACAAAAAATATTTTCCTCCTCAGCGGTTGCCATTTCATAACAATTCGCACTTGTAATATTTTTTCTTGGAGGGTTTTGAATCTGACCGCTTATCAACTTATAATCGAGTGAATCCTCCTTTTTCCTCGTTCGGCAATGTTTTTGTCCACAGCTATGAATTTTTCCTCCTGCTCATTCTTGTTCCTACTTGAAACCTCTTCACCTACTCCCATTCCGTTAATTTCTGATGAGCCGAGCCGTGAATGTTTGTGCGCCCTCAAGTCCCTACGATACTTCTTTGCACACGTGGAAGCTCGATAAGTGGTATCACGAGGTACGCAGGGATCAATCGTTATAATCGATTCTCGAGTTCTCTTTAGATGTATGTGAAATCTGGAGCCAAAGAGAGACCTTCCTCTAGTATTTGTGATGTTCTATTCGTCCGTGCTAAGGAAGAACGCCGTATGAGCCTTCAGACGTTGCCATATTTCCTTCAAGAAAAGCCAAATTTACTGAGAAAATTTTGGATATTTTTCCTCAAATTTTTCAGTTCATTTTGTTCACGATTTAATCTAAAATATCTGCAAATTTGAGGAGAAAATATGCAAAATTTTCCTCAAAAATACATGTTTTATTCGGGGAAATGTAGCAACTCTCGAATGTTCATACGACGTTTTGCTTTAGCACGGTAGTATTAGTGGAAGCTTTTACTTCTGGTACTCCAACATTCAAAGATTGACTTACCTACTGGGTGGATGTTGAACAACTTGTTGAGCTTTCGTTTCGCAAACAAACCGAAGTTTGTTCAACTTGTTGGGCTCGTTACGTCACCCGAAGCTCATCATCCACCCAGTAGGTGGGTCAACACAAAAAGGCGTGATGTGTGTTGCCTGTTGCTCCCTCAATTCCCCGAAAGGAAAAGTTTCCACCTGTCACCAAAAGACTAGTGGAGGGTCTCTTTTTGTCCCTGCGGGCCGATTATTGAAATTGATAGACAAAGCCATGGACAAAGGAGACAAAACTGATATGAAGGGATTCTATTGATTGAAATGGTTGGTTCCCATAGACTAGGGCGAAAATCATGGACTAACTATAGCATCTTTCGTGGTTGCTGTTAGTTAGTCTATTGCACGGAAAAAAATTAAATGTTGATTTAGCATTTATATTGTTAAAAACATGTCCGACAAGTTTCAAATGCTGATTTTACATTTGGAGAAATGCTAACTTAACTACGCCCACTGTAAAACGAACAAATTCAAATGTTGTGTTAGCATTTTTGCATCGTAAAATCAGCATATGAAACTTAACATGCTTTTTTTAACAATTTAAATGCTAAATCAGCATTTAATTTTTTTCCGTGTGCCTACCCCCTTTGTTCATTGCAACAACCTGTTTCACCTCCAACAGGATCCCTTCATAACCCTTTTGTCATCCTTGTCTATAGCTTTATCTAGAGTACCTATATTGAGAGAGTATGGCCAATGGACCCCATGGAGAGGCTTAGGACCCAAAAATGGCGGTGCTTTGTTTTGGTTTTTGTGGATGGGAGGGGGGTCATTGCCAACTTTTGACGGTTATCACCAACCGCACTTGCTGCCAACCTTACTACATCTAAGATAATTTTTCTCAAAAATTGCACACGATTAGCCTTAAAAATATGTAAAGATGTCGCAATAGTGCATTTGAGTAAATTTCTCGTTACGATGAGCAAAGAAAACTACATTTTGAGTCATTTTGCATTACATTAATTTATGGCGTCCGCCATTTTTGGGTCCTAAGGGCTCCATTCAGCCTAAGATGGCTGAGCCAATCAGAGGTGGTAACCCCAGTGGTCATACTCTCTCAATATAGGTACTCTAGCTTTATCTATCAATGTCAACAATCAGCCCGCTGGTGAAATCGGACGGAATTTCACCGCACACTTTGGCAACTCTGTTCATCTCACGACAGCGGGATTTCTCCGAGAATGCGGTTGAAAGTCAATCCCTTCGAAGTTTGCATAAAGCTCGGCTAGTTTGAGGAACATCTGTTATGATTCACAGTTACTCTGCGTATATAACCCCTCGACTGAGCGACGAATGAGTCAAGCCTCGGGACCCCAACAATAGCGCACCGAGAAGGGACTCAGCCTCACGCTGCGTTGGATCGAATGGAAGGGACACATTTTTGTGACATCCCTGTGGGAGCTAATCCCAGCCATGACCGCGGTTAAACTTTCCTTCGGGAATACTGTCAACGATGTTCCAGGAAATGGAGATCAGCTTTTACAGAGGAAAGGTGTGATGGATTTCAAACTCCGTAATACGCAACACGTACGTTACGGTAACTTAACTTGTGGTATTTACACGTTCCATCCCGGTGAAGTGATGCAATCCGCAATACACAAAAGTTCAAGTTAATCCGGAATCCGCACTCGATCAAGCTACTCAGCTTTCATCATATCGATAGCTAAAATGAACGTATTTATGCCAAAAGGAACTACACTGAAAACAAATCTCGGTGTATTTACTAAGAAAAGGGTAAAATTACCAAGAATTCAGGGTTCTATTTGATCCCAGTTTTTTCAGTAAAATTACCATTTATGGAATCGGCAATTTTACTGAGAAATCTCGGTAAAATTATTGAACTTTCTCGGTAATTTTACTGGATCTTGGTAAAAACGCCAATATTTTTTATTGACTGTGGTAGAATTACCGAGATAAAATGGCAAAGTTACCGGGAATTGATTACCAATAAAAGTGGTATTCTTACATGGAAAAAACAGTAAAAATACCGGTTAAACCAACCAAACCGGTACCGGTTACCGGTCCAAATTAACATTGCGGTTAAATGGCAAAAATACAAACGATGTCATTTGTAAAATCGAACTTTCATTTGATCCGTGTTCTAAGGACTTGTAAATATCTCGTTCAGGAGTTGATTTCAATACTTCCTGTTGTGTGATAAGTTTCCTATGTAAGATTTTGAAAAGAAAACATTCGACGTTTTCCTCTACTTCAGACCTTGTCTAGTGGTCAATTCTGCCGTGCTCAAGAAGAACGCCGTATGAACCATCAGGCGTTGTCAAATTTCCTTTGATAAAACTCGAATTCCTTGGTAAACTTAAATTTTTCAGATAAGTTTGCTCGCAATGGACCATTAGACAAGGTACGAATTTAAGCGATCTGATACATGTTACTTAACCAGAATTTAGCGTAGAAAACGATTCACACAACGAAAATTACGGAAACCAACTCCTAACGAAGATATTAACGTTTTTATTTCACATTGGTTACGAGGAATTTGAACTGCCCGCTCACATGAAACTCAAAACTCTACGTGAGTCAAATCGCCCACTTACAACGGTTTCAGCAAGCTTCTCAATCGAGCAATGTTCATTTCCCACCATGTGTTGTTCAAACTATTAGCAATTTGCTATAACTGAGCCAAACCGTCAAGATTGAGGTTGCCAGATTTTTATATCGCAGAGACTGTCATGATAACGTTTAACGCGCGATGTGAATCACGTACAGCATTGAGTTTTAATGAGCGGGTGGTTTGAATTCACGCATTAAGAATCATTAAATATCTTCGTAAGGAGTTAATTTCGGTAATTTTCGTTGTGAGCATCGTGTTTTACGTAAAATTTTGGTTAAGAAACATGTATCAGAATGCTGAAATTCGTACCTTATCTAGTGGTCCATTCCACTGAAAATTCCAAGAGGAAATATCCATAACTTTGCCTAAAAATGAACATTGTATTGAAAAAAATTTGGCAACTCTTGAATGTTCATACGGTGTTCTTCTTTAGCATGGTAACATTGACGCATGTGATACTTAAGCCTAAGGCTGACGAGATGTGTGATTATGTGGGAGGAGTGTTGCCATGTTTATAGCGCTATCTGTTTAATTCTTCAGTTCTAGGCTTTCTCTGAGGATCTTGAGGAGCAATGTAAGTAAACCATCGAACAAGAGAAATTTGTATCATCGAGGGATAAAATAAACGATACTGACAAAAAAATATTGCTCTCCGCAACAATGTGCGTCAAAGTTTGTTCGGAGCTCAGGTCAAAGGCAAGAAATTAGAAAATTCATATCACGTCTAAACTCTATCGTCATCCCGCTGGCTTATTACTTTGATCAAAAGGGTATACCATAAAAGTCTAAAACTCACCGAACTATCAGAGGCATATTTTTTCTGCACTAAAGGGATTAAGAAGAAAATTTTCTCCCCATACAGTTACTATAACGCGACCTGCACCTGTAGGAGATGCCAAAAAAGTTACTTTATTTCAACGGCGATGAAAATATCGAGTCAGAGTTCAAAATGTTGATCCTTTTTGATCCCTATGGTCTTACCTTGTCTGATTCTGAACCCTTTGTCTACGGTTGGCTTCTTTAAAGGGATTGGTGTATTTAAGCGGCTTTAATCTTTACGTTAAAGATTTTAATTTCAATTTACAAACTTTTGGTTTTGAGGTGAGGGCGTTGCCAAATTAAATGATAAAAGAGAATTAAAAGTCAAAGAAAAAAAGTTAAGCTTAGTTTTCATTATTCTCTTCAGAAAATTCAAAATAATTTTTACAGTATTATCATTGGGATTCACAAATGCTCGTAAAAGAGTGGACACCTCCAATAAAATATTGCAAAATCTCCGATTATATTTTATTTTCCCAAGAGAGAACTTTACAGCAAATCTCTTGAAAATGCCGGTGAACATGTTTGAATAAATGAGAAAAATTTATTAAACATTAAAAAAAACTGTAGGTTAGTTATCTTTAAAAGAATTGAATATAATCGGAGTTTTTGAAACGTTGCGACAGGGATTCACATTTTTCAACAATCGATACACCCCATATTCTGATTTGGACTGCACTTTGCGACGAGGAACCTATATCTACCTATTTCTGCCCACCTTCAGCCCCTGCCTCGTTTCATATGTAGAAACAAAGTCTGTGCCATTACTGTCTTTCCCTAGACGCAGATAGGCACTTTAAGGGATGAGCCGAAAATAGTCGTTCCTAATCGCAAAATGTGGTGCACTTATCAAACTTTTCGTTTAGAAAGAGACTGTCCCTAAATAACGTAATGATCCACTGCCATGCTAAGGAAGAACGCCTCATGAACCTCCAGACGTTGCCACATGTCCATCAATAAAACCTTAATTTACTGGGGAGATCGAGAACTTTTTTTCTTCAATTAGGTATTGCAGACAATTTTGTTTTAAATTTTCTATGATATGTGTGAACATTTCAAAGCAAAATACGCATAATAGTTCTCAAAAATGCATGTTTTATCCGAGGCAATTTGGCAACTCTCGAATGTTCATACGGCGTTCTTCCTTACCACGACCGTCTACCGGGGAGAGGGTCGGGGACAGCGTTACGCCATTTTAATTTTATGTGTTAAAAAATAGGGACCAAAAAAATCATTACAAGGGGGGGAGGGTCAAAAATGCCGAAAAATTGCGTTACGTAACTTAAGGACGGTCCGAAATCATTAGTGTTTTGAAGGTGCGACTATTGGTGACCTTGAACTATTTCCTTCCCAACTCGACCCATCTTCGAGTGCTTGGCTGGCAACTTGGCGGTCTGATCCCTGGGGACGGAAGGGGGGGGAGGGTGGCGGCAGTGGTCGAGGGACGCGCGAGGCCTCATTACTCTAACAAGTAGTAAAGCCACTTTAATCATACGCCTGCATCCGCCTGCAATTCCGCTTTTTCCCACGTTGCCGCAATTCTCCGATAGCAGGGTGTCTACAAGTCCGGAACTTTCGGAAAGTCCGGAAATAGTACTGATTTTTAAGGTCAGTCCGGAAGTACTGAAAAAGTGCGGACATTCCGTGAGAAGGTCCGGAATTTTTTCATTTTTTTGTCATTTTTGTCGCAATTAGAGCCAGAAATTCACATTTTTGAAATGTTTCGGATTTCGTCAACTGAAGGTACCTACTGAAAAATTATTGAATTTTTCTGTTGAGGGGGCTACTGAATTTCTTGGGAGTGTACCGAAAAAGTTCTGATTTTCAACCAGCCTGTTTTAGTAGTCACCAAGTCACCCCGGATAGACGAAAGCCGGAGTTCATCAACTACATTCTCCAACGAGGAACTACAGAGGCAGGAATTTTGAGACAACGCAATGGACATTCGTGGTCTGGCACTTGAGCCATCGATATTTTGAACTCTAAGTAGAACGCGGGGATACTACACAATATGATACAACTATTTTAACTCCTAAGTAGGTCAGATTGCATAACCACTGAATTGAAGGAAAACTGAGTTTTCTCGCTTGTTTGTCGATTTGTCGTCTCTGTTAGCAGAATATTCTGTGTCAACTTCAAGCTGTGAAGTTAGTTCGTATCTCTTCGAAAAAATAATATAGAAGCGGAACTTTTGAAACATCGCAATGGAGGCACGCGGTTTTTTGCATAGTGTCGTGGCGTGCTTTGCGATATATCGATTGTTTTGCCATTTAAACCTATGGAAAAGGATTGATAAACAGGGTGTTCGCATCAAACACTTTAATAATCGATTCTTTATCATAGGTCTAAATGACAAAACAATCGATACATCGCAATTCACGCCACGCCACAGGTTTCGCACTCTGGCCATCGATTTGTCATTAGTTATCATCCATAGGTTGGTGAATTTATGGATAGACCGTAAATAATGCTTCCTCACTGCAAAATGTAGTTTAATTTTCGTCTACACCAATTTTATTCCTTGCATTTTCCCTAAACTGTAAAATTTAACAACCAAAAAACATTTCCCTGGCGGCTGCAACTGATCAATGTGAGGAGTTTTTTTCACGGTCCTTTTCTCAAAGGCTTCTGAGAAGGAGGAAATGTATAGAGGTTTCTAATCCACCCATTCGAACACAAAATGCGTTTGAGCAGAGGAAAGAGAGGGTTGATTTGTTTCCGGAGGGGGTGATTTACAGTTTAATCAAATAAATGGGGGCCTCTCATTCATAATTTCCCTGAACCCTGAACGGTTCTCCCTTCCGGGGTCCAATGAAGGACCAATCATGAGTAGTCCCCTTTAAATTTTATTTGGGATATCATTCGATTTCATCCGTTAAAAACGGGGAAATTGTTTGGTTCTTTCGCTATGTTACCGAATAGAGCAGTAACGACCGAATTTTCAAAATCAAGCTTCTTTTAAAATTTAACAGATCTATTTTAAATGGATTGCCACGCACTAAACAGCAGAATTCGTCTTATTTATGAAAAGCTAAAATTAAGACGAAACGGTAACCGTGGAAAAATTGACGTCACATCCGACAAAACAGCAGTGAGTATTCGCACTATTTATCGCTTCTCTGAAATAAGGGCGTATTTCAATTTCCGCGTGAGCCCCGTGTACCATATAAATCTATTATGCTTTTTGAGGCTCATGCGAAAATCTAGATACGCCCATATACGCTTGAGAAGCGACGTATTCTGTAAGAGCAGTATCTCCTGCTGTCTAATACTCGTAGAACCCATCACCCTTTTCTGTCAATTTTTAACATTATAATGTATTTATTTTTTTGTCTAAGACGTTCTCTAACAGGCACGTATAACACTCGGAAAAAAACACATTGGATCTAGAGTTCAAAATTCTCTTGATTCAAAGGAAATCCGCTCACATTAAGAGGCTTGGTTCTTGATTTAAGCTTAAATCTGATTGAATCAAGTGTATTTTTTCTTGTCGATGTTTTTAAAAGTCTGGACTCTAGATCCAATGTGTTTTTTTCCAGTGCCCGTATAACGCAAAACATATTGCTGTCTTGTCTAACATGAAATAAATCAGGCCGTTTCTGTGCAGTCAGAGGTGAGCTTCGTCGATCCTTAATCACCCGAACGATTTCGATGGGTCTTTTGGGTGGTAGTTGACACTTTTACGAAGGACGGAGGGTTCCATCGATAAAATTTTACCCTCGAACGCTACTGCGGGCTGATTATTGAAATTGATAGATAGAGTGATGGACCAAGAAACGGGAGGTTGCAAATTTGCAATGGAAGGAGATAAGTAATAAAGTAACCAACACTGGAAAAAAAACACATTGGATCTAGAGTCCAGACTCTTAAAAACATCGACAAGAAAAAATACTCTTGAATCAATCAGATTTAAGCTTATATCAAGAACCCAGCCTCTTAACTTGAGCGGATTTCCTTTTGATTTAAGCTTAAATCTGATTGAATCAAGAGTATTTTTTCTTATCAATGTTTTCAAGAGTCTGGGCTCTAGATCCAATGTGTTTTTTTTTTCCAGTGTAGCTCTAAATGGGGAAATATCGATAATCGATCATTCACGCCTCGCTACTGTTCACATCATGGAATTTTCTCAAAGCTTCAAAGCTCTGGAGTCACTAACACGGCATGTGGCAGTTTTCCGTCGTTCTTAAAATGACGGGTTTACTTCAAAACTCGGCAACGGCGCGACCCACCCTTCAGCACAATTAATCACCAGCTCGAGGTGCGAGCCATTTTTTCCCGGCTCGTGACTAGTTCCCGAGCCCTTTTCATTCATATTTTGTTTATATTTTATTCCTTTCCCCCTTTTTTGTATAGTTTCAGCGTGCACTGACAGACGTTTTACCGTTGTTACCGGGGATTTCGACGCGTGGCGGAGTAGGATTCGATGTATCCCTGCCAAACGATCTATGTGCATAGGGATTGCGTGTGACATAGTTCCTTTCGGCATAAATACGTCCGATTGTGGCCTGGAATTGCCGCCGCAAAGGCACTGGATTAAGTCCTGTCGGAATTTATTGTTACGTTTTATTTTTATTATTTTCTTGTTTTTTTCCGGGCTTGAGAAGCCGCTAGTGCACTCGCGGATTTCCGTCGATAAGTGCGATTTTAACGAGGACGTAAAGTCGATAAGTCGAATAAATCAGGGATCTGTCAGGGTCCTCAGTTTCGAAAAACAGGAAGAGTTGTGGAATGGCTTGGAAAATCCACCTACCTTATCTACTCAACCTCAAGCGCTAGAATAAGCGGCCGCTCCACAGTAGATCGAGTCAGTAAGAGAAGTCGGACAAAATGTTGGAACTTTAAACGCTTATAACTCCGTTTATACAAAAGTTTGAGGTTCTAATTTCCCGTTAGAGGCACCCATTGAAATTTAAAATGTGACGAAATAAACATCAAAATTTGCAGTTTTAGTCAAAAATTTCATGCCCGACCTCTCTGATTGACTCAATCCACTGTGCTGCGCCGCTCTAAAGCTGTTATTACTGTTGGAGAAATGGTATTTCAAAAGAGTGTGACACGACACGAGAACGCTTTAGGGCTTCTTGATCGATTGGTTTGACAGTAGTTTTTGGTATAACACTGTTAAAATTTTGGAAGGGAAATTCCGTGACGAAGTCTCCACAGAACCCACAAACCCCGGATGGTACAAATGCGGAGCGAAATCTACTCTCCTTATGGAGTGACTTTACACTATTAGGGAGCGGGACACTCTGGAAAAAAAGCATCTTGGATGTGGAATTCAGCCTCTTAAAAACTTAGACGAGAAAAAATACTCTTGATTCAATTGGATTTTTGCTTGAATCAAGAGGATATCCTCAGAAATTAAGAGGTATGGCTCTCGACCCAAGCAAAAAATCAAGTAAATCAAGAGAACTCTTTTTTTAAGAGTTCGGACTCTGGATCCAAGAGGCTGTTTCTCCAATGGAATCTGTTTTTGCTGATTATTAAAATTGATACATACATCAAGTGATGGACTTCGAGAGAAAAGAGGGGAAATGAAGCGACCCTAATTGCTAAAGCGGGTGGTTGTTATATACTATAAGGGAGAAAATGATTGACTAACGAGAGGGTCTCTCGTGGGTTGCCTCTAGTTAATATGACACACCTCCTTTATCCCTTTAAAACACCCGCTTCTTCCGATAGGATCGCTGCATTTTCCCTTAATCCTCTTTGTCTATGGCTACGTCCATCAATTCAATAATCAGCCCAAGAAATCAACCTAACTACAGGCCACCTTGCCTAATTTCTTCTTATGTTTTATTTTTTTTACATGAATACTAGGAGACATAAGAAACAGCAAACCTACCGCGGGGAACAAGAATGAGTATCAATTATTGGACGCATCTCTGCCAAACGGAACTATGTGTTTAGAAATGAGCCCTGAGACCCATAAGAATATATGCACAACAGGGCTCACGTCATAATGCACATAGCTCCGTTTAACAGAAAAACGTCCAATTTGAAGAACGTACCTTCATCTCGTCCATAAACTTTGTTGGAGCCTGTGGACGATGCGTAAACCTATGCGGCCGCGCTAAGGATAAACGCCGTATGAATCTTTAGACGTCGCCAGATTTCCTTCACTAAAAACAGAATTTACTGGAAAAATTGGAATATTTTTTTTTCGAATTATTCAGATCATCTTGTTCGCATTTGATCGAACATGTTTGACAATTCCACGGGAGAAAATGCATAAAATTCCTCAACAATACGTGTTTCATTCGGAGAAATTTGGCAACTCTCGAAATTTCATACGGCGTTTTTCCTTAGCACGGCAATATGGGGGGTACCTTCCAAATTAAATTGACGTTCACGTCTGCCCCCAACGTCGTAATAAGTTCAAACATTTTTGGATCTCCCAGTTTTTAAGTAATGAAGTGTTTACCTAAACACCTTGAGGCAAGCCAGAAGCTAGGACCTCGCTCAGGCGGCATCGCCGGTCGCCGCACACTAGTCTTGAAAGTACTGGATAAAAGAAACTCAAATATGATTTTTTCGGCGCTCTAGTACAAAGCGCCTCTAATGCACCCTATGGTCCCTAACCGGTCCTTCAGTAAATTTTAGAATACTCACTTGTGGAAAATATGGGTCAAAAAGAGCTCACAGTGACGGCAAGCAGAAGTGATTTTTTCTCCTTACCTAGAACAGAAAATACATAATAGTGAGAAAAAGGCAAAAAAATGTCGATTGCAGGCGCAGACAACATGATGAGTAATTTTGTATTCGATCATCGTGCCAATTTTCTTTTGGGTAAAATGGACCATTCTTCAAATGGAGATGTTGCGTGTGTGAGGGATTTGCGATTTGACCATTGATTCTTTCTTATGTAAAAGTTCGCGAGAAACACGATGGTGCCTCTGATTTTCTCTGAAATCATCTCCCAAGCTCAAAAAAAGCTCTCAAAGTGAGGCCAAAATGGAGGGGATATCCCACCCTACCCCGAGAGTCCACCTCTACATCAAGACAAACTCTCCATGCAAAGATAGGGAGCAAATACATTAGCAGGGTTGCCACTTTATTAGGAGACTCCAAGACTGAAAACACGACAACCTTGCTAATGTATTTGCTCCCTATCTTTGCATGGAGCGTTTGTTTTGATGTGAGGTGGACTCTCAGGGTAGGGTGGGATATCCCCTCCATTTTGACCTCACTTTGAGAGCTTTTTTTGAGCTTGGGAGATGATTTCAGAGAAAACCAGTGGCACCATCGTGTTTCTCGCCAACTTTAACATAAGAATCAATGGTCAAATCGCAAATCCCTCACACATGCAACATCTCCATTATTGGGAAGTGTTCAGCTCGGAAGGCTGGACATTCTGCAACGTTGTAAACCGAGATAAATGGTTTGGGAGTTTAATAACCACCGATGTCTCGCTCCTGAGACGATTATTTTACATTTTTCACAAATTTCACTCTCGTGAAAAATCATGAAATACCAATTTTACGGAAATTGCCAATCTTCCACATTATTCATGCCACCCTTGTTTCAATCCAGTACGGCAACGTTGAGTGGAATCCGAGGCGGCTGTCCGGGAAATCTCGTGAGAAATAGACTTATCGTTAGTGATGCAATTATGCCCGCCTGGTGAAATGCACTTAGATATTATCCCTCGCCCCTTAATTTAGGCGCTAAATTATTTTAATAAATATCAGCTTGCATCCATCTTCCTCCATCCCAAGCCTCCGCCTGTCTTCCACCCCTCCCCCTTCCTCCAAGCTTGAGGCCCATCGCGGATTTTCATCCCTGTCTACCCCCAGCCTCCAGGTGAGGGTTCTTCTCACCTCACTAAACTCTTTATTATGAGGCACCACCTAGCTCACGGGTTCTCCTCAAAATTTTAAGTGGAAAATTATTCACACACAAAAAGTTCAAGAGTCAATTCTTAATGAAGATACAGGTATGTATTAATTGGATTGCATTTTGCAAAAAGGAACCACTAGCACTCCAATGTTGCTAAGATTGTGCAACTTCTTTTGTCTTGGAGGAAAAGCCCGATTATCCATTAATAATTTCTATTTTACTCGCTGAAAACTGTGAATAGACAAAAATTACCATCTAAATTTCATAGTTTTTCACGATTTCCGCAATTTTATTGCAAAAGATGAAGTTGCACAATCTTAGCATCATTGCAATGCTAGTGGTTCCTTTCTGCAAAATGCAATCCAATTGTAAGCGTTAAAACGTAAAAGTAAGTCGTATCTACATTAAGCCTTTTTTTTAAAAAAAGCCTGTCTATTTAGCGGATGGTTTTGGGATAATTTTAATAACACTGGAACAAAAAGTCGCTTGGATCTAGAATCCAGACTCTTAATAACATTGACAAGAAAAAATATCCTTAATTCAATCGGATTTTACCTTGAATTGAAGAGCCAAGCATCTTGATTTAAGCGGATTTCCCCTTGATTTAAACGAAAACCCGATTGAATCAAGAGTATCTTTTCTTGTCAATGTTTTTAAGAGTCTGGACTCTAGATCCAAGCGACTTTTTTTTCCAGTGCACGTGAAAGAGGAGAGAGAATATTATAGTGGATTTCAAATCCGTGGTTGCAAAATTGCTTTTGCAGTAACAATCAACAAATATATTTGTAAGTCAGGGCCATCGCTGCCACCCAGGGTGGAAGGCTAAACAAGCAACTATTTAAACGTAACGGAACGCATATTGCATACCCCAAAGATTGAAGGCACTTTCGATGCAGCGCCTAACGGGAGTGCTTGTCGGTGAAGCAAATGTATTTAAACGATATGTATCGAAGGTGAAACTACCAGACCACGTATCTCGGATTGCGACCTCGTAGACTTTCTGTCATACTTCATTTTCCGAATGGAAAAGTACTCAATCCTTGAAAACTTCCGTGTTTTATCGTCTCCAAGCTCTGTGAAAATTTCAATATATAATATTGATTTGTTTTCCTTCAGAAAAATAAAATGGGAGCGAAGATTTTAAACACCGCAAACGAAAAACGTGGTCTGGTAGTTTCACTGTCGAGTGT
The DNA here is from genome assembly GCF_001854935.1 of Bemisia tabaci. Lineage (NCBI taxonomy): Eukaryota > Metazoa > Arthropoda > Insecta > Hemiptera > Aleyrodidae > Bemisia > Bemisia tabaci. The sequence goes on along the minus strand of NW_017547262.1, from coordinate 198,308 downwards.
TAGTTACCGTTACGGAAAGAATTACGAAGGTAAAATTAAACGTATTTCTGCCTAACGAAACTATGTGCATTGAGACATGAGCCCTGAGATATACATGCATAACAGGGTTCACGCCAGAATGCACATAGTTCCGTTCGGCAGAAAAATGTCCAATTTTAAGTACGACTGGAGGAGCAGGTGGGACCAGAAACACAGTCTGAGTAGAGACAATACATTTTAGTACCGCTATTCTCCCCGAAGTGTAAAAATTACTCTCAGATTCGCATAATGATGACTGATGGCCAAAGAGTTAAGCATTGGTTGGTTTATTTAGGATGAGTAAGTGACTGTGAGTGCTGCATCAAGACAGATCCCCCCTCCCATCCTCCTCCCCTTAAAAGAAATTGGTTTAGCGATCCTAATCTACTTTGCAAAAACTCGCCTGGAAAAGTGTTCATCCGACATTCATCAGCCGTCATTTTAATATTGACATCACTTCGCATTCATATGGATCGCATTTAGCAGAAATTATTGAAGTTGATAGACAAAGTAATATGCGAAGGAGACAAAAAGGAGATGGAGGGATCCTATTGGTGGAAGCAGGTGGTTGCCATGGACAAAGGACGTAAGGAATAGACTAACTAACGGCAACCCACGAAAGACCCCATTGTCAGTCCATCATTATGAGTTTATGAGATACAGTTCATACAGTTTATGAGAACCCTGGTAAAAATTGGCAGTAGAATCTGTGTTCCAAAATACCATAGACCTACAGCCGGCTGTAAGATTTCCAATAGCTTCTATAGCCGGCTACACAATTTCTTATAGCCTTTTATAGCCGATGACGATAGCCAGGCGATAAAGTGTATGCTAAACATTACTAATTACGGATGCTAGGACTTAGTGAGTTTTTGGAATACTGCTCTCTTTTTGGGCCGTAGTATCTTGATTTATTTTGCGAGGAAAGCTCCGTACTTCTGATGGATGCCTGCCATTACTAATATATTAGAGCGCCTTCAGTTTCGTATGATACTGTGCAATACCTCTGGTGTGAAATAGTTGCTTCAAGCACCGGCAGCCAGCGCAAAACACGCATTGGCGCTTACAAACCTAACAGGGATACTTCACGCGTTGCGCAATGCGTGAAGTATCCCTGTTAGGTTTGTAGGCGCCAGTGCGTGGCCGCTCCGCTTTGTGTTAGGCTCTAATATTTAATCTGGCGGAGCCAGCGTTATTCAACTCATGATTTTGAAATGTTTGCACATCCTGTATGGATTATTCTCATTTGAATTGATGAAAAAAATATGTATTAAAGGAAAATATAATGTGTGTTTTGTAAATATTAAGGTGGTTCCGTATCAAACTTAATGATTTCCAAAGCACACGAATTTCTACACAAGTTCTTATAGCCTTTTATAATCGATGGCAAAAAAGCAACAGCCAGGCGATAAAGTGTAAAGCCCGGCGAATGGAACTATAGCCCGGCTGCATAATTTTTTATCGCTTCGTATAGCCGGCCGTATGATTTTCTCCTCCTCATTCGACAGCCAGCTATATGATTTTTTGTAGCCTTCTTTAGCCGTCTATAAGAATTCCTATGGTATTTTGAAACGCAGCTCTTATCGGCAATTTTTACCAGGGAACCACCCATTTCAAACAATAGGATCGCTCTATACTCCTTATGTCCTCTTTGTCTAAAGATTTGTCCATAAATTTCTCGCAGCGCAGCCCGCAACGCGATTGCACTGTTTTCAGAATCGTGCGACTTCTCCTTTTCCTTTGAAACTACTTAATATATGTACAGTATCACAATTTACACAATTGTGTCCCATTAGAATTAACAATTTCTTAGTGGGAAGCCAAAACTACCTGCTATTATGAGAGATTTTTTAGATAGTTATGAATAATCAACATTTTTACAACACGATAACCGCGCTGGTTTCTCTTTTGCTGAATGCGATCCATATAAGTCGAGGTTTTTGGGCGCTGCGTAGATTCCGGCACCTTTCACTCTTTGCTTTTTAGCTGTGCATTTGGGAAATTTACCGTATTGCGGCGGAGAATTCAATGCAACTTTTGGGGTGTGTAAAAATGTTAATAAAAACACATTTTTCCAATCACAAGAGAGGAATAAATCGGACTGATTTAGCCTGCAGGCTGATTATTGAAATTGATAGACCAAGCGGTAGACTTCGAAAGGAAAGAGGAAAAATGCGGGGATCCTATTGGTTGAAACGGATGGTTGTATAGACTCCGGCGCCAAATTCCACTCCTTGATTTTTGACAGCGTGGAATTTTCTACTTCTCTTTTAAGGAAACAATAGTTTGGCTGAGGGGGATTTTCATTCTATTATTTCTAATAATGGTCGCTTTTATGGGGTACATTTTACCCTGAGGTCAAATGTCTTTTTGGGAGCTACAGTTATCACCAATCTGATTTCTTCTATCCCCAGGTTGGGTGAAACTATTGTTTTCTGAGTTTGGGGTGGGTTTTCTGTTAGTAATGCTACTCTTAACCGGTTTTTTTTCATTTGGCGGAACAAAAAACTTAAATTCGATCGAATAGCTTTCTACATTCACAATACACGGTCTCGTCAAGGTGCGTCGTTGACCTCGCAGTGTTGGATCGTGAATTCTCTTGTTGTACTGCTTGCCTATTTTGAAATCTCTGTAAATGAAAACTAAAGGGGTTTACATGTGCGAGTTAATGACGCGCCTTATCAACACATTGTGTTGGAGTTCACTGCTTGTTTTTCATTTCACTTCATTTTTCCATTTTTAATTATATTCTTGATTTCAATTCATTTAGTTTTCCTCCATGTGAAATTTTATTTTAAAATTACCTTTCATCAAGCTCCGTGAAATTTTGCATCTCTGGTGGCCGAGGGAGCTAGGTCGCTTCTTTTACTTAGCGGAGCAGTAAGCGCTGCACTCGGGGCCATCTACCTCCCCGGCGCAGCACAGCTTTATAGCCTATTACTGGTTCACAATCGCGATAGATTATTCCCGCAAGATTATAAATTTGCCGGCTCAAATTGCCCCCTGAAACCGCAGTCACCCCGCCACCAACGGCTGCGCCCGGTCTCCGTCGTTACGCCCTCAAGTTCTGCGGCGCTGGGATCAACAGGGATTTATCTTCGACAACTCAATCCACGCGTCAGGGTAGTTCCGCCACAATCCCCCCAACCACCCCCCCGCCACCCCCTCCCCACCGTGAACATCTTGTTACAGCTGCGTTGGATAAGTTTCTCAGCCTCACTATGTATAGACCGGGATCAGTAGTTTCTTCGTAAGTTTCCAATACACACCGCATATCCCTTTTAACGGATTTTTAGTTATCATAGGCGGACCCAAAGGAGGTGCGCAGTGGATCGAGGCAATAGGAGAGGCCGGACAAAATTTGGAAACTTTTAACGCTTGTAACTCCGTTTATACGAAATTTTGAGGTTCTTAAAGTGGTTCCATTGGTTTCCTCGTACACTGAAAAAAAAATCTCGGTGTATTTACTAAGAAAAGGGTAAAAATACCAAGAATTCAGGGTTCTATTTGATCCCAGTTTTTTCAGTAATATTACCATTATGGGATCGGCAATTTTACTGAGAAATCTCGGTAAAATTATTGAACTTTCTCGGTAATTTTACTGGACCTTGGTAAAAACGCCAATATTTTTTATTGACTGTGGTAGAATTACCGAGATAAAATGGCAAAGTTACCGGGAATTGATTACCAATAAAAGTGGTATTCTTACCTGAAAAAAACAATAAAAATACCGGTTTTTAGGTAAGCTTACCAGTCTGTCTTGGTAAAATTACCAATAATTGGGAAAAAAAGTGAGATGGTAAAGGTACCAACGGACCTTGGTAAAAACGCCGAGAATTTTTTTTCAGTGCATAGGCGGGCCCAAGGGGGAAGGGCGCATCACTATGCGCCCTTCCCCCTGGGCCGAGTCAATAGGAGAGGCCGGACAAAATTTTGAAACTTTTATCGCTTGTAACTCCGTGTATACAAAATTTTGAGGTTCTTAAAGTGATTCCATTGGTTTCCTCGTAAAATTTTCCACCGAATGTGCCCCTTGAAATGTCAAATGTGACGAAATATACATCAAAATTTGCAGTTTTAGTCAACAATTTTGTGGCCGACCTTTCTCATTGTCTAATTGACTCGATCCACTGTGGGGCGTAGAGGGCGTGCTCCCCCTCCCCCCCCCCCCCANCCAAGGAGGAAGAAAATGGAGAAAACAAAGAAGGCAGGACACTTATGAGGAAGAAAAAGAAGGCGCAGAAGAAGAGGAAGTAGAATAAGAGGAAGTAGAAGAAGAGAAAGAAAAAGAAGCATGGTTTAAACCCTCAATCAAAATGATAAAAATAAGCAATGAAAGGTGACAGGATAAAGTATTTGGACTGCATTTTGCAATTTGTACCTATAAATTCTGGCTCATCTGAAAAAACACTTGTGTACATAGGGGAACTAATGGCACATACGTTGTTTTTAACACGGGCCGGAATTTATAGTTCCTAATTGCAAAATGTAGTCCATTTGTGCATCCTCGAATATGCTGCCGTACTGGCCGTATGAGCCATCAGGTGTTGCCAAATTCCCTCAGAAAAACGACGAAGTTTCAGGAAAATTTGTGAATATTTTTCCTCCGGTTATTTTGTTCGAAATTTTATCTGAAAAGTCTGTAAATTTCAAGGAAAAATATTCGTAACTTTCCTCAAAAATGGATATTTTCCGAGAGAAAATTCGGCAACATTCGAATGCTCATACGACGCTTTTCCTCAGCACAGCAGTATGGACGCGTATTATGCATGTATGAGTTCTGGCCTACATCGAAAACTGAAGGCGAAATTTCAAAAAGCGTAACCTCCTGCTCACTTCCTCCGTGGAAGAGGTTACGGCACCGGCCGACTTCTGTGCCCAAAATCACTGACAACGAGGCGGTCTAACCACATCCCAAAAGTTCCAGAACATGGTTTCGTGTGATAAGGCTCCTCTCATGACACACCACGCTCATGCACGCGTGATTTCCTGCGCTTCTGTCGTCTTATACCGATCGCTTGGGTTTCCTTCAAACTTCACGCCGACGGTGAAACTGCAAAAACACGTAGGTGCCTTAGTTTGCGACGTCGCAGACTTCTGACCATACTTCATTTTTTGCATAAAAAATAACTTAACATCACATCATAAAAAATCCCCATGGAGAATTTACAGGTGTTCGACATGTTGTAAATTTCACGTTCAAAATGAAACTTAGGAGGACTTTCTTTTTTGAAGGAATTTTATTTAAGTACGACGTAACTATTACAAGACTATTTCTCATATGTGTCTACATGATTTGAAACTGAGCTAATTTTATTAAATATGGAGTAACGCTAGATAATAAAATCATCATCTGAAAACAGGAATTATAAAATTCTCTATCTTTTTTTAGATATATAAAACATATAAGTTTTTAGTTAAATTGGACCGAGTTTAACAGAAAGGAACCAAGCCACATCAGCTATCAAGTTTAACTGGGCAATTAAATTTTTTTCGAGAGAACGTTTGTTCGGATTTCTTTGAAAATTTTAAGAAATTTGCTTCGTACCATTAACAATTTTCACTGAAATCTGCACAAAAATCCGCACAACCGTTTTCATGTAAAAAATTGAATTGCCCAATTAAATTTGGCAATAGCTGATGTGGCTTGGTTCCTTTCTGTTTAACGCGGTCCAATTACTTGCTAAGAGAACTGAGCACGAGGATATCCTTGGTTTCTAGATTGAATGATTGTTTTAGAAAATTTGACAAAATCTGTTGGAACACATGTCTTTATAGGAAAAATGCCGCGAGATGACGTCATAAAGCGTCACTGATTCTCATTTTTAAATCTACTTTTCTATAAGTTCCCATTTCTGAGAGAAATTATGAAAAACACTGCGACTTCAACTCATTTGGCACTCTCAGATGAAGCGCAATAAAACGTTTGTGTCCAAATTCTCCATTGAGAAATATTCCGCGAAAATTTCGAGGCGTGTTGGTTCGCTTTCCCAAAAAAATAAAAATAAAATAAGAGCGTAGATTTTGAAACACCGAGAACGAGATATGCATTTTTGCAGTGTCGGGCCGCATCGGTTTAATGCTCTTTCGTTCAGTCTGGAGGAAGGGGGTGGAAGGTTGAGAATGGGGGTGGGAATGGGGGGGGTGTAGTAAGACGAAAATGAAACATCGAGAGGAGAGAATCTTCCCGTGCACCGGTGCAAACCGCAAAATTAATATTCAAATCTTAATGTTTCCATGGTGACATCAGGTAACCCCGGCTACTATCCCTCCAGGATTGTTGCGCACAGCGGTGAGGTGGAGGAATCCCTTTCACTCCAGTTGAGAAGTCTTTCAGTGAGCGATTCAGAAGGCATGTTCATGTATACAGTAAGAAAAAGTAACCAAAATGTTGTGCTAATATGGGAAGTAAAGCACGAATTAACACAAGCTGTCGGTTAATTTTTTTCTGTGTTAGTTTTCCCGGTGTCAAATCGACCAAATCTTTGAGTTGAAGGGACCGAATCTTCGTGCTGGAAATCTGAGACCTCGTTTTAAAAATTACGTGGCAGCCTTCAGGGTTGAATTGTTCCGGTGGTCATTCAATGCGCTAGCCACCAGTAAGTCACAATTTCTGAGGGTTATGAGCAGTAGCGTGGCGTGAATTACGATATATCGATTGTTATGCCATTCAAACCTATGGAAAAGGATCGATAAATAGGGTGTTCGCAGCGAACACCTTAATAATCGATTCTTTGCCATAGGTTTAAATGGCATAACAATCGATATATCGCAATTCACGCCACGCCACTGGCTATGAGGATAACAAGAGCACATACTGCCGTACTAAGGAAGAACGCCGTATGAACCTCCAGGTGTTGCCAAATTTCTCTTGATGAAACACGAATTTCCTAGTCAACTTGTGAATATTTTTCTTTTAATTTTTTTTTAGATAATTTTTCCCGCAATTCGACCGAAAAGTCCTGTAAATTTCAAAGGAAAATATTCATAAGTTTCCTCGAAAATGAACATTTTATCGAAGGAAATGTGGCAACTCTCGGATGTTCATACGGTGCTCTTCCTTAGCACGGCAGCATAGTTCCGTAGGACACTTTCTTTATCCCCCATGTTTCAAAGTAACCTGCGGCTTAGGTCGATTCAACAGAACACCATGTTGAGCAACCAAGTCCATCGGGTTGATCAGACATAAGAAAAATTAACACAGAGTAACACTAAACACGGACATTTTCAACTGCTTAGGAGATTGAAGGAAAAAACGAAATCGCTTAAAAAAAAAAAAAAACTTTTTTGCAACTTATTCAATATAAAAGTTACAGAGTTACACCTCTACCGGGTGTACAACTGAGGGTCTTAAAAGAGCATTCTGTACATTTGCATTGAAACTTCTCATTTCCCGGGTTAAAAAGTCAATTAAGTTCTCACCGTAGCGTGTGCTAACTTTTTTATTTTTGGAGTTCTCTGAATTACTGGAAAACGTTACGTGCAAATAACACTATTGCCAGTTTTCTTGGCCATGCGATCGATATGCCCACGTTTCCGTGTATAAATTCTAAATATTTTGAGGGAAGCGGCAACAGTGTTCGGTCTTAGCTTACGACTTGTTAAAGTTTTATTGTCGCTCCGTATTGACAATATCCCTTGTTTCCGGCATGAGCCGCTTGAGCGCCTGAGGAAAATAAGCGAAGGAAATGAGACCCTAAGCGGCTCTGAGGAAAAAGAGCTCCCATATAATCTGGTTCGAATTATTTAGGAACAGTGACCAACAGGATTAGATTATTGCGCTATGAGAACTTTTTATCTCGACTTTTGTCTTAATTCGTTCGGAGGAAAAAATCGTTGAATAATTTCACCGACATACTATGATCTGTTTATTTTAATCTCCATGGTACACAGCTCAGGATTATAATTGGACGAGTTATTTGCAGAATGGTGCAACCGGCACCTGTTAAGTTTCGAAAAAACATGAAAAGCCCTGATTCCTTCGACAGTTCTTTGTATTTTAGGCGACGAATTTTTACTTTTTAGCTTGGCGGTTCACCTTTACATAGAAATTTTTTGATTGGATATCATGTTCAAAAAAATTAATAAATATTCTATTAACTATATCTACACGTAGAAAAAAACCTCGTGCGTGGGACCCAAAGTTTAGGTCATATGGATCTCTGAAGTTTTCGGATTGAGCATCTGAACACTTAAGGTCTAGCTGTCGAGGTTCGGATCACACATCTGAAACTTCAGTTCTTACATCGGAAGTACTTCAGATGTAAGTCGAAGTTTTTCGGATGTGAGAACCGAAGTTTTTCGGATAAGAAAACCGAAGTACTTCAGATGTAAGAACTGAAGTTTCAGATGTGTGATCCAAACCTCAGCAGCTGGACCTAAAGTGTTCAGATGTTCAATCCGAAAACTTCAGAGATCCATATGACCTAAACTTCGGGTCCCTCGTACGAAGTTTTTTTCTCCGTGTATGTATGAAGTGCGGTTACGCAGGAGCAGGGAAACTGAGTAATAACTGGTAGAATTTTCAATGGACCATTAGACAAGGTACGAATTTCAGCATTCTGATACATGTTTCGTAACTAAAATTTCACGCCGAACACGATGCGCACAACAAAAATTACCGCAATTAACTCCTTACGAAGATATTTAATTATTCTTTATGCGTGAATTCAAACCACCCGCTCATGAAAACTCAATGCTCTACGTGATTCACATCGTGCGCTAAACGTTAACATGACAGTCTCTGCGATATAAAAATCTGGCAACCTCAATCTTGATGCTTTGGCTCAGCTTTAGCAAATTGCCAATAGTTCGAACATCACATGGTGAGAAATGAACATTGCTTGATTGAGAAGCTTGCTGAAACCGTTGTAGTGCGCGATTTGACTCACGTAGAGCNTACCTCATATCCTATTCCATCTTTTCTTTCTTTCCTATCATTTCTTCAATTGGTCCCTCGGTAAAATTCACTTACAACCTTTAGGTCTGTTGTTGTTTTTTCATCATTTTTTTAGCCGTCACTCTTCAATAAAGACAGCCAAATACCGTGGTTTTTAGATGCAAGTATTAAAAATCATAGTTTGTGCCCTTACTCATAGTTTTCATCATGAGGAAACACCCTGTAGTGGGCAAGGTGACACGGAACTTACGTCCTTTTTCCATTGAAGTAAAGCTTTAAATTTGGAGAAACAAACGTTAGAGAACACCTTAATCAGGCGTTTAAGGAGCAATTTTGGTAAAATCGCTTGGTTATGAGATGCACCCACCCTTACAGAATAGTATTCTGTCGAAACTTAAATTTCTAAAATTTGGCAATTACGACTTTCTTCACATCGTCACTTTTCTGACTTAAGGACGGACGTCTTTCGTTTTCCTCGAGAGCCCTGTGCTCCGTACAACTCCATGCTTTTCGGGGCCCAAGAGAGAATAGAGATACTTGACGCCCTTCCGTCAGAGGAACAACGAAATAACCCGTTCAATTACGAATTATTCAGTGGGTTTTCATTTTTACTTTAGGATGTTTGTATCACTTGTGACCTATTGCATCTATGTCTTCAGGTTCCTTCCGTCTTCCCTCGTCTATTTTCCTGGAGTAATGACCGACCTCCATTTTTCCACCGGGCGCCGAAAAACTACCATCGTCAATTCAGCGATCGGTCAAACGCCACTCTGCCATATGGGTCACTTAAATCTCCCGATTGTATTGTCTCCGTGCTGAGAAACATTCATTTTTTCTTGAACCGGCAACGATGGTGGAACTTTAATTAAATCGTAAGTGCTGGAATGGAAACGATTTCGCACGCCCTCGATCCGGGAGCCGGGCACCGTGGAAGATCAGTTCCTAGATCGTTCATCCGTCTGCGAGTGACGAAATTGTCAGCGCATCCATCAATTCACCAATTGCAACGGAATGAAAGCTGCAGCGCGAACGATATCGTTACCTTCGGTCGTTGTCTGAGTATGAAGAAAAACCGCGAAAAAGAGAAATTCGACAGATCACGCTGACACGAAATAAGAGCAGCGTGCTGATTATTGATACTAATCGCTGAAAAAAAATTCTCGGCGTTTTTACCAAGGTCCGTTGGTACCTTTACCATCTCATATTTTTACCAATTATTAGTAATTTTACCAAGACAGGCTGGTAAGCTTACCTAAAAACCGGTATTTTTACTGTTTTTTCAGGTAAGAATACCACTTTTATTGGTAATCAATTCCCGGTAACTTTGCCATTTTATCTCAGTAATTCTACCACAGTCGATAAAAAATATTGGTGTTTTTACCAAGGTCCAGTAAAATTACCGAGAAAGTTCAATAATTTTACCAAGATTTCTCGGTAAAATTACCAATTCCGTGAATGGTAATTTTACCAAGAAAAAACTGGGATCAAATAGAACCCTGAAATCTTGGTATTTTTACCCTTTTCTTAGTAAATACACCGAGATTTTTTTTTCAGTGTGACACAAATAAGAGCAGCGGGCTGATTATTGATATTGATAGACAAAGCGATAGATAAGGAGGAAAAACTGAAAATGGAGCGATCCCAGGGATCGATAATCTTCCGTTTTCCAAAAATGCTAGATCAGCGGGCCGATTATTGAAATCTATAGACAAAGCTATAGACAAAAAAGAAAAAAAGTATGTGGAGGGATCCTAGTGGTGGGAGCGGGGTGATTGCATTGGACAAAGGGGTTTCAGGGCATTCCGTCAACGATTTTTTGTCCGCGCACCTGTTTTGTCCAGTAGTTTACGTCCACGCGTGAAATAGCAACGCGCGACTATAGGACGCGTGACTTGGCCCAAGTGTCATATTTTAGTCCGTATGTGAACTCATATTGACAATAATGAAATGAGAAAATTTAGAGAGACGGAACAGTTGTTGTGGTAACTCATTTTTTAAATGAAATGTTATTTCCTTCTTTTGATCAGTCTTTTTAAATTGTCTTGGGTGAATATTTGGTTTTATTTCCATCCTTAAAATTTTCGATGAAAAATAAACCTTATAAATACTTCTTTTTTTTAATGAAAATATTACTTTATTTTAAAAACATTTACATTTTTAAAACGTGGCAAAGATTTGTAAAACCTTCTCCAAGCGATGGCATCGATATTAAAGCCAATGAGCAGTAGTTTTGTCGAAAGAAACTATGCACAAATGAATAAAAGAGGGAAAAAACCGAGAAGCACGCAATCTTCAGTTTTAGTTCATTTGTACATCGATCTTCAGAGTCAAATACGTCCTATTTTGAGCGTTTGGTTGCGCTCACACCACGCTGCAGCACAGTAAAAGCAGAAAATATAGAAGAAAAAATTAATGTGCTTTGAAAATCATTGAATACAACGAAGCACCTTCATATTTACAAAACACACATTAAATTTTCCTATCACATATATTTCTTTTATCAATTTAAATTAAAGTAATCCATGCAGAGTGGGCAAACATATAAAAATCTTGAGTTGAAAAACGCTGACTCCGCGGGTTTAAATAATAGGCCCTAGCATAAAGCGGAGTGATGCGACGTGCTGCCAGCACGAAACGCGCACTGGCGCCTACAAACCTAAGCAGATACTTCACGCATTGCGCAATGCTTGAGGCATCCCTTAGGTTTGTAGGCGCCAATGCTCGTTCCGTGCTGGCTGGCTGGCCGTGCCGCGTCGCAGCGTGCCACGTGCCACGGCGCTTCACTATTTCACAATAGAGGTGTTGTACAATATACGAAATTGAAGGCACTCCAACAATCCAACAATGAGAATGACAGGCACCCTTTAAGAGTACGGAACTTTCCTTGCAAAATAAGTCGAGTTAAAAGAGATAAAGGAACATTCTTGAGTATGCCGTCAAGAAGATTTTATTTTGAATCAAGAATAAAATAGGTGAACTAAAGCGGGTTTCTGCTTGATGTGAGTGACTTTCCTTTTTATAAAAGCATCTTTTCTTCTTTAAGAAAACATTACTTTCTTTATTAATTCATAAGGAAATCTTCCTGCTAATCCGCAAAAAATTGACTTTTGGAAAGTTATAGAGAGTTTATAAATATCGATGGCTATAGTGCAAAACCACTTATCTCCATTGCGGTGTTTCAAAACGTCCGTTTCTATTTTTTTTTTTTTTTTTTTAAGAGAAACAAACCAAGTTTATAGCTTGAATCTTTTATAGTATATTCTGCCTCGAGGAAGTTTTCGATGAATTACGTTGACTAGTTTTTTCAAGGAAACCATGAAGTATGACAAGAAATTGCGACGTTGCAAACGGAGTTACGTGGTTTCGCACTTTACTTATCGATAAATATAAACAGACCTGCAGGCCGATTATTGAAATTTGAAGCAGTCTAATAAGACATCAAAATGCGATAAATTGCATGATTAAGATATAGGGCTGTGTCTTGCCTTGTCGTACTGACATAGTTTCAATAATCGGCTTGCGGCCCTCTGTAATGGGTCTGGTCGTCTAATATTTGAATGTTGTTTTCGAAGAATCTGAATGGAAGCCTGATCAAAAGACTTCAACTCAGGCGTACTACTCGATGTCAGTTTTCTCGGAGATATGACAACAATGAGGTGTAAAATCTTACAACGCCGTCACGTTACAGTTTCCACCTCGGGTGAAAAATAACCGGTGGTCATCCTTCACAAGCGCTCATCTTGACCTCTCGTTTTCTTATTACGTCCGTTAAGTGAGATAGATAACATGCGCTCACACGTCCCGTCGACTTTTTCGTTGGGGTAGTTCATGCGTAAATCCACCCCCAGAACGCCAACGGGAAAATGCAGAGGGTAGTGCAATGTAGAGTCCCTTTATACTGAGAGTCAAGACAATGTGAATCCATTTCTGATTGGTTCCCGTATTTTAAGCCTTCACAGTGTCACAAACGGGAATAAAGATTACATTTTCACCGATGGCAAAGATTATAATCTGGAATGGACCAGGGAATTACGGGTTCGGCAAGGAACAAACGGAATGAGAGAAGGAACGGAGAAAGGAATTTGAGAATGGGTAGATCAAAGATTACGAAAAACGTTCAATTTGTGTAATCTTTATTCCCGTTTGTGACTCTATGAGGGGGTGTTGTCTTGACTCTCAGTATAAAGGGACTCTAGCGAAGGGTATGTACAAAATATTCTACTCTGTGTCATTATTAGAACCCATTGGCGGATCCAGCGAATTGGCAGCATTTTCTTTTCTCCATTTAAACCTATGGAAATGTATCGATTCTTGGAGAGACTAGGTGCTCCGAAAAGAATCAATTATTTAGCATAGGTTTGAATGGAGGAAATTCGGTGTTGCCGAATTGCCAACTCCGCCTCTGTTATGACCTCTCATAACCCCTGAATTTTCATTTTTTGTCAAAGTCCGATCGACCGTTCTACTAAACTGATTTTCGTACCAAGGTTTTGGAAAGATGACACTGGAGAAAAGTTCTCTTGGGCCCAGAGTCAAGTCTCTGAAAAAATTGACGAGAAAAATAACTCTTGATTCAATCGGGTTTTTGCTTGAATCCAGAGTCGAACCTCTTAATTTCAGCGTATTTGCTTTTGATTCAAGCAAAAATCCGACTGCATCAAGATAATTTTTTTTGTGTCAATTTTTGTAGAGTCTGTAATTTAGACCCAAGAGACTTCTTTCCCAATGGACCCAAAATTTTCCTCTTACACTCACAACAGTAATTTGTAATTGGATCAGGCAAAATTTGCCGGAGTTGGGAGGAGAAAGATAGAATAATCTATACTTAGAGGGGTAATTCTGGATTATTCGGTGCAATGAGCACTCAAAAACTTTAAAAAATGTTCTTTTTGTATCATGTCAAAAATATACGGATTAAAAATTATTTAGCACTGAAGACTAAAAATGGACGTTTTCGATTCTACATGCCAGTTTCCTTGCTGTACTGAACGATTTGAGTGTTCATTTATAGCATTTACTACGGTAAATTGTTCCTGAATCTGTCACATTTGACTGAAATTCGAATTAAGATCCTCGAAAAGAGGCTTTCCTTGCAGAGGAGATTTCAGCAAGTCTGGCATATCGATAATACAAGGAAAAGTAGCTTCAGGTCTGCAGTTTAAAAGGAACCTCAACTTCGGTGCTTCAGACGCAGAATTTGTTTTTCCAGGAAAAGTCACTCGTGCATGTGTGTTCGTTCACGTTTTGTGTGGGTGTGCATTTGTGTGAGGTGAGTCTTATATGAGAAAAAAATATGTAATCTCATAACCAGACGCATCAACACACTCTCTCTCCAGCTTCAAGATAAACTAATTTTGACATGGAAACGTTTCTTCTACTTTCTAGGCGTGCTGATTTTTTCTGGAGGTTTTACAAGCGCTGGGTTTCCAGGGAATAGGAAATCGCATCTTTAACTTGAATCAAATGTTCCGACTTGTATTTCTAGCCCCCAATCTCAACTTCGGTGGGAGAATTTCTTCGGCTGGAATAGGGAATTTTAGTTTCGACAGATTGGACTGATTTCTAAAGAACTAAAACTAAATTCCTTTTTAACGGACATGGATTTCATAACGGCTCCTGCCGTGCCAAAAAGTCAGTGGCGAGGCGTGAATGATCGATTATCGATATTTCCCCATTTGAAGCTATGGTAAAGAATCGATTATTAAGGTGTTCGTTGCGAACACCCTATCTATCGATCCTTATCCATAGGTTTAAATGCTAGATGAATCGACTTACATCGCAAAGCACGCCACGCAACTGCAAAAAATGTCGTTTGAGCATTCGAATGTTGTCAAATTTATTTCAATGCAATATTTATTTGGAGAAAATGCATGACTATTTTTCCTTAAAAGTTTCACACATGCCATGGCGAATACTACAAAAAAATCTCTGGAAATTAATTAGAAAACAAAAAATCAGCCAATTTTTTGAAAAATTTGCATTTTATCAGATAAACTTTGGCAACGTCTGAATGACCTTACAGCGTTCTACGTGTACATGGCGTTATGCCTGAGGTGTAATTTTCTATTTTTCAATGGAGAATGTGCATGTGTCTGAAATTTGATGAATTCCATGTTTCTGTGAAAACTACTGAGTGAACTGAAGACGAGGATATCCTTGGTTCATAATTGAACAATTATTAGAGGAGATATTACAAAATAATTTGATCTGCTGAAATACATGTATTCAAATGGGAAATTCCGCCAGATAACGTCACTGGGCGGTGAATTTTCTCACTTTCGAATCTATTCTTATAATTTCCCATTTCAGAAAATAATATGTAAGATACTGCGAAATCAGCTCTTTGAGCACTTTAATAGTAAACACCAAAACAATTTGCGTGCAAATTCCTCATTTCTTTCTTATCCAGATTCTTTAGTCGTTACACCTTGTTCTACCACCAAACCCATCGCACACAAGATTACCTATACAGGGAGAGAATTGTCACCTTAATCATCATACCACAGAAAAAGTGTGCCGCTCCCTGATTGGTCTAACGTTTAAGATGCCTTACGCTCTAGTGTAATTTAGAGTATCTCTATACGGGAGAGTATATTGCCATCTCAATCATTTTACTACCAAAAAAGTGTGCCGCTCTCTGATTGGTCGGCTATCATGGAGCCCCAAAGTTGGACCAAGGTAAACAAACCCCAGCCTCCCCGCTGCTAGTTTGGCCCAATGTAAACAAACAAGATGGCGGAAAAGTTCTTCTAAGTTCTAGATGTGAATTTGGGTGTGATAGAAATTTTTTCATGTCCAACTTTTGACTTGTCTTCGGATCGAACTTTGATGAATATTTTTGCTGAAAATTAAGCTTTGAGTGTGATTATCATCCATTTCTCAGCAGATGATACGTGGTCCTCTGGGTCGAGTTTGTTTACATTAGTCCAACTTTAGAGCTCCATGATAGCCTAAAACTGATGAACCAATCAGAGAGTGGCACAGAGATGGCAACATTCTCCTGTATACAGTGGACTCTCGATAATTCGAAATTGAAGGGTATCGGCTTTTTCTTCGAATTAGCAAGGTTTCGAAATAAAGAGAGTTCGAATTAAAGAGATTCATGTGGAGAAATTTCGAATTACAGAGGTTCGAATGTAGAGAGGCAAATGGACGGATTTACGTCAAAAGGAACCAAAAATATCAGTTTATTTCTGTACGGAGGTAAAAATTACACTAAGTCATTATTAAGTATTAATTATTTATATTTAATTTTAAAATTATTAATTACATGTTTACATTTTGACAATCCTATCAGCTTCTTCAGACACCCAGGCACATAAACAGTTTACTTCGAATTGTAGAGGGAATGTACCGTCTTATTTCGAATTATAGAGGGAGGACCATATTTACTTCCCGCACTTCGAATTACAGAGAGAATTTTCGTCGCGATTTCGAATTATAGAGGGCCGCGCCAGCTTAAAAATTTCGAAATAACGAGGGGAGAAAAATACATTGGTTTTCTTCGAATTATCTAGAGTACCTATATTGAGAGAGTATGGCCACTGGGCCCCATGGAGAGGCTTAGGACCCAAAAATGGCGGTGCTTTGTTTTAGTTTTTGTGGATGGGAGGGGGGTCATTGCCAACTTTTGACGGTTATCACCAACCGCACTTGCTGCCAACCTTACTACATCTAAGATAATTTTTCTCAAAAATTGCACACGATTAGCCTTAAAAATATGTAAAGATGTCGCAATAGTGCATTTGAGTAAATTTCTCGTTACGATGAGCAAAGAAAACTACATTTTGAGTCATTTTGCATTACATTAAATTATGGCGTCCGCCATTTTTGGGTCCTAAGGGCTCCATTTAGCCTAAGATGGCTGAGCCAATCAGAGGTGGTAACCCCGGTGGCCATACTCTCTCAATATAGGTACTCTAGAATTATCGAGAGATTTTCAAGGGAAACGGACTTTCATTCGAACTAACGCGGTTTTCGAATGGACCACTAGACAAGGTACGAATTTCAGCATTCTGATACATGTTTCTTAACCGAAATTTCACGTAAACCACGATGTGCACAACGAAAATTACCGAAATCAACTCCTTACGAAGATAATTAATGATTCTTGATGCGTGAATTTAAACCACCCGCTCACGAAAACTCAATGTTCTACGTGATTCACATCGAGCGCTAAATGTTATCATGACAGTCTGTGCGAGATGAAAATCTGGCAACCTCAATCTTGACGCTTTGGCCCAGTTATAGCAAATTGATAATAGTTTGAACAACACATGGTCGGGAATGAACATTATTCGATTGAGAAGCTTGCTGTAACTGATGTAGTGCGCAATTTGACCCACGTAGAGCTTTGAGTTTCTTGTGAGCGGGCAGTTCAAATTCCTCGTAACCAATGTGAAATAAAAACCTCAATATCTTCCTTAGGAAATAATTTCAGTAATTTTCGTTGTGTGAATCGTGTTCTACGTGAAATTCTGGTTAAGAAACATGTATCAGATTGCTTAAATTCGTACCTTGTCTAGTGGTCCATTATCGAGGTTCGAATTATCGAGAGTCCACTGTACAGGTACTCTAGTATAATTAATTCGAAAATATGAATGAAATACGCAATTTCGATGACAATTGGCAACGGCGACGTCTTTGGTCGGGGCGGGGAGAGGGCGGGGGCGGGGGGCGGGCTCTTTTCAAATATTAGATTATAGCCCGGGAACTGCGGGTTGAGACCACCTAGGCGCATACGAGCGCGTCATAAAAATGTAACGCCGTTTACCTCGCGTGGCGTCTCCTCTGCCTTCCTCCTTTTTTCGCGGGAATAACTTTTTCCCTCCATCCAGAGGCACTACTAAACTTTCCCAGGCTTATTGCGCCCCGTGTAATTTCCGCGCTCTTTGAATACGCCCAGAGTCGAAGTATCCGGGCCTCCCGAGTCGAATTCGTCGTCGTCGTCGCGAGTATGTCGTTGCGATTGCGGTCACGCATTGGCTCCAGGTGCAGCTTAGAGTTTGCCAATTAGCTATACTTCATCGATTGATCGAGTATTCGGCTACGTGGGTGTGAAGTAAAGTGCCGATCCCTCGAGAAAACTATATACACTGGGAAAAAAAACACATTGGATCTGGAGTTCAGGCTCTTGAAAACATTCACCAAAAAACATACTCTTGATTCAATCGGATTTTTGCTTGAATCGAAAGGAAATCCGCTCAAATTAAGAGGCTTGGTTCTTGATTTAAGCTCAAATCTGATTGAATCAAGAGTATTTTTTCTTGTTGATGTCTTTAAGAGTCTGGACTCTAGATCCAATGTGTTTTTTTTCCAGTGTACCTAAAAAATCGATTTATGATACTCAGTAAGCTTCGATAACTCAGATAAGACAGATGCACGATGCTGTGATTGTGAGCCTGTAGGTCGGTATTGTCCACTTAATGTTCGTCTTCAATTTCGCCGAATAGGCAACAAACGCAATGAGTGCGAACACTTGATTACTCTGCGAAATTGAAGACGAACCTCAAGTAGACAATATCTGCCAATAAATTCACTATCATGAGAACGTTCATAAATGTTGAAACCTTCGATTACCACCCTTTGTAGATTTAAACGTCGTAAGCCCCACGAACTTGGAATCCAGGGGTTTCCAAATACTGAAAAAAAAAACACATTGGATCTAGAGTTCAGACTCTTGAAAACATTGACAAGAAAAAGGACTCTTGATTCAATCGGATTTTTGCTTGAATTAAAACGAAATCCACTTCAATTAAGAGGCTTGGTTCTTGATTTAAGCTAGATTCTGATTGAATCAAGAGTACTTTTTCTTGTCGATGTTTTTAAGAGTCTGGGCTCTAGATCCAATGGGTTTTTTTCCAGTGTTGCGCAAGCCAGGGAAGGGAGCGCGGTCGAGTGTCGACTCGTCTTCACAATGTGATGCGCCTTAAATCCCGTTTGCGGCAATGTGCATATACCGGTAGTCGAATAGTTATCGCAAATAACGTTCGTTTTGCGTTTGGTGCAATGCGAGAAGTATTCATGCAGTCTTGTAGGCGCTAATATGCCCTGACGCCGACCGCACTGTTTGGAGCAATGCGTGAAGTATTCCTGCAGTCTTGCAGGCGCTCTTCGGACGCAATCAGGGGTTCCTAGGACTTTGATCGATGACGGTTGTCCAGTTTCAAAATTAAAACAAAAAACATGTTGACTCGTAACTGGTTTGTTAGTTGTCTTATCTTATAAGTTAAATTTAAGCTTTTTAAAGATGAAACTTCATCTAAAAGTGTTAATTGTACAAACTGCTTTTATGTACAAAAAAAAAGAAAAAAAGAAAAAGCCTTGTATGGATGGATAGTGTATGCTAGTGTATCATTAAGCCGTTTTCCTGCGTACGTGACGCTGCGCCGCTCCAAAATGTCTCGCGTGATATTCGACACCTTTTTCCATTTATTCGTCGGGAATTCACATACCGGCAAAGAATACTTCATAGGACTTCTTAAAGTAAAAATATCCATATGTATACCGGTGGCGTGTCGTGCTTTGCGATATATCGATTGTTATGCCATTTAAACCTATAGAAAAGGATCGATAAACAGGGTGTTCGCAGCGGACACCTTAATAATCGATTCTTTACCATAGGTTTAAATGGCATAACGATCGATACATCGCAATTCGACCTCGACTCGCGGTTCGTGATGAACGAATGCTGACAACTGACTTGGCCGATCCGAATTTGACACGGCATATTTTTGTGTCATATTGAAACGACCCGCTGAAGTACTTTTCTCGGTAGGCATGTTGCAGCCATTCCTAACCGCCATCCAGAGTCAAAACTGCAAATATTCTGATGAATTGGACAACGTTAAGCAGAAAGGAACCAAGCCACATGAGCTATTGCCAAATTTAATTGGGCAGTTTGATTTTTTACATACAAACGGTTGTGCGGATTTTTGTACGAATTTCAGTGAGCTATCTGCATAATAATATGTAGCAAATTCCTTAAAGGAATCCGCACAAACGCTTTCTTGTAAAAAATTAAATTGCCCAGTTAAATTTGGCAATAGTTGGCGTGGCCTAATTCCTTTCTACTGAACGGGGTCCAGCGGGCCGGTTATTGAAATTTAAACCAGCCCGATAAGACATCGAATTGCGATATATAGCACGGTTAAGATAGGGCTATGTCTTGTCGTAAGCGGCGACATAGAGTCGATGACATTTCAATAATCGCCCCGCTGTTATCCTCTAAAACGAAGCATCTTGGACGGCTGCTATGACGATGTGTATGATTATGACGATGTAGCTTCCAAGCAATGTTCGAAGCAGTTCACAATTCCACAACCTCCCTCAGAATGTGATGAAAAAGGCATGAGCCAGACAGTTTTTTTCCTCCTTTTTTTAATTCCACACCTGCTCTTGTGCATAATGCAAAGTAATGCGTATAGACGTAGAGGATGGTTTATAATGTATGAGGAAACTCGGTGAAAAATAATAGAGTGAGAATTTCGGCAGGAGGTAGGAATGCTGGAAGGGTTGTATTTCTCAGCGTGCTTGATTTGACGGTGGTACCCTTAATGTGCGTAAAGGGATAGGGACGGAATAATTCTAAAATTTACGTAGAGACGGAATGGCCCGCGTGGTTTCCACGTCTCTGAGATTAAAAATGGAAAATAAGGCGACACCAACGAACCACTGTGCAATATGCTGTATGCGGAGTTCAACATCGACGGTGAAACTACCAAACCACGTATCTCGGTTTGCGACGTCGGAGACTTCCTGTCATACTTTATTATTTTTTAAATGAAAAACTACTTAACATCCAGTCTTGAAAATTTCTGTGATTTTTCCTCTTTGTGCGGAGAAAATTCCGTGAAAATTTCAAGGAATGATATTGATTTGGTCTACTTCAAAAAAATAAAATGCGAGCGTAGATTTTTAAACACCGCAAACGAGATACGTGGTTTGGTAGTTTCACCGTCGACATGTAACCATTGACTGAGGGGCCGTCCCTACATTACGTAACACTAAATACTAAATCTGCGGTTTTTTGACACCCCCCTCCCACCTGTAACGCTCCGTGACGATATGCCAGGCCCACCCCCAATCAGGGAACCAATCAGAAATGAATTCACATTGTCTTAACTCTCAGTATAAAGGGGCTCTAGCAAAGACAACCCCCCCCCCCTGCAGCTTTACGTACTTTTGGGACGGCCCTTAACCTACTCAGTGGATGTTGAACTGCGTGTTGAGTATTTCGTTATTTATTTTCGTAGGAACCAACGCAAGATGTGTGTAAGTGATCTCTTCGAAGAGACGCTACCTACGAATAGTGATTTACCTTTGTTATCTTATTTTAAATTTAAAAAAAAAACCTATTTTATGCATGACCCTTAACTTTCATTTCAAAAGAGTTCCAGGGCATTGCTTCAGGCCGGGTGCGTGTTTTATTTCAAGGCCCAAAACACTCCAACCCGGGGTAAAATTTCACGCGCGAGGCCCCACGATCGGGGGGGGGGGACGAAGGGGGTGAAGGGGCAGGGTTCGCGAGACAAATATCGGGCATTAAAATACACGATGTCAAGTGTCATCTTTACAAATAAATGTCTGGGGAAATGGAAGTGGATAAGGACGACCCTACTCCCCCTCTCCGCCGCCCCTTAAGGGAGGGGGCGGGGGGTGAGGCCGCCCGCGCCCCGCGTTTTGCGTGAACTTTTTAAAATTACGGAAAGAGTGCTGCGCGCCGTTTGAGTCATCAGTACCCTTCAGACGCTGGTGTTCGGGTGTTGTCCGCCTTAAACAAACGCTGTTGATTAATCTGGGGGGCCGCCTCCGAGGCCCAACAGGTTGCCAAGTTGAGCGAGGAAATTCGCAGTTTTATTTTCGGCCTCCTTCTCCTTTCTTTTATGTTGTGTCACTCACCGATACAGAATAACTTATGTTGAAATCACCTAAATTCAACACGTATGTCTTCGTAAAAAAATTTCAATTGAAGTGAAAAAATCCCCCCCCACAGTCCTGTACTGGTATTTATTAGAGCTCAAATAAATTTTGTTGACTCTAATTGAAATTTTTGGAACTTTTTGCTTTTGTTTTCCCCGCGAAATGGTGTGGACCCAGCACTATTTCTCCACCTCGCTACCAAGTTAGTTATGTCCTCTACCACGGCAGTTATCGTAACTTTTTTACGGTAGCTGGCGCATTTTTAACCAACCGCTGGCTGTGACGATTATCCTATTTGGACTGCATTTTGCAATTTGGAACTATAAATTCTGGCTCATCTGAAAAAAACACTTATGAGCATAGGGAAACTAATGGCATATAAGTTGTTTTTAAATCGCGCTAGAATTTATAGTTCCAAATTGCCAAATATAGTCCATTTATTTCCGTATACAAGTCAATTTTTTACGCACAAGTATAAGGGTTTTTTTCCACGGCTGTCTCCAACGCCGCCTGGATATTACGATCTTTATCTGGATCTGTCTGGTTACGTGCTCCTGAGTCCTAGTTAGTTCCCAGGCTCGCGATTTGACTCGATTGGTGGGGTGCCCTCTAGATTTGGACGATATGTCCATACGCCTACGTCTCGAATCACTGGAGGAGCTTATTCTAGGCCCACGAGCAACTGTCTCTGCGTCTCTAAGGCCTTGTCTCCACGAGCCGTTTCACGAGATTTGTCCCAGGGAAAATCCCACTTACGAAGTTTGGAAAAATATTGAGTTAATCAATATTTTTCCCAGTACCAAGTATGGTACTTGTACCCCTAGGACCTACTGAGAGAAGAAGAAGAAGAAGTGAAAACGAATTGTGCGATATTTTATTCATTACTACATTGTTAATGTTTGTTTAGTTAAAATAATGCGTCTAATTGTCAATTGACTGCATTTATTATTATAATCCCGGTTAAATACTCGACTTCAACTACTTTATCTTCCCGCGCAAACTAGTTGCAGGACTGTATGAGCCCCGTCCCGTGGAGACGGTAACTGGGAAAAATCCCAGAAGTTTTGCGATTTGAACTTGGGACAAATCGCATGAAAACGTCCCGTGGAGACAAGGCCTAACTGTAGGGGGTTGACATTTGTTTAGTCTCCATAAAACCTGCTGGATTTTTTTTTTTTTTTTTTTTTTTTTAAAAAAAAAGAATGCAAAAGAATCCTGATTCGTTCTAACATCGAGAGGGAATGAAAAATACCGACGTACAGTGCGTCAGTGCGTCGATGACTAGGGAACAGAGGGACGAAAATCGATATCTTCATTAAACATTGTTAAAATTTCATGAAAATTTGGGTAGTTACTCTTCTTGGTACCTACTATCTTGTGACGGACAGACATTTTTTTGGAGAACATTTTGAGGGGGTTTAGGGCTCCGTTGAGGTAAGAAATCGGATAAAGCCCTTGCAGCTTGATACCTTCCAAAGAAAAAAAAAATCGATACTATCGCTGAAACTAGTGTTGTCAGATATACCTCTTAACGTTCACTACATGATTTTTGGAAATTTGAGACTTGCATTTTTTAGGGATTTTTGTCGTGCGACAGTGAAATTGCAGAATATCGGTCTACGACGTCGCAGACCTTCGCTGTTGTAATTTATTTTCTAACCGGAAAAATACTCATCGTCATTTCTGAAGAATTTCCCTATACTCATCCCCTCTGTGTGAAGAATATTCTGTGAAAAAATTTCAAGCAGTAGTGTTGATTCGTTCGGCTATGGTAAAGTAAGATGGAAGCAGAGATTTTGAAACAACGCAAACGAAGTACACGTTCTTGCAATTACACTGTCACCGTCGTACTGTTCTCTAACGCAGGGATGCACTTTTTCATGAAAAATAAACTCTTTTTGCTTTTTGGAGTTTTTAGAGCGTGTTGAGTTCCTAACCAGTGAAAAGATGTTCCGCATTTTTTATATTTTTTAAAACTTTGTAAAGTTTCATGAAATATTTCATAAGAATTTCCGATCTTCCATATTTTTATCTTACTTGTTCAACCCTGCTCCTACGGCGTCATTTATAGCTTCCCATGAAGTTATGAAACCAAGGTGACTCATTGCTTAATGATTTCGGAAGCTAAAGAAAAATTAAAAAAAACTTCACCCAGATTATGAAGTCAGCGGTGCATTTAAAAGACATTCCTGATGCGTCTATCGTAATATTCTATGCCATTTTCCAGGAGAATCAAATATTTGTTTGGTCTCGAAAAAGTTTGCATTTGACTCATTCGATGAATGTCGATCTGAATGTAGCAACATGTAAAGATGAGCACTGTTGACCTGTAAAAAGTTAGTCTAAACTTGGGATTTCTCATTTTTCATCACGCATCAGGTATTTCCACGCTGTCTGATTGTAAATTATGACTGGACACGTGAAGGAAATGTATTGATGCGACCCACATAGGTAAATTGGAAATCAGAATTTCAGTGCTGTAACGTGTGGGTTTCAGTCCGTATGAAAGAACTTGGATTCCGCTGAAAGAAACAGGATTCATCAGAGGCTAGCCGTCGCGACCTGGTAGGAATGAAATGAATTTACGAGGTGCCCCGGTCTAATATTCATTTGAATTTTGTTTCCTTTCTACTTACAACTTCAAACAGTATACCCTGAAGTTGGAGATTTAATTCCATGCCTCTTCAGAAATATACGACGTATCATCTTAAGTTTGGAAACTTTGAATGAAATTGAAATGAAACTTTTCACGATGCATAAATAAGATGTTCCTCTTGTAACAATCGATCCTAGGTGCTGGGTTGCCGATCTCATTATCACTGACGGTAATTTCCACTTTTTCGATCTCCCACGACGGGATCCAGTGCTGATTTTTCAAGTTTGTAACGCCGTTTTTCCTTTCTTTAAATTTATGAAAAATATGGATTTTAGGTGAGCTACCTCACCAAGAATAGATTGCACTGAAAAAAAATTCTCGGCGTTTTTACCAAGGTCCGTTAGTACCTTTACCATCTCACTTTTTTACCAATTATTGGTAATTTTACCAAGACAGACTGGTAAGCTTACCTAAAAACCTGTATTTTTACTGTTTTTTCCATGTAAGAATACCACTTTTATTGGTAATCAATTCCCGGTAACTTTGCCATTTTATCTCGGTAATTCTACCACAGTCGATAAAAAATATTGGCGTTTTTACCGAGGTCCAGTAAAATTACCGAGAAAGTTCAATAATTTTACCGAGATTCTTGGTAAAATTACCAATTCCATAAATGGTAATTTTACCAAGAAAAAACTGGGATCAAATAGAACCCTAAATTCTTGGTAATTTTACCCTTTTCTTAGTAAATACACCGAGATTTTTTTTTTCAGTGCAAGACGGGATCCAGTGCTGATTTTGCAAGTTTGTAACAACGTTTTTCCTTTATTTAAATTTTTTAAAAATATGGATTTTAGGTGAGCTACCCCACCAAGAATACATTGTTGCACATGTATTCAGATGGAAGAAAAACAGTATTGTCAACTTGTAAGAGTCGCCCCCAACGGGATCTAAAAATCCTAATTGGACGTATTTACTGCCAAACGGAACTATGTGCACTAAGACATGAGTCCTGAGACCCATAAGAATATATGCATAACAGGGCTCACATCATAATGCGCATAGTTCCGTGTGGCAGAAATACGTCCGATTCGATGTCTCCAAACGGACGAACGTGACTCTATCCGAATGTTATAAAATTGACTTGAGCGGTTCAATGTCGTGACAAGAATATAACGACGCAGTTTCAGTTCTAAAATTTCTACTGATTTATTCATGTTATCAGAAGAATATCGGGAAAACTTTTAAATGGAAATGCTCAACAGTGTCCCGGTAAAAGATACAGGTACAACAAATCATTTGTCCCGCGCCTAGGGACCACCACAGCTAGCGGGTGTGAAAGGCGCAACAAGCAACTATTTTAACGCGACGGAGCGCATATTGCATACCCGAAAAATTGAAGGCATTTTCGGTGCTGCGCCACTCAGAGTCACAGTCGCCTCTCAATGAATCAAATGTATTTAATGATACACGCAATGCGTTAATTATCAGTTTTTTTTAATGTATACAATTTATTTTACGCATTTTTTATTGCCTCTATACCAGGGCAGAGTTACCAACTTCTGGAAGGGTATTTCAGTAATTGAAGCGCTGGGTGCAGAAAAGGCATTTCTTGGTTGCAGGTTGCAGTGTCTCAAAATCTCCGTTAACGTTAAACCCAATACGATTGAAGGAAATGTATGTATTTTTTTACTGTAATTTTTACGTAATTTTTACTGAATATTCTTAATGCTTGTGCATTGCTGAAAACGTAACATTTCAGAAAAGTCACCCGATAGTTTCCTCTCTAAAATAAAAATTAGTACCGGAGATTCTGAAACACCGCAACCAAGAAATACCTTTTCTGTATTCAACGCCTCAATCTTTTGGGATGAAATTAATTTTTTTACGTGAATCTGAAATTATGAAACGTTTCTTTCGAAAGAATAACCCGATTTTATTTACACAATTTAAGACTTTTAAATAAAAACTGAAACGTCACAACAGAGTTGGGTGTATCTTCACCTCCCAGCCAAAGTATCAGAGGCGTCATGCGATGTTTCAAAATTTCTGCCTCCATTTTATTTTTTTAAAGAGAAATTTTTCAACAAAGCTGGCCGAAAATTTCACCGAATTTTCTGCCGATAAAATTCAGTGAAATTTTTAAACAGATTCAACTGGAGTCCCTTTATACTGAGAGTCAAGACAATGTGAATCCATTTCTGATTGGTTCCCGTATTTTAGGCCTTCACAGTGTCATAAACGGGAATAAAGATTACAGTTTCACCGATTGCAAAGATTATAATCTGGAATGGACCATGGAATTACGGGTTCGGCAAGGAACAAACGGAATGAGGGAAGGAACGAAGAAAGGAATTCGAGAATGGGCCGATCAAAGATTACGAAAAACGTTCAATTTCTGTAATCTTTATTCCCGTTTGTGACTCCATGAGGGGTGTTGTCTTGACTTTCAGTATAAAGGGACTCTAGATTCAACCAACAATTTCTGTATAACAGATAAAATGGCGGCGGAAATTTTGAAACGCCGCATGGCGCCTGTGACACTTCGACCGAGAGGTGACGACACAGCTTCCGAAGTAAGCCATTCATGCCTTCGTTTCGTTTCGCGCCTTCTTGCGAGCCCTACGGAGACCGCTGTCCGGCATGCCGTAAAATATAATTACGCGGGTAGGTAATTAAAAGAGGGTTTCGACGATGACCTTGCGGGTAAGTGAGCCCTCCTTTTTCGGGGCTGGAAATTGAAAGTGGAAAGATGGGCCGGTGGCCGATAAGTACGATTCGGGGTGACCCATTTCGACTGACAATTGAACTCCCCGGTTCGGGTCACCGATTGGAACGGGCTCGGGTATGACTTCGGTTCATTGTTGCCACATGGTCCTCAAAATTCACCACATTTCTGCCGTGATAGCGAAGAGAGCAGTACTGCCGTGCTAAGGAAAAACGCCGTAAGAGCCCTCAGACGTTCCCAATTTTCCTTCGATAAAACCCGAATTTACAGGGAAAATTGTGAATATTTTTATTCAAAATTTTCGAACAATTTTGTACGCGATTTGATCTACAATATCTGAAAATTTCAAGGAAAAATGTGCAAGAATGTCATCAACAATACGTCTTTTATTGAGGGAAATTTGGCAACTCTCGAATATTCATACGGCGTTCTTCCTAAGCGGTAAATTTTGTCAAATTTTCGAAATCGAGTTACCTTCAAATTTTGTCGTATCTCTCCTAGACGAAATCACTGAAGTAACTAAAACAACAAAATTTCTTATTTTCATTGAAACGAGACTTACGTGAAAGTCGAAAGTGCACAAAAAATGACGAATCAGACAAAACAGCAGTAAGTGACATTATTCCTCAAGAGAGCCAATGAAAACAGTGCTTTGTGCAGCCCTCCTCTGCCGATTTCCAACCTGAATATGAGTTTATTGTACTTCCAAAACGCAACTATTAAAGTATGCAAAAGATGGCACTTATGACTGTCTTGCCTAACACGAAAATTTAAAATACCCTTTTTATTTAATTGAGATAAATTGAGTCGATTTTTAGTCATCCGAACGATTTCTAGGAGTCTCTCGGATGATTACGGGAAATTTAACGAGGGACGAAGGCTTCTTTCAATAAAATTTCCCGGTCAGACGCCCGTATTCTCATAACTTCATTTTTGCGCTTACTGCTCTCTTCGCTATCACGGCAGATTTCCCCCCATTTGACGCAGAGTGAAATATACTGGTTATCTCACACAATCTGGCAACTTTGCTTCGGTGTTCGGTGTCGGTAAGGCCGGAGCCAGGGAAACCGATTCGGCGGAACAATCCAATTCGACCGCGATGAGATCGGCGGATAAACTACGCGTTGTCACTTTTTGCAACATTGTTTTCGGATTTAAAAATAGAGAACATGACGTAAGAGACAATAGCGACAGCCAAAATGCGAAACCACGTATCTCCATTGCGATTTTCCAAATTTTCCTCTCAGATTCTATTCTCTCGAGGAGAAACAAACCAACTTCATAGCTTGAAATTTTTGCAATATGTTCTGCTAAGAGAGAAGAAAAATAGAAGAGGGTTTCAAGAAATTACGTTGGCTACACATAGTTCGCTATAGAAACAATGAAGTATGACAGAAAGATTGCTATGTCGCAAACGGAGATACGTGGTTTCGGACTTCGGCCATCGATACATTTTAAAGACCCAGCAATAACAATCTAAGCAATTTGGACCACATTTTGCAATAGGGAGCCAATATTTCTGGCTCATTTTAGTAACAACATATATGCCATTGGTTTCCGTATGCAGAAAGGTGCTTTTGTAGAGGAGCCAGAGATAGTGGTTCGTTATTGCAAAATGTAATCCATTTCATTGGGTGAGGCGAAAGTTAAATTCGGAGCCTCGGAGGTCAACGTCACTTTTCGCCCAGTAATGATTGTTGAGCGACTTGTTGAGCAAAACATCAAATGAATGATGACAGATGCATACGTCGGAATAAACACTTGGCTGGCGAGTTTTTACAAATTAGCCGGGGATTGCTCCTTGATCATCACTGATCAGTCGTAATGAGGCGAATCTAAGTATTGACGTCTGAAAGTAAATTTTACATAAAGGAAGATACCCGTGCTTAGATTTCTTACCTCTTAAGACTTAACCAAAAGTTTCATTTTATTTTGATGATTTTCGAGTCTCCAGAATTCTTTGGAATGATATTGTAAAAAGCAAGCACAGACATGAATGATCAGTCGCGCTGCGCCGCGACGCGGGACCATTACAGCCAACTTGAGTAGCAGGCGCAACAAGCAACTATTTCAACGTCATGGAGCGCATTTTGCATACTCGCAAACTTGAAGGCACTTTCGATGCGGCATCTGACAGAGTTGCTTGACAATGAATCAGATGTATTCAAAGGATGCACGTTATGTATTGGCTGCATATGATTACGCGTTTAATTGAATTTACAATTTTTTTTTTTTGCAATTTGTACTACCTCTGTGACGGGACAGAGATATGTTTGAATAGGAATTTCAGTAATTTTTGGAACTCAGGGGACTGTGATTCCCATTCCTGACGGTCTTGTGGTCTAATTCCGCAAAGCTCTTCGCGCCTTCGATTTTACACGTTACGTGTTCCTCCTATGATTTGATTTTATAGAGTAAGATATACTTTTATATTTTGCTTCATAGTTTTCCTTTTACGAAATAAATACTTTTAATGCTCATAACTGTGGAGACGGAGTTCTCATTTTTGACTAATCTACTCATTTTCATACTCTCTTTGGTTAATGATTTTCCCTAATAACTGCAAAATTTCTCATTGTGTGCATCTTAAGAAATCTGCAAAATATAATAAAGGTTACACTGGAAAAAAAACACATTGAATCTAGAGTCCAGACTCTTGAAAACAATGACAAGAAAAAATACTCTTAATTCAATCAGATTTTTGCTTAAATCAAAAGGAAATCCGCTCAGATTAAGAGGCTTAGTTCTTGATTTAAGCGAAAATCGGATTGAATCAAGAGTATTTTTTCTTGTCGATGTTTTTAAGAGTCCGGACTCTAGATCCAATGTGTTTTTTTTCCAGTGTAGTGGAAAGTTTCCTCACTAATGTAAAGTCCGCGCAAACTAAATTCACGCACTTTTAGAAGATCTGCCATCTTGTTTTTCGTATAAATTTCCTGCTAAAATGACGTCAGATTTTTTTCCACAGTCTATGAGGGCGTAAACTAATTTTGTGTGGAGTCTAAAAAACCACAGATTTATTAAGGGGGGGGGGAGGCTATTAAAATGCATTCAAATGTGCGCGCTTTGAAATTCGAACCCGACGCAAAATCTGACAACGCTGAATCGGAGTTTCCCTACTCTGAACTTGAAGCGGGCGAGTCAACCAAATCGTGAGACAGAGGTAATAGACCTTTGATATCTGATAAATATCTACCCATCCACCAGAGTCTGAGCCGAATTCCATCAGAGGTGTACCGTCTGTACCACGAGCTTCAGTCATATTGTTGGCTTACTTTATTTGTACCATCAGATTTTCATTAAATGTTTTTCTCGCGAGACAAAAGGCCTCAATTTTTGACATGCACATGACCGGAAAGAAGGACATTCGTCCATAAAGACGAATTTTTGTATGTCGTGATTTTTCTTCAGTAAAATTAAAAAATCGGGATTGGAACGCTCGATCAAACCATCCGATAATATACATTTTCAGCTGTTCGTTGTTATTTCTATTCCTATGGTTCAGCTGTTCGTTGTTATTTCTATTCCTATGGTAATAACAACTTGATCGGTTCGAAAAAATAACACAAAAAAAACTTCAAGCGGGACTAAGGCCCAAAAGACCCAAACAAAGAACCATGACGTTTCGCTACCAAATGCAGGTGTAATTTAAACCAGGAAATACAAAAACTGGAAAGAAATGACGAAATGAGGGAAAATTTCGCAAATTTTTGTTTCCTGACCATACCTTCGTAATTGGCAACGAAACATGTCCCAATTTTTTTATCTTTTTTTTTCGGCCTCAATCCCATTTTGAGGATTTTTATTGTGTTATGCCTGTAGCGAACAATTCTTTCACAATTTAATCCAAAAATAATGAAGACCAACACGACGGATTAAAACTTCAGATAGCGTTTATTTTCAAAACCATTTTTTTTTTTAAATTACAAGCTTCAAACCGGTCACGATTCCAGTTTGGTTTGAAATTTATAATGCCAAAATTAAAAAGAGATAAAATGTGGGTATTCAAATCTGAGGTAAAAGTCTTAAACAAAAAATTCCAATTCCTCAAATTCTCCATCTTCAAATCTTCTTTCAGACAGATGCTTCGAATCATCTTCAAAATCAAGTTGAGATTTTTGACTGAGATATCCGCACAATAAAATCAACGATTCCCGAAAACGGTTCATGACAAAATTTCGGGTTTGAGTCAATTCTGCCGTGCGGAGGAAAAACATGGTAGTAACATTCAAAAGTTGCCAAATTTCTTCCAATAAAATGTTACCTTTGGAGCATAGTTAATCGAGTTTTTTCTCGCAGTCTCCAGCAGCCTGATTGTTGAAATTATGTGTTTATCGACCGGCTCAGACAAAATTAAGGAGAATGTAGCACTCGTAGCAGTGTGATTGGTCGGTTTTGTGAATCATCCTCTTTGTCGTGCCTGTAAAGGATTTAATCATCGAGAAGCTATAGGCATCTCTCGAGCTGCCGACACTTACATTAGTCGTTAAATTCTGGAGAAGTCCATCCTTTATCGGCACGGCATGAGGATAATTCACAAAACCAACCAATCACATGACTAAATTTTTCTTAATCCGTCTTAACCTGTCGACAAACACAAAATTTCAACAAACAGGCTGCTGATACTTCACTCTAAATTGCGTGTAAAATTTTTCGAAAAAGTATAGGAACAATATTCACAGTTGACCCTGAAAATCAGCTTAATATCTAACATAACTTGGCAACGTATGAAGGCCCACACAACGTTTTTCCTTAACATAGTAAGGCTCCACTCGTATTTGTTCCAAGTTCAAGCATTGATCTGAACCGTTTTCAAGGTCTCATGAAGACGGGCACTCATGATCCTTTTTCATACTTCTACGATGCAAATCAGCGCCTTCGATCTTAAATTATGCAATACCACAGCAAACGCGTATAACAAGTGGTATTATGTCAGAGCGCTCCTCCATAATCAGCGAAAAGTATTCAACAGATCGCCGGAAGGGGTGCGTTTTTCGGGAAATTAAACGCGGGGCGGACAAGACTGCCGTGATTCAGGCCTGTTCATAATTCTCGCCCGAAAGTGGGTCCATTAAAGGCGACTCAGTCACCACGTTGCCATTGCGTGTGAAAACTCGGATATTTTACATATTTTTGAGCGGGATAGCCGCGAAACGTGGCAACACTGCTCCCCGTGTAAGCTGCCGTAAGAAGATCTTAGTGTATCCTAGCTGTATACTTGGAATTAGTTTTTAAGTGGAGGGAGGGGCGCCGGTTCTCGCTGTCGGCCGATGCCACTTTGCTCTGAAAAGTTTTCTTCTTGAAACGAAAGCTCGGAAAAGAGTGTGATGAGCTTGTTGCGCGATTCGA
Source organism: Bemisia tabaci (assembly GCF_001854935.1). Taxonomy (NCBI): domain Eukaryota; kingdom Metazoa; phylum Arthropoda; class Insecta; order Hemiptera; family Aleyrodidae; genus Bemisia; species Bemisia tabaci. Next base: position 165,797 of record NW_017547262.1, on the reverse strand, counting down.
AGTAATTCGATTCCGGAATTCGAAGTATAAAAAACGGACCATAACGTCCGATTTTTTTGCTTAAATCCCACTTCTCGTGCCACTTCTCGCTGAAAAGTTTTCTTCTTGAAACAAAAGCTCAGAAAAGAGTGTGATTAGAGTCCCTTCATACTGAGAGTCAAGACAATTTGAATCCATTTCTGATTGGTTCCCGTATTTTAGGCCTCCACAGTGTCTCAAACGGGAATAAAGATTACATTTTCACCGATTGCAAAGATTATAATCTGGAATGGACCAGGGAATTACGGGTTCGGCAAGGAACAAACGGAATGAGAGGAGGAACGGAGAAAGGCATTTGAGAATGGGCCGATCAAAGATTACGAAAAACGCTCAATTTCTGTAATCTTTATTCCCGTTTGTGACATCCATGAGCCGAATTGTCTTGACTCTCAGTATGAAGGGACTCTAAGTGTGATGAGCTTGTTGCGCGATTCGAAGTAATTCGATTCCGGAATTCGAAGTATAAAAAACGGACCATAACGTCCGATTTTTTTGCTTAAATCCCACTTCTCGTGCCACTTCTCGCTGAGAAGTTTTCTTCTTGAATCAAAAGCTCGGAAAAGAGTGTGATGGGCTTGTTGCGCGGGCAATAAAACGGACCAAAGGACAAGGTTAGAATTAAGGTCGTATTCATACTTTGTTTCTTTAACCCCTCCTGTCCTTAGAAATTCCAGTATAGTTTACATTGTGATTAAGGACCGCTAGAGGAGATCCTCAACATAGAGTCATAAAAACGGACAATTTTCGCAAACCTCTGCTGATTATTGACATTAATAATAGACAAAGCTATAGACAGAGAAGACAAAAGGGATACTGAGAGATCCTAATGCGCGATGGAAGCGGGCGGTTGCGACGGACAAAGAAGGTAGATAATAGACTAACTAACGGCAACCAACGTGAGAACTTCTATTTAATCAATAATTTTCTCCCTTACTCTGTAGGAACCAACCAACTCAACCAATAGTATAGCTGTAGACTCCCTAAATCTTCTTTGTCTACCGCTTCGTCTATCAATTTCAACAATCAGTGTGCTGGGGTAAAACTAATAATTATTTGATAGAATAAATTGCGAGTTTGGTAAATTTTAAGGTAAATTCGCACTTTTATCCGTCACTTTATCAATCAATTGCAATAACTAGCTCGCTGTGCACCAGCTGTGAAGATTACTTCTGTATCGATACTCTAAGACACCGTTGTCGACTCTTCTTTATACCGGGTGATTCAAAAGTCTCGCAGCGCCAGTATTGGGCATCATCCTTGTAGTAGCAGTTGAACAAATTGAGATAGAGACTTGACATTTTGTGAGTGCTCCCAGGTCAAAGAGAGCGACTTTTAGGATCCCTTTAAATTTCAAGGGCATCTGCCTCAAAAACGGATGTGAGTCCGGGGTTACATGGATGATGCCGAACTTTTGGATCACCCTGTATGTGCGCGCTTCGCGTGTTTTTGTGTTGGATTATAGGGACGTCTGACGGCGATGTGTGCGGTCTGAAACTTTGTCAGTATATAACTGTGTCGTCTTTCACACGTCGTCTCAGGTTTATGCGCAGATCTTCAGAGATTGCTCGTGCGATTTTTTCTCGGCCGAATAGAGCCTTTCTCCCGTAACTAGTCAATTTCGGCCGGAGCAAAAACGAAGTTTTATAGCGTAAAGACGCAATATACTGTCCACCACAGACATACATTACAGATAACGAAAGGAAAGTCCACTTCTCGCTTGCGCACGATGCGATGAAGTCACACGAGGCTTTACATGCTGTGTGTGTAAGGTGTTCCCTTGGGGAGGCCGTTTTAACAGACTTCCTTCTTTTTAATGTATTTTTCGAAGGAAAAATACACTATTTTCTTTACCCTCTTCCTCTTAATTCTAGTCTCCATCTTCTTCCTCTAACTCCTCCCCCTCTCCTCCTCCTCCTTCTACTCCTCCTCCTCCTCCTATTTGCTCTTTCTTCTCCTTCTTCTTCTTTTTCTTTTCCTTTTTCTTCTTTTTCTTCTTCTTCTTCTCCTTCTTCTTTTTCTCCTCCTTCTTATCCTTCTCCCTCTCCTTCTTCTCCTTCTTCTTCTCCTTCTTTTCTTCTTCTCCTACTTTTCTTCTTCTCCCTCTTCTTCTTCATGTTCTTCCTCTTGATTATCTTCAATTTCTTCTTTTTCTTCTTCTCCTTCCTCTACTTCCTCATAATATTTTCTCCCTTCCTCCTCATGATCATTCCTTTCTTCTTCTTCTTCTTCTTCTTCTTCTTCTTCTTCTTCTTCATTATTTTCTCTTTATTCTTCCTCCTCTTTTTCTTTCCCTCATTCATTCCTGCTACTTCTCTACCTTCTGTTTTCGCTCTTCTTTCGCTTGTTCTCCTTTCTTCAGTTTAATTCCTCCTCATATTTCTCTTCCTCTTCCTCTTCCACTCTTCCTTCCTTATCTCTTTCCTCCGTACATGTCCTCTCTTGTTTTTTTTACTTTTCCCTCCTTCTTTTCATTCTCCTTGATAACCATGAGTAAAACGGCCACGTCACGTCGCACGGGTCCGCATTCAGGAAAGAAAACCATAGCGCCTTCAATTCATTTTTTATGCAACACGCACATCCATTGAGTACGTATAGTTGTATGTGAGCGCCGTGACAAACGTCCACAGCGTGTGCTCGTCTGTGGCAGTATTTTCTGAATGCTGAGGCTGAGAGCCTCTTGTTATATATTTTGCGCTGCAGTGGCGTGGCGTGCTTTGCGATATATCGATTGATCTGTCATTTAAAGCTACGGGAAAGGATCGACTTACAGGGTGTTCGCAGCGAACACCTTAATAATCGATTCTTTACCATAAGCTTAAATTACATGACAATCGATAAATCGCAATTCACGCCACGCCACTACTGTTGCGCTGTGAATGAAATGGTATTTTCCACCTTCATGCTACCCATCCTTCATTGACCGAACATTGGTGCCAAAAAGGTCCATTGGAAGGATATAATTTAAGTGAGCATTGTTGGAGCAGCACTAATAATGAACAAAACTAAAAAGCATAAATACGATATATCAATAATAAGAATAAATGTATTCATTCTTTTTAGTTTTGGATAAGATAATGAACGGCATTACTTATGTTACCTCATGAAAAGGTTTTTGTGAAAAACGGATCGATTGAGCCTATAGAGCACGTTTCAATTATTCCTTCCCAAAGAGTCTCTTTTATAAACCCTGAAATAAAACTGACCGAATGCGAACACGAAATATTGCATTTGTTGGTCGAATCAAACGGCTCATTTGTAGATTAGCACTTTTTCAGTTTTATTTTTCAGTTTAAGAGATGGATCCTACGGGACGAAGCAACTAGAATGTGCCTCTCACCATAATCGATCCATTTGTTGCTCAAAATTTACAGTGAAACCAGTTAAAAAAAAAAAGAAAAAAAAGAAAAAAACCCGTCAAATTGGTTTGATGTTGACAGCTTGATGTTTGTTTACTTCTGAAGCAGACTCACCCTACTTCTACATAGAAAACTCACACGGAAAAGGAATCCCCTTTAGTGGTAGGAGGAGAGGTGAAAAGGAGCTCTGACGTGCTTAGGAAAAATGCCGTATGAACATTCGATATTTCCATACCAAATTTCCTTTGATAAAACATGTACTTTTGACGACATTCATGCACATTTTCCTTTGAAATTTTCAGATGTTTTAGATTAAAGTGCGCACAAAATTCGTCGTTTCCCGCACGAAGGAACGTAACTGCATTTCAATGTTGCCGAATTTCCTTGCGCAGATCGCATTTTTACCAGGAGAATTTTGGGCATTTCTGACTGAAAAATTCACTGATTTTTCTTCTGATTTCATGCGAAAATCATACCAATTTTCGACAAAAATAGCACAGGTCTATTCTTGTTAAATATTGAATTGTCTGAGTCAATTTAGCAACCTTGGAATGGAGTTACGTTCTTTCGTCCGGGAGACGACGAATTGTCCGAGCATTTTTTTAAAAAAAAACAAATATTCACAATTTTCTCAGTAAATTCAGTCTTTATCGAAGGAAACTGGGCAACGTCTAAAGGCTCATACGACGTTCTTCCTTAGCACGGCAGAGCTCTATGAATAGTCATTTCAAGAGCCGCGAAAATCTGTTTGGAATTATAGAGCTCGAATAATGAAAGGTCAATCGAGACCGGGGGGTCGACGGGGGAAGCATAAAATATTCACATTGGGAGAAAGTGATGCCGATTTGGATCTTATTGCGCGCTCATATCCACACTTACCGAATTACGCCGAAAAGCACCTGACCCCAAGATTGCCGTATGAACATTCGGATGTTGTCAAATTTCTACTGATAAGATACTTTTCTGGAGAATTTCTGAATAAGCCTGCTGTAAACTTTTGCTTTTTTCCTTACTACGGTATAAAAGTTACTTCGGCCTTGTCTCCACGAGCCGTTTCACGAGATTTGTCACAGGGAAAAATCCTACTTACCAAGTTGGGAAAAATATTGAGTTAATCAATATTTTTCCCAGTACCAAGTATGATACTTGTACCCCTAGGACCCACTGAGAGAAGAAGAAGAAGTGAAAACGAATTGTGCGATATTTTATTCATTACTACATTGTTCATGTTTGTGTAGTTAAAATAATGTGTCTAATTGTCAATTGAGTGCATTTATTATTATAATCCCGATTATATACTCGACTTTAACTACTTTATCTTCCCGCGCAAACTAGTCGCAGGACTGTATGAGCCCCGTCCCGTGGAGACGGTAACTGGGAAAAATCCCAGAAGTTTCATTCCTGCGATTCGAACTTGGGACAAATCCCATGAAAACATCCCGTGGAGACAAGGCCTTCAGGAGGTTAACGCTCAGATCAGTGGCGTGGCGTGCTTTGCGATCTATCGATATTCCCCCATTTGAAGCTGTGGTAAAGAATCGATTATTAAGGTGTTCGCTACGAACACCCTGTTTATCGATACTTTTCTATAGGTTTAAATGGCCGATCAACCGATATATCGCCAAGCACGCCACGCCACTGGCTCAGATTCGTTTAGAGATGACTGATGACCAGACGAAGCTCTTGCACTGCCATGCTAAGGAAGAACGACGTATGAACATTCGAGCGTTGCCAAATTTCCTTCGATAAAATGTTTACATTAGAGGAAAGTTATGAATATTTTTCCGAGAATTTATCAGGAACTTTGAGTGGAATTGCGAACCAAATTATCTGAAAAATTGGAAGAAAAATATTTACAGATTTTCCCGAAAATTCATGATTTACCAACGGAAATTCGTTAACGTCTGAGGGTTCGTATAGCGTTCTTCCTTAGAACGGCTGTGCATGCGTCAGGAATTTACGATTGAAGTACTGATACATATGTAAAATTTTGCGAAAACCACGATGGTGCCACTGGTTTTCTCTGATACAAACTCCAAAGCTCAGAAAAAGCTCTCAAAGTTGAGGCCGTAATAGAGGGAATACCTCACGCTATCCTGAAAGTCCGCCTCTATATCAAGTCAAATTCTCCATGCAAAGATAGAGGCAAATACATTAAAAGTGTTGTCACATTAATTGGGGATTCCAAAACTGAAACCAACCTTGCCGATGTATTTGCTCTCTATCTTTGCATGGAGGGTTTGAAAAGCTATTTTACAACTTTGGAGTTCGTTGGAAGAAAACCAGTGGCACCATCGCATCGTGTTGCTCGCGAAATTTTACGCAAGGTTAAGTACTTAAATCGTAAATCCCCCAAAAATGCAAGGGCTTCATTTGGTGAAATCCATATTTAGGTGGCAACTACTAAAGGAACAGAGTTGTTGATTTCTGCATTCAGGGATCATTACAGCAAATATGACAAAAGGGCCTAATCTACTCAAGTACATGAATTTAAATGCGAAATGGCACCTGATCACACACAAGACGGTAAATTTTCTAACTTTTAAAATTTCATTTTCTACAATTTCCCATATTAGAAAATAATTTTAAAACATACTGAAAACTCATCTTATTAAGTGCCCCCACCTGAGGCGATACACCTTTTCTCTGAAAATTCTTCCTAAAGCGACCCGTGTAGCATAATCTTAACCTAATTTGGACGTATTCCTGCCAAACGGAACTTTGTGCATAAAAACATTGCCCCTGAGATCCATGAGGATATATGCAGGGCTCGCGTCATAATGCGCACAGCTCCGTTTGGCAGAAATAAGTCCATTCGTACAAATTCGCCAAGGAAAGTGCTATCCCCGACATTCGTCATAGTCATGATGACACGAATTTTATATTATTCTTTGCGCAAAAAGTTGCCCATTAACCATCATTAGTTAAAAAATACCGTTGATTCCCGAATTTACCTTTGGCTTGACTCTATCAATTTGCTTACATTCTAAGTATGGTGTTATTATAATATGGAGGCTTGGAGGATAAGGCGCATAAGTGTAGTTATTGCTATTTCCAGAAATACGTGTCAGAAGTTTCGAAATTACACGGTTCCTTGCGGCGGGAAGAAAGTTTAAACTGAATTTTTGATGCTTGAAAATTGGAATTTGGGAGGCAAATTTTTCACGGAATATGCATTAAGACTAATTTTACTTGAAACCATGAATACCTCGATTTTTTCAAAAACTGCACTTATGCGCCTTGTCCTTAAAACCCCTCATACGTTGTGTCAGAGAGCCCTAAAATCCTAGTGCTCTTACTTGCAGTAGTGAAGTGGGGTCCTGGCATGAATAAGTTAAAATTTCTAACGCAGCAGCCCGTGGCAATGGTGATATCAAGACATAGGAGAAAAAACGGAAAACAAGGCTAAAATGTACACATAAAAATCCCAGACGTTTCGGCTCAAAACTGAGCCACTTTCAGTCGGAAGAATACGAATAAAAAATATAAAAATTACATTACTTTATTACCATTACTTTTTTGTCATGGGAACGGAGTTCCCCATGATATTACAATCGTTCCGTTGCTTTCGCTATGGGATTCCCTATACCTCTGCGACCTTGAGCGTTTCGCCCAGTCTCCGATTTTTGGTTGATTTTCCGATGTATCAANACGGCCAAAATCCCATTGATTTCAAGGTCTAAAAGTTGAATTTTCGCGGGTTACAGTTTTCCTCCGTCGAACATTTCCGTTCCCTCATTCAACCGAGGATTAATTGTTCCTCGTTTGCTACACTAGAGAGCAGCACTTTCCAGTGGCCGAGCATATCATAGCATGTTGCTATGGTTTTATATCAAAT
>NW_017547262.1:113146-155298 GCF_001854935.1 Bemisia tabaci | reverse complement strand
CCCCCCCCCTCCGTTAGCCTGTGATAAGGAGGAAGAAAACAAAACAAGAAGGAAGGAACATAGGTAAGAAGAAGGAAAGACGCTTTCGTTTGGTAATTGATCATGTCGATATTGACTTAAATTACATATTAGACGCTTCAAAAATTCGACAATTTTCTGGGGGAGGCCCCCGGACCCGGATCCCTCTTGCGCTCCCACCGTTCAGGGTGCCCGGATTCGCCTTTGTCTTTCTTTCCTTCATCTTCTCTCTTTCCTTCACCCTCTATCTTTCCTTCCCCTTCGCCCTTCGTTCTTTCCTTCACCTTCTTTCCGTCCTTCACCCTCTTTCTGTCCTTCACATGCTTCTTTCTTTCCTTCACCTTCTTTCTGTCCTTCACCTTTTTCCTTTCCTTCACCTTCTTTCTTTCCTCCACCTTCTTCCTTTCCCTCGCCTTGTTTCTTTCCCTCTCTTTTTTTTTGGAAAAAATGAGGGGGGTGTAGTGTACGCCCCCTGCACCCCCTGAATTTCCTCACGGTGGTAGATTCACCTCGAGTACCGGGTGAATTATTCTCATGTCGGGTTAGGCGACGGATCAACGTAAATCGTAGTTGCCTCCTTCTCTTCTCGCCGATATAAATGGTCACGTCAGTGTGGTGGCGTGGCGCGGTGCGCCCGGAATTCGCTCGGGGAGCGGGAAATCCGCGCAGGTGAGAGGGAGTCACTCCCAAAACGAGGATTGTACGTTCGCCGGTGATACAAAAGTCTTCGCATCCCCGCGACCGACCATTTTATAATAGCTTTCTCCCGCCCCGATAAATCAAATCACTATTCTCATGCGGACTGCGCCGCAGTTGCCGCCCCGAGGAAAGAATTTCGCATGCTTCTTCGTTCACCCTCTCTCACAGTTCCTTCAGGGAGCGTTCATAAATGCATCAGTCGCAGGCTTTTGCAGTAAGATTGTTAAGTTGAGCATCGCCAATGAAAACTCCTTCAATTCATCGGCTATGCAATTTGATCTCCGGAGAGTTCAAATAGTTGCTCGGTGTCACGGAGAACTTTTGACAACGGTGCAAGGTTGCGCGACTCAAGGTTGCGTTACAAAGGGGGGAGGGGGTCATGCCAGCGTTACGGCGCTACAGCGTACAGCGTTACGGCGCTACAGCGTACAGCGTTACGGCGCTACAGCGTACAGCGTTACGGCGCTACAGCGTACAGCGTTACGGCGCTACAGCGTACAGCGTTACGGCGCTACAGCGTACAGCGTTACAACCGTCGACGTGTCTCTTTGCCACGGTAAAAATGAAAAATCACCTGTTGTATGCGTAATAGAAGTTATCGCAATTGAAAATTCCTGTGCACAATTCATGGTGCTTCATTTGAAAGTGCTTTAGGAGCTGATTTCGCAGTATTTTGTAAAATCTACTGATATGAGAAATGTAATAAAAATGCATTTATATGTAAGAAATATAGTCGATAGTGAGAAAATGCACTGCCTAGTGACGTCATCTGGTGGCATTTCCTATCTCAACATATCGACGGCCAAAGTGCAAAACCACGTATCTTCGTATACAACGGCGCAGACTTCCTGTCATAATTTATTTTACTCTGGAAAACCAGTGAACATAAGTCTTGCAAACTTTCTTAGTTTTTCCTTTGTGTTAGCAGAATATTCCATAGAAATTTCGAGCAGTATGGTTGAGTTGTTACTCCCATAAAAAATAAAATAGGAGCGGAGATTTTGAAGCACCGCAAGAGATACGTGGTTTCGCTTTTCAGCCATCGACATGTACATCAGCAGATTAGATTATTTTGTCATATCTTCTCTAATAATGGAGAATCTGGATGCAAACTTATTGCTTCATCTAAAAGTGCTAAAAGAGCTGATTTCACAGTATGTTCATAATTTTTCTTCTGAAATGGGAAATAGTATAAAAATAGATTTAAAAGTGAAAAAATGCACCGCCTAGTGACGTCATCTGGCGGCATTTCCCATTTAAACACACGTATTCCAGCAAATTAGATCATTTTGTCATATCTTCTCCAATGATTGTTCACTTCATGAACCAAGGGTATCCTCGTGTTCAATTCACTCAGAAGTTTCCACTTAAACACGAAATTCATAAAATTTCAGACACCAGCAAATTCTCTATTCTGAGTGAATGGATTGAAAGGACCAAGTGAGAAAACTCAGTTATACTTCAAATCAGTGGTTATGCAATCAGGCCTACTCAGGAGTTGAAATAGTTGTATCACGTTGTGAAGTATCTCAGCGTTCCATTTAGCGTTAGCGATGGCCAATGGGCGAGACCGCGTAACTCCTTTGCGGCTTTTCAACACTTTCCTCTTGTTTTTTATTTCTTCAATTAGAAGAACTTCGCGGCTTGAATATTGTTCAATTCACGAACCAAGGATGTCTTCGTGTTCAGTTCACTCGGTGCTTTCCACTCAGTTCTTTCCACATAAACACGAAATTCAGCAAATTTTAGACACATGAAAATGGAGATGTTGCATGTGTGAGGAATTTGCGATTTGGCTACTGATTTCAATGTAAAAGTTCGCGGGAAACACGATAGTGCCACTGGTTTTCTCTGAAATCATCTCCCAAGCTCAAAAAAAGCTCTCAAGTTGAGGCCAAAATGGAGGGGATATCCCACCCTACCCTGAGAGTCCACCTCCACATCAAAACAAACTCTCCATGCAAAGATAGGGAGCAAATACATTAGCAGTGATGCCGTGTTTTCAGTTTTGGAGTCCCCAAATAAAGTGGTAACCCTGTCAATGTATTTTCTCCCTATCTTTGCATGGAGAGTTGGTCTTGATGTAGAGGTGGACTCTCAGGGTAGGGTGGGATATCCCCTCCATTTTGGCCTCAACTCGAGAGCTTGTTTTGAGCTTGGGAGTTGATTTCAGAGAAAACCAGTGGCACCATCGTGTTTTTTGCGAACTTTTACAGAAGAATCAACAGTCAAATCGCAAATTCCTCACACATGTAACATCTCCATCAGAAGAACTTCACGGCTTGAATATTGTTCAATTTACGAGCCAAGGATGTCTTCGTGTTCAGTTTTCTCGGTGCTCTCCACTCAGTACTTTCCGCATAAACACGAAATTAAGCAGATTTTAGACACTTGCAAATTCTCCATCAGACGTCAATCAGTTCCGCAATAGTAACATTTTTACGATCACCTCGACGCACCGACACCTCGATGAGCTGGGAGTTATGTTTACTTTTCATTATCCGCGAAAGAGATCCTAAAAATTAACGACTGCACTCGGGAGGTTATTTCTCAGTTTATGAGCTGAATGAAATTAATTAAAATTTAATCTCGGGCCGTCTCCTCTCCGGAAGCGCGCTGCGGAGGAGGCGCAACACCTCGGAAACGGCCCCGGAAAGTCTCGACTTGGGCAGAAGTTCCGCCGTCAGAACGCCGTATGAGCCCTCAGACGATGCCAAATTTCCTTCTATAAAAACCGGATTTTCAGGGAAAATTGGACTTCATTTTGCAATTAGGAACTACAATTTCTGTTTCATCCGTAAAAACAATGATATGCATAGGGGAACTAACGGTGCATACGTTGTTTCTAAACTGAGCCAGAAATTTTAGTTCCTAATTGCAAAAGTAGTCCAATTGTGAATATTTGTGTCCCATTAAGGAGTGTATTTTGGCCCTAACTTTGGTCGAACATTGAAACAGCTTAGAATAATGTCACGTATGGTCAAATCGACTCTTAATCATCTACTCTGAGAGAACTCGTCCTTATTTGAGGTATTTTTGAAAGGTTTTTGCCTAATTTACCAGCGCAAAGTAGTGAAGTTTTGCAGTTTTCTCGAATAATTGCTCATTTTCGGTCCTAAATTAGATTGTCTATGTATGAGCACAAGAGACTACCACTTTCATATTCGAATATGTTAATCTTTAGTACACCCACTACAACATATCTTCACCTTCCAGGCAAAGTATCACAAGCGCCATGCGACGTTTAAAAATTTCCGCCGCCATTTTATTTCTTTACTGAGAAATTGTTGGTTGAATCTGTTTGGAAATTTCACTACATTTTATCGGCAGCACAAAGAAAATTCAGTGAAATTTTCGGACAGCTTCGTTGAACAATTTCTCTGTAAAAAAATAAAATGGCGGCGGAAATTTTTAAACGTCGCATGGCGCTTGTGATACTTTGCCTGGAAGGTGACGATATTTGGATTACATTTTGCAAAAAGAAACCACTATTTCTGGCCCATTTTAGAAATAACATACATGCCACTGGTTTCCCTATGCAGGTATGTGCTTTCATGGGAGAGCCAGAAATAGTGGTTCCTTATTGCAAAATGTAATTCATTTAAAGGAGAAAGTGGGAGTCGCTTGTGCTCATACATAGACAATCTAATTCAGGACCGAAAATGAGCAATTATTCGGGAAAACTGTAAAACTTCACTACTTTGCGCTGGTAAATCAGGCAAAAACCTTTCAAAAATACCTCAAATAAGGACGAGTTCTCTCAGGGTAAATGATTAAGAGTAGATTTGACCATACATGACATTATTCCAAGCTGTTTCAATTTTCGACCAAAGTTAGGGCCAAAATACCCTCCTTAATGGGACACATCGCCCTTTTCAGACGGTTTCGTGCGCAAATAAATCTAAAATATCTGAAGATTTCAGAAAAAAATGTGCATGAATGTCGTCATAAATACATGTTTTATCAAGGGAGATTTGGCAACTCTCAGATATCCATACGGCGTTTTTCCTAAGCACGGCAGAGTTCTCCGCGCGCCTCTCCCGGTTGATATATCGATGCGCGCTCAATAAATACGCATTAAATATGCATATGCCGCCCTCGCTTAAAATTTTGGAGGATGGCCCGGGAGTGAGCACCCGCTGGGAGGAAAGTCCTGGAACCTTGGGTCCCGTAATTAAAGGGTCACGGGAAGGAGGCTCGGGGGGGGGGNGGGGGGGGGGGGTATGGAGGGCTCTTCAGGATACGGCATCGCCGGGTTTCAGTGCAGCTCTATTCCCTCTGTCGGCACAAAAATGAACGAAAGAAGCCTCCTGAGTCCCATGTGGCCTGGTTACACGCTCACATTTCCGTCAAATTCCGGTCAAAACAAGAGTCCCTTTATACTGAGAGTCAAGACAATTCGGCTCATGGATGTCACAAACGGGAATAAAGATTACAGAAATTGAACGTTTTTCGTAATCTTTGATCGGCCCATTCTCACATGCCTTTCTCCGTTCCTCCTCTCATTCCGTTTGTTCCTTGCCGAACCCGTAATTCCTTGGTCCATTCCAGATTGCAATCTTTGCAATTGGTGAAAATGTAATCTTTATTCCCGTTTGTGACACTGTGGAGGCCTAAAATACGGGAACCAATCAGAAATGGATTCAAATTGTCTTGACTCTCAGTATAAAGGGACTCTAGTCAAAACGATGACCAAGATGGCGGTCGATAGTTATTTAGATTGATGAGTAAAATTAATTAAAACAGCGTATTGATTGAAAGAAGCATGAAATAAGCACGGTTGTGTGGAAATCAGATGAAGGATGAGCCCCACAGCACCATCATCTACCATCAAATGTTTGCAGGCCGCAGAAATTTGATGGTAGATGGTGCGCACCAGTCACCATTTGATCGGAAATTGATGGAAATTTGAGCGTGTAACCAGCACAGAATGCAAGTGTATGGTGCTCAAGATCTATCCATATACATAGGTCAGTCATTCCCAGATCCAACGTGAGAATCTTCTGCGCATGACGTCGATATGACTGCCGCCAAAGCCAGAGAGCTGGGAATCAATGCTATTCTTATTGGAATAAGGCTAATGTTTATTAATGAATCATTTAAATTCCTTACTTTTAAACCGTTTGAAACTTTTTGAGAGTCGAAGAGAACGTTTAGACATTCGAACTTCGTCCAGGGTTTTGATTCAGCTGAATTTGCGTTTTTATATTTTTAAATGATTTTTGAAGTCAGCGATGTAACAAGCCATTCAAAGGTATAGATTCGCGTGTAAAAATGGCTGACGCAGAGTAACTGTAAAAAAAACGAAAGAACACTTATTCGGCAAAATCGAAACCCTGAATGCTAATGCCTAAACTTTCCTTCCGACATTCAGGAAGTTTCAAAGGATTTCGAGATATTGAAAATATTTTTAACACAGTTCAAATGGACGTATTTACGCTAAATGGAACTATGTGCCAGGGGAAAGATGGGATGTGCTCGTTAGTTGAGGGCCATAAGAAGGAATGGGGATTTTAAAGCGCCAGTGACGTCAGCGGCGACGAAGCCATCTCCATATTGTCAGTCTCGCTCGTCTTTAACTCATGAGCCCTGTCCACAACGCTCTTGTCGCATGCCCACGGCTCACGAGTTAGCGCTCAGTTCCTTTTGATCTGATCTAAAATCCCGCTTTTCCATTTTCTCAAAAGGAACTATATCCACTTTTACATAGTTTGTTACGCAGCTTCCACGAGCACACCCCATCTTCCCACTTGCACTGCACATAGTTCATTTTAGCATATACGTCCTAATGGAAATTAGATTATACAAAAGACGCCATATGTATATTTTCCATTGCCTCAATGTCTAAAGTAAACACGAATATCTTGTTTAGGAGTCCATTCCCTATATTCCCGTAGTAAAATTCGTTTGCCTCGTGAAATTTTGAGGAGAAAACATGTTACACATTGCTTTAATTGGACGTGTTTCTACCAAACGGAACTATGTGCATTAAGACATGAACCCTGAGACCCGTGAGAATATATGCATAACAGAGCTCACGTCATAACGCACATAGTTCCGTTTGACAGAAACACGTCTAATTCATACCCTGTCAAGGCATCCCTCCCAATTTCTCAACAACGACGCATGTGATACTTTAGCCAGAGGTGACGAAGTATTCATTCATACTTAAATGTCGTCCTTGAGGGTCCAAAGCAGGACTAATTTTCGTTCATACAATTGGACGTATTTCTGTCAAACGGATCTTTGTGCGTTATGACGTGAGCCCATGTTATGCATATATTCTTATGAGTCCCAGGGCTCATGGGTCAATGCACATATTTTCGTCTGAAATACGTCCAGTTATTGTCAGCAAAAGACGATAATAAAACATGAAAACTTTGGAATGGATGCTCTTCACAAGTCGTTGCAGTGGCGTGACGTACTTCGCGATACATCGATTGATCGTCATTTGAACCCACGGAAAAGGATCGATAGACAGGGTGTTCGCAACGAGCACCTTCATAATCGATTCTTTACCACAGCCTCAAATGGGCAGATATCGATAGTAATAATCGACCATTCACGCCACGCCACTGCGTTGAATCAATGAGAACCTCCATTTTGAGTAAACAGCGTGTCGGTCACACCCCTCAACAAGTAGCTATTACTCTGGTTTGAACACCTCCCGGTGTCGGGATTGCGCTAATGACTGTGAATTGCGATAAATCGATTGTTATGCCATTTAAACCTATGGAAAAGGATGGGTAAACAGGGTGTTCGCAGCGAGCACCCAAATAATCGATTCTTTACCATAGGTTTAAATAGCATAACAATCGATACATCGCGCGATTCACCCCACGCCCACGCCACTGACGATCAAACCGTGCTTTGGACCAATCACAGAACATGCCCTTGATTCGTTGATAGCACCATTTGATCGGGTGACAACGCGTTGCCGGATTAACGTAAAATTTTTAGTTTTTCCGAGATGCGTTAGTCGTGATCGTCCACGGTCGATGAAAGAGGTATCAGTGCACGAAAGTGGATTTTTTTTAGGGGGTACGATTTATCTTTCGTTCGGTTTTACATTTTGGGCTATATTTTGCAATTAAATCGGAACTTACGAAAACCGCCAATAACCATATTTCCAGTTTTCAGTTTTTTTGAGTGAATAATACTTTTCGAAGTTGGATGGACACTTTTTGTTTAAATATAACTTAATATTATTATATTATAACATAATATGACATGTGATTAAACCTAAATTATTATTATATTATATCCTAAAATGACATATGATTAAACTTGAATATATGGCATATAATTAGACTTACGTTTTTTACTACGCGGATCAAAAAATACAGACTTTCAACAAGACTAGGCAGCTCTTAACTCGTCGTCTATCTATGAGGGCCTATCTCAAATGCCACATGAGCCCTGTATTGAATATGAATAAATGCGTTCTGGGGCTCATGTAGAAATCGAGATACGCCCTTACGTCAGAGGGGCGACGAACTGCCAGCCGCCTCCCCCCTCATCCTCCCATATTCAGTTCCTTAGTCAACACCTCTCTCACAGTAATTAAAGTGAGGTGTCATCATGAAATCTTAAGGAAGGTCAATATCTACGTACTCGTTTTGGTCAAGATATGAGCGTATGCTGCCGTGCTGAGGGAAAACGCCGTATGCACCTTCAGGCGTTGCCAAATTTCCTCCGGTAAATCATCAATTTCCAGGAAAATTTTTGAATATTTTTCTGCCAATTTCTCAGATAATTTTGTTTGCAATTTGATTTAAAGTGTCTGAAAATTTCAAAGAAAACTATTCACAATTTTCCTCCAAAATGAACATTTTATCGGAGGAAATTTGGCAACTCTCGAATGCTCATACGGCGTTCTTCCTTAGCACGGCAGTATGGAGGTGTCAGCAATGCACCGAAATCAAACTTATTCATGTTCCCACCGTCAACGATGGAGCACGAACTCGACGAGCTGCCCGGCAAAATATACACCGAGAATCGGCCTCATGATTTTCCGAGGAATGTAGAGGTGAGAAACGTTTGCACATTATTACAGACATTGGCGGATCCAGCAAACTGCAGCCTGATTGTTGAAATTTTGTGTTTATCGACCGGTCAAGACTAAATTAAGGAGAATGTAGCCGTGTGATTGGTCGGTTCACTGGAAAAAAAAACACATTAGATCTAGAGTCCAGACTCTTGAAAACATTGACAAGAAAAAGGACTCTTGATTCGATCGGATTTTTGCTTGAATCAAAACGAAATCCGCTTAAGTTAAGAGGCTTGGTTCTTGATTTAAGCTAGATCCTGATTGAATCAAGAGTACTTTTTCTTGTCGATGTTTTTAAGAGTCTGGACTCTAGATCCAATATGTTTTTTTTTCATTGTTTTGTGAAGCATCCTCTTTGTCGTGCCTGTAAAGGATTTAATCATCGAGAAGCTAAAGGCAACTCTCGAGTTGCCGACACTTAGTCGTCAAATTCCGGAGGAATCCGTCCTTTATCGGCACGGCGAGAGGATGATTCTGCCGTGCTAAGGAAGAACGCCGTATGTACCCTCAGTCGTTGCCAACTTTCCTCTCATAAAATGCGAATTTCCTGGTATATTTACGAATATTTTCCTCCCAATTTTTCATATAATTCAGTTCACAATTTTACTTAAAGATTCTGAAAAGTTGAAGGAAAAATATTAATAAATTCCCCAAAAAATAAACATTTTATCGAAGGAAATTTGGCAACTCTCGAATGTTCACACGGCGTTCTTCCTTAGCACGTCAGAATTCACAAAACCGACCGATCACATGACTACATTTTTCTTAATCTTGTCTTAACCGGTCGACAAACAGAAAATTTCAACGATCAGGCTGCTGGAAACATCGTCTTTTCTCCGTTTAAACCTATGGAAATGTATCGATTCTTGGGAGGGCCTGCGGGTCGATTATTAAAATTGATGGACGCAAAGCTGTGGACAATGAAGACAAAAGAGATATGGAGTGAATTATTGGTGGAAGCGGGTGGTTGCAAAGGACAAAGGAGGTAGGTTTTAGACTAACTAACGGCAACCCGCGAGAGAACGATAATTAGTCCATCATTTTCTCCCTTAATCTATAGGACTCACCCATTTCAACCAATAGGATAGCTCCAAACTCCCTATGCCTTCTTTGTCCATAGCTTTGTCCATCAATCTCAATAATCAGCCCGCAGGTGCTCTGACAAGAATCGATTATTTAGCATAGGTTCAAAGAGAGGCAATCCGGTGTTGCCAAATTGCTGGATCCGGTGAATTTTCCCGATAGCCACAGCGCCGAGATCGAGATGAATGATGCCGTGGTAAGGAAAAACGCCGTATGAACATTCGAGAGTTGCCACATTTCCTTCAATAAAATGTTTATTTTTGAGGAAATTTGTAAATATTTTTCCCTGAAATTTTCAGGAACTTTGAGTGATATTGCGAACAAAATTATCTGAAAAATTGGAAGGAAAATGGTCATAAGTTTACCGGGAAAGTCGTGTTTTAGCAAAGGAAATTTGGCAACGCCTGAAGGTTCATACGGCGTTTTTCCTTAGCACGGCTGAATGCGTCATATTCGCTTACTGCAGAGAAGTTCTCGGTGACGTCAATTGTGCGATTTAAGGTGATTCGTCAAGCTGAGGTGATGTGGTCGAAGTAGCCCAGCATGCGATATATCGCATCGATAGGTCATAAATCTTGGCAGATTTTGAATCTTTAGCCAAAAAAAAGGTCGATAGCACTTGCGCATGAGGCTACCGAACCGGAGCGTCAATTCCATGGGTGCGGTGGCGTTTGCGGATTCTTATATTTTGATGGTGGCGATTGCGGAAAGGTGGAACACGGCCGGTGGAGTTTGCGGACCAGAGAATTTCGGCGGTGGCGATTGCGGACGGAGGGGTAGGCACTTAATTATGCTGCCCCCCACCCCTGCGCTGTATAGTAAAGAAAAAAATTACCGGAGAGGCTTCAAAATTATTTATAAAAATATAATTGAAAAGATGCGAATTAGCTGGGTTTTATGTAATATTTTGTCATTTGAAATGACAATAACAAACTCAACAACAACTTCGAAATCATAAGTTCAAAACCGCTGACGCCGCAAGTTTGAATAATCACATCAAACACAGTGCAGCCGGCGCGCACGGCGCACAGTAGCGCCTTACAAAACCGCAGGATACTTCATGCATTGCGCGTACGGCACGGCGCGCGTGACGCGTAAGATAGCGCCTTACAAGTCTGCAGGATACTTCATGCATTGCGCGTACAGCACGGTGTGCGCTGACGACATAGCATGGCGCCATACAAGTCCGCAGGATATTTCATACATTGCGCGTATACCACGGTGCGCGCTCAAGTCGTTGAAAAGTTGTATTTTCTTGGCTCTGGATTCCTTTCCGTGGATGAAAAAAAAATATTAGTATTAAACATTAGTATTATATTAGTACAAAAACATATGATCAGTGAATATACGGTAAATTTTTGAAAAAGGCATATCAGAAATCAAGAAACTAAAAAATCGTCAGTTTAAGTCCACTTTTAGGATTCAAAACATGTTGTAAATTCTAGTCCAAAATTACTGAAAGTAGAAAAATTACATATGAAAAATGGAAACACATAGGTACATACATAGGTACAAACTGCCGTGCTAAGGAAAAACGCCGTATGAACATTCGAGAGTTGCCAAATTTCCTTCGATACAATGTTTCTTTTTGAGAAAAGTTATGAATATTTTTCTACGAAATTTTCAGGTAATGTGTATTAAAGTGCGAACAAAATTCTAAGAAAAATTGGAAGAAAAATATTCATAAGTTCTTGATTTCTGATATGCGTGTTTTAAAAATTTACTGCATGTCCACATGTTTTTATACTAATACAATACTAATGTTTAATACTAATATTTTTTTTCATCCACGGAAAGGAACCCAGAGCCTCTCTGGTAACTTTTTTCTTTAATATACAGCGCAGGGGTGGGGGGCAGCATAATTAAGTGCCTACCCCTTCGTCCGCAATCGCCACCGCCGAAATTCTCTGGTCCGCAAACTCCACCGGCCTTGTTCCGCCTTTCCGCAATCGCCACCATCAAAATATGAGAATCCGCAAACGCCACCGGATTCTTAGAATCCGCAAACGCTACCGCACAAATTCCATGAGGCAAAATTCACCGAAACTCTCTACACCTCTATGGTGTAACCGAACTTAATTATCTTTCAAGAAATTCCCACCTTGTTATACCTGAACCGGATAAACCTCTATATTTCAGGTAGGGGCTCTTAGATTTTTCCTGTGCACGATAAGTATCTTGATTTATATTGCGAGGAAAGATCTGTACTTTTAAAGGATGCCTGTCATTCTTAATAAGTTCAATTTTGTATAATACTGCAAAACACCTCTGCTCTGTTGTGAAATAGTTGCTTCAGGCCCCGCCGCACGGCGAGCGGGCGGCCAGCGCAAAACGCGCATTGGCGCCTACAAACCTAAGTGGATACTTCAAGCATTGTGCAATGCGTGAAGTATCCACTTAGGTTTGTGGGCGCCAGTGAGCCTTTCGCGCTGGCAGCACGCCGCTCCGCTCTGTTAGGCTTTATTATTTATACTCGCATAGTCAGCGTTTTTTATCAAAGTAGAATAATAATATAATGAGTTTTTTTTAAATATGAGTGGTTCCGTGTCAAATTTAATGATTTCCAAACCACTTTAATTTTTTCTTGTACATTTTGTGCTATTGTTGTGGTGCAGCGAGGTGTACGCGCAACCAAACGCTTAAAATTTGACGTATTTGACTCTAAAATATCGATGTACAGATGGGTTAAAACTAAAGATTGCGTGCTTCGTGGTTTTTTTTCCTCTTTTATTCATTTTTGCAGTTTTTGTTGGCACAACTGCGGCTCATTGAGATTAATGTCGCTTGGAAAAGGTTTTACAAACATTTGCCACGTTTTAAAAATATAAATGTTTTCAAAATAAAGTAATAATTTCGTAAAAAAAAGTAGAAAAAAAGTACCTATACATATAAGGTGTATTGTACATCGAATATTTTAAGGATAGAAATAAAACCAAATATTCACCAATGACAATTTAAAAAGATGATTCAAAAGGAGAAAGTAATAACAATTCAGTTAGAAAATGAGCTACCATAACAACACCTAGGTACTTCTCTCTTAATTTCTCATTTCCATATTTTTCCATATTGTCAATATAATTTTACATACCGACTAAAATATAGCGCTTGGACGAAGTCACTGTTACTTATTTTACGTGTGGGCGTAAACTACTGGACAGTAAAGGTGCGCGGACAAAAAATCGTTGACAAAATGTCCTGAAACCATTCTTGGTAAAGGGTTACTTTAAGTATTTCTCGTGATCTCGTGATACAAATCGTGTTCTACGTATATTTTTGCATAGGTACTCTCAAATACAAATACATTAAAGTAACCAGTGGCGTTGCGTGAATTGCGATATATCGATTGTTCTGCCATTTAAAGTCATGGTAAAGAATTGATTATTAAGGTGTTCGCAGCGGACACCCTGTTTATCGATTCTATTCCATAGGTTTAAATGGCATAACAACCGATATATCGCAAAGCACGCCACGCCACTGAAAGTAACGCGTAACCCCTGAGACCTCGGGGTACCCCCCCCCCCCCAAGTATATTAAAATCTCAAAACTAGCGATGACTCAACAATTTATATAAGAATGACTGAAATGCACGCTCTAAATAAAGTATAGGTATGAAAAAAAAAATTAAACAAGTCTGATGAAAACGAATTTTTTTTAGTTTGATTATCAATTTCCATCTTATTTTTTCTTTAGCGTCAAATACAAACCAACGGAATCGACCTATTCCTCTCCTTATTGAAATATCAAGGATGGATGATGGACCATGAATGGAATGGTTGGAAGAAGCTGGGGACCTTCTGTTATGGGATCTGCAATTTCGCTCTATTGATAGCTGTAATGTCGGGTGGTATTTTGGGCTTATCCAAAGGCCGTGCCGCTCAGTCTCAGGAGACGTTTTTAATCACGCTTTGCACAGTTCTGAGCGATGTGAGGAGGCTACTCACCATGTTTGCTTTGATAATGGACGCAAACAAAATACGCCGAATGAACGAAACGTTGAAGGGTGAGATAGTTTTAAATTCAATTTTGATTACTGTTACCTTGAAGAAAAATCAGATCCAGTGATAGAGGAGGGGTTGCGATCGGGCCGAAATCGCCCCCCCCCCCCACGGAATCGGGAAATGTTTGGATATTCGATAGTTGACGATGCATATTTTACAGAATTAGTTGGGTTTTGCCGATATTCTCAATTTCGGCTCCGAAACAAGGGCCAGGGGTCCTAAACATACCTCCGGAGCAAAAAAAAAAGGAAAATTCGTGCTTCATTGCCGTTCCACCCAGGCCCGCCCTAAGGGTGGGAATGCTGGGTCCCTGGTACCGGGGCCCGTGACACACAACTTCGAATTCACATATAACCCTATTCTCGTAAAGAAAAGTGAAAAATTTATCCTGATAATGGAGATGTTGCATGGGTGAGGAATTTGCGATTTGACTGTTGATTCTTCTGTAGAAGTTCGCGAGAAAAACGATGGTGCCACTGGTTTTCTCTGAAATCGTCTCCCAAGCTCAAAAACAGCTCTCAAGTTGAGGCCAAAATGGAGGGGATATCCCACGCTATCCTGAGAGTCTACTTCTCCATCCAAACAAACTTTCCATGCAAAGATAGGGAGCAAATACATTAGCAGTTATGCCGTGTTTTCAGTTTTAGAGTCCCCAAATAAAGTGGCAGCCCTGTCAATGTATTTGCTCCCTATCTTTGTATGGAGAGTTTGCTTTGATGTAGAGGTGGACTCTCAGAATAGCGTGGGATATCCCCTGCATTTTGGCCTCAACTTGAGAGCTTTTTTTGAGCTTGCGAATTAATTTTAGAAAAAACCAGTGGCACCATCGTGTTTCTCGTGATCTTTTACGCATAAGAATCAACAGTCGAATCGCAAATTCCTCACACATGCAACATCTCCATTTCGCAGAAGGTCAATCAATTTTCAAAAACACGCTGGAGCATTGTAGAATGATTCTTACTACTTTGAAGATTTCCATCTATTTTCAAGATATTTAATGTATATATTATTTTTTGAATGTGAATAAACTTCTCTCCTTGAAATTAATCCGCATTTATTTCCTTTATTTACTGTATCTTTATTCTAACATTATTGATTTTATGATATTACCAATTATTTTTCTGGTCGTAAGGAGGCGGGAAGGGGTGTGGGGGGTGCATTGTGACATCAGTGGCGTGGCGTGCTTTGCGATATATCGATTGTTATGCCATTTAAACCTATGGTAAAGAATCGATTATTTGGGTGCTCGCTGCGAACACCCTGTTTATCGATCCTTTTCCATAGGTTTAAATGGCATAACAATCGATATATCGCAGTTCACGCCACGCCACTGTGTGACATGTCAAGAGTTTCGGATGTGTTGTGAGGGACACCCAGAGACGTAACATACGATGACATGGTCACTTTTCACCTTCCGGCCCAAGTTCAAAATCGAATTATTTCTAACTCTCAAGTGCGAAATAGCTAAGAATTCGTGATTTTAGCAGCTCTACCTCACATTTCGACCTGAGCCCCAATGTGGCTTACGCTTCCGCGCGGAAATCGTAGGGAACCACCATTGATTTTATGAACGGAAGGAAAATATAAATACAAACACGCCGGTTGATAAAACACAGTTTCTTCACGGGGGTTTTAGGGGGTTGGCGTCGGTCATGTTGAATATTGCGTAGCATCCTATTGTGCAAGAGTTGGATGGATCGACTCGTCCAACGAAATGTTCATCTGTGCCGGAGTATATTTTTTAAAGGGGGAAGCTGACAAAAACTCTTATTTCTTACGGAGATTGTGAAATTAGGAGTGTATTTCAGACTTTCTCGATGCGCTCATTGTGATTTTTGAGACATACTCTTTAAGAAATAACTGTTATTTTGTTCTAGCTGAAGTTTGCAACAGGCCCACTGAACATAATTGACCAAGTCAACTGAGAGCAATCCAGCAGTAGGATGACTTTGTTAAAAAAAATTAGTCTCTATAAACATTCGTATGGATGCTTCAATTGCTTCAAGACCATTCATAGCAAATCGACGGTGTAAGTCCGCATTTACATATCTCGTTTGCGGTGTCCGAACATATCTGCCTCTATGTTATTTTTTAAAGGAGAACAAATTGACATCATTCCTTGAAGTTTATGCAGAATTTTCTTCGCACGGAGAAGAAAAATCATGGCAGTTTTAAAGAATTGCCTTTGAGTAGTAGTATATATATAAAGTCGCTTTACAACGCACTCTGGCGTTCTACGACACCCAAACGCCACATATGCCTGTCTTCCCAGAGGTTATCGGGCAACTGACACCGCAACATCTCTTCGTCAACGACCTGCCGCCAACCCTTTACGGGACGTCCTCGTCGCCTCTTCCCAGGTGGTACCCAATCCAAAACTTGTTTGGGCAACCTCTCCTCCGACTTTCTTTGAGTAGTAGTTCCGTTTGAATAATAAAGTATACCAGGAAGTCTACGACGTCGCAAACCGAGTTATGTGATTGCCGACTTACACCGTCGAAATGTTATCACTTATTGGTGGAGCCCTCTCATTTTATTCGTAGATCTATGATGAAATTTTGTATTTTTAGAAACAATCGAGTTTGGCTTCTATTATTCGCCTGGAATTTCCGCACCGATTCACGAGAGAAGTAGGCGACAATCGTATTGCCTGTTGATAATCTATCATTTGTATTTTGGAGCGATAAGTACGTGTTGGATCCTGATGCCTGTCTTGGATGTCTACAGAGCTCATCCTAACGTGGACTATGAGAAGATTGACCTACCATTCCCGCATTCATATTTTTGGATGGATAAAAAAACTCACTTCTGGTAAGAATAGGAACCTGCTAGGAAAATAAGTTAAAATTACGAGCGGTCGAGGTCATTCTGTAGTAGTATATGAAATTGGACGTATTTCTATCAAACGGAACTAAGCGCCATCGGGGGAGGAAGGTAGAGGGGGGCTTGGATTGGCGGCGGAAACGGGCGCCCTGTTCGTTCCGTCCTATACTCGCCATGCTTTTCCATGGCGCTTAGTTCCGTTTGACAGAACGCGCTATCCGGGATTCTAAATTCCTCAAAAGGAACTCAAATTGGCGCTTAGTTCCTTTTGACAGATATATGTCCAATTGTGTGTCTGCACTCTCCAAAGCAGCGCTATCGGCTATGAGCGGAGCGGAGACAGAGAGAGACTCTTTATTGGCATCTTGGCAAAGGTAGAAGAAGTTCATTCGTCAACCATTCAGTTTCATTAGCTGTATCTCTATTAGATCTCTATTATAAAGCTGATCGCGCACCAGAAATTTGAGTCCAGAATTTCCCTCCCGCGCGCCGTCCCACCGCGCGGGCCCACAACCGCTCACAGCGGCAGCCGACCCCCTGCCCCGCGCCCAGGGCCGGATTTACATGTTTAGCGCCCTAGGCTAAACTTAGGGTAGCGCCCGTAAAATTAGGCGCTCTCGTTGAAGGGGGGGGGGTCCCCAGACGCCCCTCCCCTCCAGATCAGAAGGAGGATGTTGTCAGGAAAATGTTCAAATTCACCTTTAAAAAAACACGATTTTAAACAGTTTTGAGGTACGTTTACGTTTGCAAGTTGGTTTTGGAAAATAAGAAGTAACAAAAGACTCGTTAAATTTAAAAAAAAAAAAAATTATCTTTTCTCACTATTTTATCAGTCCATTCTATTCGCTGCGCCTTTGCCCGAGTAGTAGCTAGTAGCCCGTGCCCGTGTGCTTATGACACGCGAAGGAAATAAGTTTGTCAACCACAACGTAGACATTTTTTTAATAAGTCACGTTGTTTAATATATTCTCAAAAATTTTGCGCCCCTCAGAATGTTGCGCCCTAGACTGTAGCCTATGTAGCCTATTGGTAAATCCGGCCCTGGCCGTAACACCCGCTTCGCCGCCGCGCCGGCTGCTCTCTTGTCATAGCCAAGAGAGCCGTTAGTGCAACATTTTCAAAATCGAGTTTTCTTCAAAATTCGTCTAAACTCTTTTAGATGAAATTACTGAGACTGCTAAAAGAGCAAAATTCATCCTAATTTAATGAAAACAAGACGTATGAAAAAGCCGTAAGTGCACAAAAAATGACATAGTTTTCTTCAAGACAGCCGTAGGTGCATGAGAACCAATGAAAACAGTGCTTTCAAGAGGAATGCCGCCCTCATCTGCGGATTTCTAACCTGAAAATGGGTTTGTTGTGTGTCCAACACGCTACCACAAAAGCACGCAGAAGATAGCACTTACGGCTGTCTTGCCTAACAATAACCTAGCATGAAAATGAAAAATACCCTTTTTACGTAATTGAAATAAAATCGGTCGATTTTTAATCATCCAAACGATTTCTAGGAATCTTTCGGACGATTAGTGGCAATTTGACGAAGGGTGGAGGCTCCTTTCAATAAAATTTTCCGGTCAGAAGCTTCAGAGCCCGTTTTCTCAAAACTTTATTTTTGCATTTACGGCTCTCTTCGCTATCACGGCAGTGCTAGGTAGTGTCCCCGCCCTGCCACCCTCTGACCTCGGCCATCCGTATCTTGCCATGCTCAACAGTTATATTACGGTCAATATAGACAGACCGTCTGTTCCGGGCTCAGAGGCCGAGAGTTCCGGATGCAGCACCCGTTCCTTCGGCCACCAGACCCGTAGCAGTCGAAGCTAGGGCTCCAGCACCCGGAGCTACCGGCCTCTGAGCCCGGAACCGACGGTATGTGTAGAGTACCTACGTCCTACGTATGGAGAGTACGGACACGGACATGTCGGTAATTTTGAGGTTAGATCATAAAGCTCCTATCGCCCAAAAAAGAAACTAACCTATGAATTCAAATTTTATATATATATATAGAGTCGCTTTATAACGCACTCTGGCGTTCTACGACACCCAAACGCCACATATGCCTGTCTTCCCAGAGGTTATCGGGCAACTGACACCGCAACATCTCTTCGTCAACGCCCTGCCGCCAACCCTTTACGGGACGTCCCCGTCGCCTCTTCCCAGGTGGTACCCAATCCAAAACTTGTTTGGGCAACCTCGTCTCCGACATTCTTGAATTCAAATTATCCCGGGTGATTTATTATTACACTTGTTTTACGACCCGTCGTTTGCAGTGGCGTGGCGTGAATGGACCACTAGACTAGGTACGAATTTCAGCATTCTGATACATGTTTCTCAACCAAAATTTCACGTAAAATGCGATGCGCATAGCAAAAGTTACCGAAATCAACTCCTTACGAAGACATTTAATGATTCATGATGCGTGAATTCAAACCGCCCGCTCACGAAAACTCAATGCTCTACGTGTTTCACATCGCGCGCTAAACTTCCATCATGATAGTCTCTGCAATATAAAAATCTGGAAACCTCAATCTTGACGGTTTCGCTCAGCTATAGCAAATTTCTTGTGGTTTTAACAACATATAATGGGAAATGAACATTGCTCGATGGAGAAGCTTGCTGAAACCGTTGTAGTGCGCGATTTGACTCGAGTAGAGCTTTGAGTTTCTTGTGAGCGGGCAGTTCAAATTCCTCGTAACCAATGTGAAATAAAAATGTTAATAGCTTCGTTAGAAGTTAGTTTCAGTAATATTCGTTGCGCTAATCGTGTTTTACGTGAAATTCTGGTTAAGAAACATGTATCAGATTGCTTAAATTCGTGCCTTGTCTAGTGGTCCATTGCGATATATCGATTGTTATGCCATTTAAACCTATGGAAATGAATCGATTATTAAGGTGTTGTTAAGGTGTGAACACCCTGTTTATCGATCCTTTTCCATAGGTTTAAATGGCATAACAATCGATATATCGCAATTCACGCCACGCCACTGGTCGTTTGTGAGCACTTATTTGACTTAGTTTTTGTATTTTACTCATTTTTTGGGAAGAACGCTCATTTTTATGAACATTCTTGGCCATCAATTGGTTTGATATTAGAATCTAAAGATTTGCATTGACATTTTTGGAGGTTGGCTACCCTTTAAGGTCCTACAAACTCCATATTTCGACATGCCCGCACTCTTCCTAAATAGGTACTCGAGGTTTGTCTGTACAGCCCGTAACATTTTTTCAGTGCGAGCAACTTCGGTGCGCTCGGGGGAAGGAGATAGGGTCAAAAGATTGGGATTCGTTACGCAACACTTGACCGGCCACTTTGTTTTTATAAAGGTGGATTTGGTTCATCCAAGGACTTACCATCGCACCTAGCATACTGCTTTACTCTCTCAGTTACGGACTTCTTGCCAGTGTGTGCGCTCTTCTGAAAGGACAACTATCAATTTTGGTGGAGTCGATGCGATTGGCGACCGGGTCGTCCCGACACGTTCTTCGTCACGATTACCAACCGATGGTCAGCCTTTTTGGCCCATTGCTAATGTCGACGAGAGCATCGAAGACAGCAACAGCTCAAAACGAGCCCGATCAACGAACAGCGAACAGCATCGATTTTAGGAAATGCATTAGGCACCATCAGATGATCCTTCGGTAAGTCAGAGTCATCTACGCATAGCAATGTTCATGTACCTATTGTAAGAAAAAATGGTTTGCAAAGAATAATTAGGCTCAACTTATCAGTACAATTAACTGTAAGTGCGTAGAACAGCGGGCTCGTTATTGATTTTCATAGACGAAGAAGACAAGGGACAAATGGAGAGATCCTATTGGTGAAAGCGGGTGGTTGCGATGAACAATGGACATGAGTGTTTCCCCAGGGGTTCCCAGCCAAGGGTATCCTCGTGTTCAGTCCACTCAGTAGTTTCCACTTAAACACGTGAAATTTCAGACACCTGCAAATTCTCTCGGATTGAAAGAACCAAGTGGGAAAACTCAGTTATCCTTCAATTCAGTGGTTATGCAACCAGGCCTACTCAGGAGTTGAAATAGTTGTATCACGTCGTGAAGTATCTCAGCGTCCCATTTAGCGTTAAGAATATCGATAGCAGTGGCGAGGCGTGAATGATCGATTATCGACATTTCCCTATTGTAACTGCGATAAAGAATCGATTATTAAGGTGTTCGTTACGAACGCACAATTTATCGATCCTTTCCCATAGGTTTAAATGGCAGATCAATCGATATATCGCAAAGCACGCCAAGCCACTAATAATAGAGATGACATTATAAAAGAAAAAAAGACAGAAAAAACACAGGACGACGAATGGACATTGGTTACATGGTTTTAGCGCGAGTTGATATAATTCAGCAATAGCCTTGCAACTTGTTCTTTTTTTAAGGTGAATCCAGGCTTGGAACTTCGCGATTTGGCCACCACGTCGCGCTGCTCAGAATAGCCGTACATATTTGCCAAAATTATAAAAACCGTGATACTTATTCAAGTTTGGGGATCCAGGGGATATAGCAACATACTTGAGGATCACTCAGTAAAAAATCTCCTCAAAATTCCCAAAAATAAAGTCGTAACTACAGCGAAAAGTAATTCCCATTGCGGCAATGGGAGAGAGAGAGAGATAGAACATGAGGGATTCGGTTGCGCGCTCGGCCGTTGCCGCTGAGCTGTAAGTTTCAGCCGTAAGCCGTGCGTTTGTAATTCTAATTGCCAATATTTTTGGCTCAAAAAATCGAGCAAAATATAATCTATATCTTGTGGATCTGCTTTTTGTAATATGAACAATATTATTTCAGTAATCGTCGAAGGAAAGTGAAATTCTCAGAGGTGACTGGTGGCGCTATCTCTAATCTTGAATTATCCCTAATCGAACCTTGGATTCACCTTAAGAAATCCATACATCCCGAATCACATTTTTTTAGAGGAATATACAGCCCATATTTGGCATACTCTTTTAATTATTCAAATTTGTCAGCTTGGTTGTTCAAAACTCCAATTATGGAATCTTACGTCAGGACTGCATACGTTTTGATTAAAACATGACCATTTAATCCACTCCTTACTGTTACAGTGCTCTGAAGGAACTTAAGGTACTAATGGGGCCTCAAATTTTTATAAATATTCATTTTTCCTGCGCCTTTTTCATCCTTGTCGGCGCAGCTGAAACCTGGGTAAAAATCTTTTCTACTCTAATCAGTTACAACTGGACGTATATTTGCACATAAATTTCGTCTACATTGAGACCTTTCGAAAAAAAATTCATCTGCTCACTTCCATTGATCACATTATACGGAGTACGGAGTATTTTTTGCCCATAGTGAGAGTTGCATTTCGCGGAGAATGGAGATGTTGCATGTGTGAGGAATTTGCGATTTCACCATTGATTCATACGTAAAAGTTCGCGAGAAACACGATGGTGCCACTGGTTTTCTCTGAAATTATCTCCCAAGCTCAAAAAAAGCTCTCAAGTTGAGGCCAAAATGGAAGGGATACCCCACGCTATCCTGAGAGTCCACCTCTACATTAAGACAAACTCTCCATGCAAAGGTAGGGAACAAATACATTAGCAGTGATGCCGTGTTTTCAGTTTTGGAGTCCCCAAATAAAGTGGCAACCCTGCTAATGTATTTGCTCCCTATCTTTGCATGGAGAGTTTGTTTTAATGTAGAGGTGGACTCTGAGGGTAGGGTGGGATATCCCTCCATTTTGGCCTTACTTTGTGAGAGCTTTTTTTGAGCTCGGGAGATGATTTCAGAGAAAACCAGTAGCACTATCGTGTTTCTCGCGAACTTTTACAAAAGAATCAATGGTCAAATCGCAAATTCCTCACATATGCAACATCTCCATTATTAGTTAAGCCACTGAATGGAGCACGAAATAAACAGAATGTTCATTTGTTTTTCATGCCGAAATAGGTGCTAAACAGACTCATTGGCATACAGTAAATAATTCCACCGCTAACTTGTTGTTACATGAACATCTGTTGTCAACTTTACGATGAAAAACTTCCAATTCACACCTTCAGTGCGGCAAAAAAATGGAATCCTCTGTATTCTTTTTTAATATTTTCCTAACGAGATGTTCCAGTCTTCAATTGAGGGGCCTTGGAGGACAAGGAGCATATAAGTGCAGTTTTTACAAAATGCGAATTTTTATCGAAAAATGGACAATAGCCCCTGCGCATAAGCCTAAAGAATCATTCTAAACCCAAAAATCGGCAAAATCCAAAGAAATGAAAGCAGAACAGTGTTAGGAAAAAATCTTCGCATTCGATACAGAAATCGATAGCTGAATCGAATGCGATATTTTTTCCCTGACACTAATCTACTTTCATTTCTTTGAATTTTGCCAATTTATGGGTTTAGAATGCTTTTTTATGCTCATGCGAAGGGGCTTTCGTCCTTTGTTTTGCTAAAAATTCAAAATCTGCCGAGGTTTTTGACCTAAGAGATGCGATATATCGCATGCCACTTCGACCACGTCTTTTGAGCTTGACGAAAAACCTTAAGGAAAATTCTCCTGTTGAATTGGGCCGCGTCAAGATTTCTCGCTGAATCAATCGGCATTCGCTGTGAGGCGACAAGACGACTCTTCGAAGCATGAATACTATTTTAAACACGATTTCCTGTTATTTCAACGAGATATTCCTATAACGGCATACTCGACAGGATTTTCTGTTAGTACAACGAACAACTTTTCTGGATTCTTCAGACAGATGCAGTCTACGGTCGTTTGGTATATGGGAGTATAACTCTCCACTGGATAACGCAAATATGTTATTGGACGTGGCACCTGTCAAGTCTAAAAGCAGCGGTTAGTATGAAGAGTTTATCATGTTCAAATGAAGAAAGATTTGTGAAAATTTGGCATCATTCAGTTTCATCTATTTAAATGTATGCAAACTAATCGATATGCGTTGAGGAGGGCTGCCTAAAGTTGAATCGACTGTTAATAATATATTTAAATGGCGGAAATGTAGTGTCGCCCATTTGTGAGCATCGATTTCAGTTGAAAACTACCCGAAGCCTTGATTATAAATACGCAGATCTATATTTCCTTGATCAAAGGTATGGCTCGATTTTTTTTGGTCTTGGGAATTGCTAATTATAGATCCTCGAGGTTGGAGCAAACTATCTGCAACATTGCAACAGCGCTTGGAAAGCCACTTGCAATCTAATTGCTTTGTCGCGAACATCGCCAATGAAAACTCCTTCAATTCATCGGTTATGCAATTTGATCTCCGATGAGTCAAAATAGTTACTCAGTGTTGGAGTCAACTTTCGACAACTGTGGAAATGTGGGCTGCGCGGCGTTTGCAGTAAGATAGTTAAGTTGATCATTGCTGATAAAAACTCCTTCAATTCATCGGCTATGCAATTTGATCTCCGAAGAGTTAAAATAGTTGCTCGGTGTCGAGGATATCTTCCAATGATGGTGCAAGTAAATATAATTTGATCTCAAAGCACTCCATCAAAGAGCCAGTGGCTCTTATCGTCTGCTTTGCATATATCTGTTATCAATCAATTCTTATTCTTTTAAATCATGTCTCCGTGGTTGAAGCGGTAATCTCATGTATTTTTGACACTAAAGTCTAAAGGTGTTACTGGATTCAATGAGTCACTTGCGCTGGTCACAGAATCGTGTTTTGAGGCTTGATCCTTGTGAGCCAGCGAAAAATAAGAAGATCTGCTCAAACAGCAACTCTCTACGTTTAATAATGACCGCGCTACTGCACTTTGAAAAATTTGTTTCATGACGACATCCACCGCGGTGGGACACCCTTGGTTTCTTCCACATTGCTTTCATCCGAATTCCAAGTTGAGTAACCAGTGAAAATATGTGTCCTCCTGACAAATGAAAGCAAGGTGGAAAAAATCAAGGGTGTCACTATCGCGGTGGATGACGTCATTAAACGAACTTTTCAAATCGCAATATCTTGGTTAATATTGAAGAAGACTTTTATTTTTACTTGGTCCACAAGGATCAAACATCAAAATACGATTATATGACCAGTGCAACTGACCCATAGAAGATCTTATTCAATATTGCTGCCAAATTCTGTATTATTGTAACGATGATTAATTTTATTCTTCTTGATTTGTTTGATGAACTTAGTGTCGGGAGGTGGGCTGCGCCGCATTTTCAATCGGGACTCACGCATCTATATCGAGCAAAGACCTCGCTTTCATAATCAAACGTTCACAATATGATGAAAAATTCCCCAGCTTTTTGACAGCCTCTTTTGACTTTCCTGTTCTTTTTCGGGTTGGTCTGATTTTTATGTCTTCTTCTTTTCGGTTTTTTTTAAAGTGTCTTGCCTTCAAATCAAACAATGCGTGGAACCGCAAAAGGATGGATGAAAACACGAGAATCATCTCATCAACTCTAATTCAGATAGACAGACAACAATGACTAAAGTTGAGGTGCTGGGTGCAGAAAGGGCATTTCTTGGTTGCGGTTTCCGAGAATCTTCACCAACGATTCATCCATTATAATTGAAACAAATGTGTGAAATTCACTGAATCTTCTTTACGATTTTACAATGCTGAAACAAATTCACCCAATAGTTTCCTCTGTGAAATGTAAATTAGAGGTGGAGATTTCCAAACGCCGCAACCAAGGAATGTCCTTTTCGCGCCCAACGCCACTTTTATATATATACGTCAGATGTCAAACAAACTTGTATGCTCAGAAAAATTCCGGATCTAAAAAATCTAACCCTCCTAGCTCCTTTGATTCATTTTACTTGCTTTAGACTGTTGCCAAACAATTAGCACATACTGAGAAAATCATTTCAGAGGCAAAAAAAAATCAAGAAACGACACAACTTTGGCACAAATATCATGTCTGTCGTGATTTTCTCATATTAGTTTTTTTCCTTAGTCATCCGTCATTTTTACTCATCAAAAATTATAAGATACTGGATGCATCTTTATCCGTACACGTGTATACACGCATGCACCCAGCCACACACGCATGTCGACGGTGAAACTACCAAACCACGTATCTCGGTTTGCGACGTCGCAGACTTCCTGTCATGCTTTATTTTTTAAATGAAAAACTACTGAACGTCCAGTCTTGAAAATTTCTGCGATTTTTCCTCCTCGTGCGGAGAAAATTCTGTGAAAATTTCAAGGAATGATATTGATTTGGTCTGCCTCAAAAAAATAAAATGTGAGCGTAGATTTTTAAACACCGCAAACGAGATACGTGGTTTGGTAGTTTCACCGTCGATGTGTGTACACGCCTGTATTCTGTGTTCTACCTGTCTCGAATTAATTTGTCTTATGTTCTACAGATTTTTATCATCGCATGGGATATACTTTCAGTAGCCAGGAGAAAGTTATAGGAGTGAGAATCGACCCTTTCATTCCGAGCGTGATTTTTCCTTGGCACTCCGGCTGATCCACGTCAAAAACCCATCTCTGTTGCCTTAAGAATGGGACTGCTTTTTCAGTGCATGAATGAAGGAGTCACCAAGAAGAGAACTTATATCACCATAGCAAATACAAAATAAAAAAAAATTCGTTAAGAATAAATTTCCGTAATATTCCGTTGCGCAAACCGCGATTTTGTAGCATCGCGTCCATGATATTGGACTCCATGCTCATCCTTGATATACTTACCTGCTCATCTCGTCCAAGATCTTGGACTCCATGCTCATCGCTAAACGTCTCACTTCTTTGCTTGAGCATGGAGTCCAAAAGCAAGTAGACCTCCCTTAGTTTTAAAGTTCATCATGATAGAAAATCGTATACTTCGCTTATCTAATCTAACCTGAACTAACCTAACCTAACCTAACCTAACCTAACCTAACCTAACCTAACCTAACCTTACCTAACTCAACCTAAGCAATGCACAATTTTTTTCGAGAACACATTTTTTTGTCTTTATTTCACAAAAATTTCTTAATAAATTTTTTGGACCCCATGCTCCTATATTGTCGGAGAATACCATGCGTCCCACAATTTTGGACGCTATGCTCACTTCGATTTTTCGAAAAAATTATCCCATTATTAAAGTGAGCATGGAGTCCAAGATCTTGGACGTGATGAGCAACCGAATATCATATAGCTGAGCATGGAGTCCAATATCATGGACGCGATGCTACATTACCCAAACCGCGTTTCACGTAAAGTTTTGAAGCAGAAATGTGTACCTAAATTATTGATGATCCATGGTAAAAAAGGCGGCCTTTCAACCATCGAATAACAACGTGTTACTAAATCGGCTTATCATCTCCAGAAACCAAACTTTCACACCAAAAGGAAGCTGTTAATGGGCTCCGTCTGTGCTGCCGTGCTATAGGGAAAAACGCCGCACGATGGGTCGAGTAAATTGGGGAGGCCGGACAAAATTCGGAAACTTTAAAAGCTCATAACTCCGCTCATACAAATTTTTGAGGTTCTAAATATGGCTCCATTGGTTTCCTATAGTTAAATTTTCTTCAAGTTTCACCCCTTAAAATTTAAAATGTGATGAATTAAACATCAAAATCTGCAGTTTTATTTAAAAATGTCATGTCCACTGTCCAGCCTATCAAGTTGACTCGATCTACTGTGCGCCGTGAGAGCCCTCAGACGTTGCAAATTCACTTTGATAAACTACGGATTTTCCGGGAAACTTGCGAATATTTTCCCTCCAATGGACCACTAGTCAAGGTACGAACTTAAGCATTCTGATGCACGTTTCTCAACCAAAATTTCACTTAGAACACGATTCTTGCATTGAAAATTACTGAAATCAACTCCTAACTGAGATATTAACTTTTTATTTTACATTGCCACGGGCAAATGTATATGTATGTATGCATACTCTAGCCCCCGGAAAATATGAGATATCTCACAGGCTCGTGGAATTTCATGAAGTATTTCACGGAAATTTCCAATCTTTCTTATTTTTAATTTATCGCGAGCAATCCTGCCGTACGGCCGGCCGCCGGCGTCACAGTCGGGGAGAAATAGATGCATACAAGGTTGAGTGCGCCGCGAAATGAAGGCGCAAGGTCGAACTCGAGTGTCTGGAAACGCAAGCTGATTAATAATGTTATTCGAGAACTATGACTCGAGACTTTACTCCGGGAGTTAAACGCGGAGAAGAAAAAAGGAAAGCGGAGGAGGAGCCGCGTAAAAGCGCGGGGAAATTTATGTTGCCACCGATTAACCTTCGCCCTTAAAAGGTTTTGTCTCGCTTCTTGCAGCGTCCCGAGGCCGAGCCAGGGGAATCCAACTCCAGCTCGGATGACAACTTTATCGCCCCCTCCACTCGAGAAAAACTTTATTCCTACCAGAATTTTTCTAGGATGGAGTCGAGCGGCTCTCCTGTCTTAGTGATCAAAAACAAATGCAGGATTAGATTAAATAAGTCCAAGATCCATCCATATAGGTCAGTCATTCCCGAAACCCAAATGAGAATCTTCTGCGCATGACGTCAGCATTACTGCCGCGAAAACCAGAAATGTCGGAAACAATGCTTTTCTTATGGGAGAGAACAAATTTTTCTTAATGAATCATTTAAATTTCTTACTTTTAAATTCTTTGAAGCTTTCTGAGTGTCGAAAGGAACGTTTAGAAATTAGCGTCAAGGGTTTCAATTTAGCTGAATTTGCGTTTTTATATTTTTAAATGATTTTTGAAGTCAGCGATGTAACAAGCCATCTAGTGGTATAGATTCGCGTGTAAAAATGGCTGATGCAGAGTAAACTGTAAAAATGAAAGAACACAAATTCGGCAAAATCGAAACCCTGAATGCTAATGTCTAAACGTTCTTTTCGACACACAGAAAGTTTCAAAGGATTTAAAAGTAAGAAATTTAAATGATTCATTAAGAAAAATTTGCTCTCTCCCATAAGAAAAGCATTGTTTCCGACTTTTCTGGTTTTCGCGGCAGTAATGCTGACGTCACGAGCCAATGGAAAGGGGCTTACCCCGAGCGGGGAAATCTGCGCAATGACTGACCTATATGGATGGATCTTGAATAAGTCATGCTAACTTCTACTCTGCCGTGGTGAGGAAAAACGCCGTATGAGCCTGCAGGCGTTGCCATATTTTCTTTCATAAAACACGAATTTACTCAGAATTTACTCGAAAAAACTTTATTTGCACCATAATTTTCCTAGGATGAAGTCGAGCGGCTCTGCGGGCCGATTATTGAAATTGATAGACAAAGCTATAGACAAAGAAGACAAAGGACATATGGAGGGATCCTATTGGTGGAAGCATGTAGTTGCAATGGACAAAGGAGGTACGTAATAGACTAAGTAACGGCAACCCACGAGGGACCCGATAGTTAGTCCATCATTTTCTCCCTTAGCTTAAAAGAACCACCCATTCCAACCAATCTGTTAGCTCCATACTCCCTATGTTTTCTTTGTCTATCGCCTTGTCTATTTTCAATAGTCGGCCCGCAGGCACGACAAAGAGGATGATTCACAAAACCGACCGATCACACGGCTACATTCTCCTTAGGTTTGTCTTAAACACAAAACAACAATTAGGCTGCAGAACGCCAAAATCCGTACTTGGTCTTGTGGTCCATTACTTCCTCGTATTTTTCACGCACCTTGAATACTCGCAATTCCTGTTCCCCTTCCTTCGATAAATTATCGATACTTTGGTAAGCTCAATCGCACGGGTTCACCGCAGCGCAAAATCACCCCCCCCCCCCCGCCACTCTCCTGCGGTGAACTTCGTTATTTCTTGGCGTTAATTAAAAAAATGAAAACAGGAAAAATGAAAGTTCACCATCTCGGGCTTCCGGTGCAGCGCTTAAGGTGAGCCCGAAGGACGCGTGGGGTGGAAAGGGTGAAAAAGGAGCGGGAAGGGGGGAAGGAATTCATCCGCACATCGCATCTGTTAGCATCTCTGAGGATCCCAATTTTGTTCGCGGTTGTAAATTACCATTTTCATTGGAATAATAATCTTTCGGAGTCGAGGGCGCCCTGACGGTTGCATTCCCGAGTTTTCGCTGGCCGATGCAATACTGCCGTGCCAAGGGAAAACGCCGTATGAACCTTCGGGCGTTGCCAGATTTC
The DNA here is from genome assembly GCF_001854935.1 of Bemisia tabaci. Lineage (NCBI taxonomy): Eukaryota > Metazoa > Arthropoda > Insecta > Hemiptera > Aleyrodidae > Bemisia > Bemisia tabaci. The sequence continues at coordinate 125,596 of NW_017547262.1, read as the reverse complement.
TTTTGGTAAATCATGAATTTTCGAGAATATTTGTAAACATTTTTCTTCCAATTTTTTAGAAAATTTTGTTCGCGATTTTATCTACAGATCTCGAAAATTTCTCGGGAAAATATTCGCAACTTTTCTCGAAAATAAACATCTTATCGAAGGAAATTTGGCAACTCTCGAATGTTCATACGGCGTTTGGCCTTAGCACGGCAGAATAGGCACTTGAGTCCCTTCATACCCAGAGTTACCACATCTCAATTCTAGTCGAGCTGGAAGTGGCCTAAAAAAGAATCCAATTCAGATTGATGGAGACACAAAAGAGTGCACCAAGATGGCGGTGGCTCAAATGTAAACAAAATTCATTATGTTACATTATGTTCATTATGTCAAAAAAAACATTATGTTCTGAAATCTTGCATAGGAAACTTAAAAGGCATGTTGGTGTACATTTATTTGTTTTGCCCGAGGTAGACTTTGGTAAAAGTAGCGGACTTATCTTTATTGAACCGCTCGGCACTCAAAGAATAGTAATCCCTCTAGAACATGCAATTTCTGAAAAATTGGCGGTTAAGCCCATCTTCAAATAACCCGTTTAATTATTGTGGTCTGAACGACACACAGTGGATTGAATCAACTAGAGAGATCACCCATAAAGTTTTTGATTAAACTGCAAATTTTTAATGTTTATTTCGACACATTCCAAACAAATATCGACGGTGTAAGTCGGCAATCACATAACTCGGTTTGCGACGTCGCAGACTTCCTGCCATACTTTATTTTTCACACCGATAACGGCAACGGAAATTCTTCAAAACTGCCTTGATTTTCCTTCTCCACGCGAAGAAAATTCTGCAAAAACTTCAAGGAATGATATCAATTTGTTCTCCCTTAAAAAAATAACATTGCGGCGGAGATTTTCGGACACCGCAAACGAGTTGTGTGATTGCCGACTTACACCGTCGATATATTGCATTTTGCAAAAAGGAACCTAAAGCATTCCAATGTTGCTAAGATTATGCAACATACATTCTTTGCAACAGAGTTACTGAAATGATGAAAAAAAAGCAGATTTCCAAGCGTAATATCCTAATAATAATAATATAAATCCTAAATAAAATCCTAGCGACATTGGAATGCTCCTGCGGGTCGATTGTTGAATCGTTATCGAATGACCTTGATCGATATATAGCATTGTGAAGATAGGGAGTTATCGATCAAAATCATTCGATAACGATTCAACAATCGACCTGCTGGTTCCTTTTTGCAAAATGCAATCCAAATGTTGAGGGGTGTTTCTGGAAGAACATCTCACGAGGAAACCAATCACATCACTTTTAGAACCTCAAAATTTCGTATATACGGAGTTATAAGTTTTTAAAGTTTCCAAATTTAGTCCGACCTCTCCTACAGACTCGATCCACTGTGCGACGGAGGAAAATTTCTCTCTCTAGATCCAAACCCGTTGAACCTTTGAAGATATTTAGGCATTTTTGGATTGATCGGCATTATTGTTGGTATCCCAGTTTGTTCTATCATTTTGTTTGAATGTCACTAATCGAGATCGGGTGAGTTCCTCGTTAACGGGGATAAACATTACTGGAAGTGGCCCTTGGGATCTTTTGATGTGTGCATTAACGCGACATCCAGGAAATGAATAAATAAATAGATGCATGAATGAACGGTCAAGTAATTATGAGGCGTGAGTTCGTGAATGAGTAAAACGCCGAGCAAACAAACCGTCCAGTCATTAGCAATATAAGCAGTAAGCTGGGTCATCGTTTAAAATATGCCCAGATTATGAATACCAACGCGTCACGTATAACGTTAATCGAGGAACGTTATTTTGACGGGAAATGAAAATGAACGTATTTCTGTCAAACGGAACTATGTGCATTTAGACATGAGCCCTGACATCCATAAGAATATATGCATAACAGGGCTCACGTCATAATGCACATGGTTCCGTTTGACAGAAATGAGTCCAAATGATAGTTGGATCGCATTTAGCAAAAAGGAACCGGCGCGATTACGGTGTTGTAGAAATGTTGCTTCTGCATGGTTATCTAAAAAATTTCTCAGAATAGCAAATAGTTTTGCTTTTCACCCATAAATTGTTAATTTTGAAGAAAAATAACCGTGTAAATTTTGATACTGTGCATATATTGGGTATTTTCAAAAGGGAAGAAGAAGTTGCATGAATTTAAAAACACTGTAATAAATACTGTAATGGCGCGCTGGCTCTTTTTTTTACTTAGCGTAGCGACGGTGACAAAATCGATGGCCAAATAGCAAAATCACGTATCTCCGTTTCCAGCGTTGCAGAATTCTTTCATAGAAACTTCATTTTTTCTTTGGGAAGCTCGCCAAAGTATTTTTTTTTTTAACTTTCCCTGATTTTTCTTAGCTCAATTAGCTAAATATTCTGCGCAAATTTCAAGCTACAATTACAGTCAGCTTATTTCTCTTCGAAGAAAATAAAATAGGAACGAAGATTTTGAAACATCGCGCAATGGAGATACGTGGTTTCGCACTTTTGCTCTCGATATATTTTAGAGACTCCGTATTGCTATCGGTGGCGTGGCGTGTTTTGCGATATATCGATTGGTCTTTCATTGAAACCTTTGGAAAAGGATCGATAAACAGGGTGTTCGCAGCGAACACCTTGATAATCGATTCTTTACCATACCTTCAATTGGAAAAATATCGATAATCGATCATTCACGCCGCACCACTGATTGGTATCTTCCCTACACCGTATAATAGTTATTTTCGGAAATGAACGCTTCTTGTCAGATTCACCTATTGACTGATTATCATAAACTGGACCGCGTTAAGCAGAAAGGAACCAAGCCACATCTGCTTTTGCCAAATTTAATCGGGCAATTTAATTTTTTAGACGAGAACGGCTGCGCAGATTTTTATGCAGATTTAAGTGAATTTTCTGTATGGTACGGAGCAAATTCCTTAACATTTTAAAAAAAATCTGCACAAACGTTCCCTCTTAAGTAATTAAAGTTGTCCAGTTTTTGGCAAAAGCTAATGTGGCTTGCTTCCTTTCTGCTAAACGTGGTCCAAGTAGTTGAGCAGCTGATTTAGGAACCTAACACCATGGTGTCTGGGTCTAGGCCCAGAAATAACCAGGATCCTTCAGGAAATGAAAAATGTAAAAGACGCATTTGAATCTTCAAATGATCAGAATAATTAGAGGCTTTCATTGACTAGCAAGATAATTGTTGAAATTAAAGGACAAAGCTACAGAAAAATATGGCAAACGGGATATGGAGGGATCCTATAGGTGGAAGCGGGTGGTTGCAATGGACAAGGGAGGTAGGTAATAGACTAAGTAACGGCTACCCACGAGAAACCCCATGGCTGCCCCATCATTTATCCCCTTAGTCTATGAGAACCACCCATTTCAACCGATAGAATTACTCCATACTCCCCACACTTTCTTTTTGTATAGCTTTATCTATGAATTTCAACAATCAGCCCACATATACTATAAAAATCAGGAACGCTCATGAAATCATACATTTGAATGTGCGAGATGTGAGGAAGAGTCGGCTGAAAGATGGGGGAAAAATCGATATTCATACATCTTCGTCTCCGGAGACTCATACAGTTTTCCCCCAAAACGTCCGGGGAAATGGGAGAAAACCTTGGTTTTTCATTAGGAAATGAGCTCCTGAAAATTCGGGAAAATCAGAGAAAAACTTTATCAGGAAAAGATCAGAATTCTAGACACCATGACCTTACTTAATTTGCAAAAACTCGACTAGCAATGTGCTGAACACTCTCGGCCCTCCAAATTTTGTCGAGAGTTCTTGGTATTTTCAATAGCTTCATCAATCATCATTAGGCGAATTTTATTTAATTTTTTGCTCATCAATCATCATTGAGCGAAAAGTAGCATTGATTCGCAAACTTAACTTTTGCCTCACTCGATTACACTGCTTAGATTGTTAGTGATGGTTCTCTCTGCCCCCTCTCCCCCCCCCCTCAAAATGTTTTAATCGTGCGTTACCACTCAATTCCAGTAAGTGTCCATATACAGCAGGCCTTGTCCTCGATAAAATGGGGAAAAAAATAGATTGAAAGGACCAAGTGAGCAAACTCAGTTATCCTTCAAATCAGTGGTTATGCAATTAAGCCTACTCAGGAGTTGAAATAGTTGTATCATGTTGTGAAGTATCTCAGCGTTCCATTTAATTGATTTAATTTAAGCCATCGATAATTTCGTTAAGAATATCGATGGCTAATGGACGAGACCGCGTATCTCCTTTGCGGCGTTTCAACGTTTCCCTCTTGTTTTTTATTTCTTCAATTAGAAGAACTTCATGGCTTGATTTTATACAGAATATTTCGCTGAAAGAGAGGAAAAATCAAGGCAGTTTTCAAGAAATCATATTGACTAGTATCCTAGAGAAAAAATAAAGTACGACAGGAGGTCTGCAACGGAGGTACGCAGTTTAGCGCTCTGGCTATCAAAATACTGGATAAAAAATTGAAGATGGGCGTGGTACTGGAAACCAAATTTGTGAAAAAACCGAATTTTCATCATCACCGAGACGACCTTTTTTTCGAAACAAACGATTCAGGAAAAAGAAGAGGAGAAGGAAATATCGAAGCCGAACAAAAAAGTGGCGAGTCGCGTCCCTCCCGGAAAAGCTGTCTCTCCTTAACCCCCTCATCCTGTAGTGCTGCGCTAGGGAAGAACGCCGTACGTAAGTTTGCGCGTTGCCATTTCTTTCGATAAAATACGAATTTAAAGGAAACATGTGAATTTTTTCCCTCCAATTTCTCAGACAATTTTCTTCGCAATGTGATTTTAAGTAACCAAAAAATTTAAGGAGAAATTTTAATAACTAGGGGGCTATTATACCGTGGCCGCTACCCCCCTGACCGCCTCGCGGTTCAACCCTTCGAAGCGCCTCGCGTCGTAGGCGTTATGCGCTACGCGTTACTCAGTCTTATGATTTTATGAAAATGCCCATAAAGAGAGAATACGAACATGTCGCAAAATGGAACCCTCGGGGCCCAAAAGGGCAGCCAATCTTCTGGCACAAAAAAATGTTACAGCCAATCTTCAGATTCCAATATCAAACCAAGATGGTCAAGAATGTTCATAAATGAGAGTTTCCCGACAAATAAGAGTAAATTTATGCAAAAACTAAGTCAAATACGGGCTTTACAACCGAGTGGTCGTAACAATTTTGATAATAAATCATCACTGTGGATAATTTGCATTGGATAATTTGCGTTGGCTGCTCTTTAGGGTAGTGGCGATTCATACAAAAAGGTAGCACTGTTTTCTTCTCAATTAAAATGTATGTTAAACAATCAATTTGGGGTGAGGCGGCCTGCCTCATTCATAATCGATGTATTAACTGGATATAGATGCGGAGTACATATATTAACAGTGGTGTAACCTTGTTAGAATCGCCACTACTTTCGGGCCCTAAAAACTCCATAGTTGTCTGACCATAGCAGCTCGACCTCAAGTTTTTAGATACGTAATCCGAAAACTTCAAGGATCCATATGACCTCAACTTCGGGTCCCGCGCACGAAGTTTTTTCTCCGGGAGAGTAAATTTAGCAACCCTCGAATGCTCATACGGCGTTCTACCTCAGCACGGCGCGGCGGTGTACCACCCCTTCAAGTCGAGGGTAGGGGTTGAAAGATATATCACGCGACTCTCCGATGAGCCGACCGTTCGGTGGTGGTGGTTCTGTGCGGTCCAAGACAAGACGCTCGCCTTACATTTTAATCAAGGCACCGACCGGATCGATCCAGCGAACAGCGCGCCGGAGACCGCATCAGATAATATGAATGCCGTTTCCCAGGTAAATAGAATCTTCAAGGAGCCCACAAACATCCGCCGGCGATAAGTCCAATCATCTCGGAAAAACATCCCCCCCCCGCCCCCACCCACATACATCCCCGCCCGGTTCATGAGGAGGGGTTGCGTGCATGTAATCGAGTTAAAAAAGGGGGAAGTAATCATACCGGCCGGGGGAGGGGGAGATTTGGACGGGCGATCGGCTAGATGAATCTTCAACGTTAGGACACTGAACAAAAAATCTCGGTGTATTTACTAAGAAAAGGGTAAAATTACCAAGAATTCAGGGTTCTATTTGATCCCAGTTTTTTCTTGGTAAAATTACCATTTATGGAATTGGTAAATTTACCGAGAAATCTCTGTAAAATTATTGAAATTTCTCGGTAATTTTACTGGACCTCGGTAAAAACGCCAATATTTTTTTATCGACTGTGGTAGAATTACCGGGAAAAAATGGCAAAGTTACCGAGAATCGATTACTAATAAAAGTGGTATTCTTACCTGAAAAAAAACAGTAAAAATACCGGTTTTAGGTAAGTTTACCAGTGTGTCTTGGTAAAATTACCGAGAATTGGTAAAAAAAGGGAGATGGTAAAGGTACCAACGGACCTTGGTAAAAACGCCGAGAATTTTTTTTCAGTGGAGACTGATCTAGTGGCTAGGTCGTTCGATACATTGCGATAAAATTGTCAAAATCTAGTGGGCCCATTTGAATTTACATTAATTTTGCTGGGCTTTGAAAGCGCGGTAAAATTAAAACAGCCGATCAGAGGGTTGAATTTTCTGAGATTGAGGTTATGTTTTTGTTTATAATTGAACCAGCAAATACATCGATCTATCGAATGATGGCATTGATGTAGACTTTAAGTCAGTCTGTTCTAGATAAAGTCCCTTTACACTCAGAGTTACGACTTCTCAATTTTGGTCAGGCTTGGTTAAGCTCCGAGACAAATGGAATTGGCCTAAAAAAAAATCCAATTCTGATTGGTTCTCGCTCACGGAGTCACAAAAGAGTGTACCAAGATGGAGGTGGCTCGAATTTGAAAAAAAAATAATGAATATATAACCAAATTGTGATTTATCAAGAGTGAATTGTTATTTTTATCGCACCAAAATGAAAATAGATTAAGAAATTATCCACGATTCAATCTAAAATTTTATTTTATTGCAATTTTTTTTGTTTGGTATTGATCAGTTTTGTTGATGTTGTTTTCGGATGACAGGCATCGCATGATTCCTTATCCTCATCCCTCAATATCGTTCGTTTGGGTGCACACTTTTGTGACACCATGGCCAACCCAGGCCAGCTGATAATCGAGATGTCTTAACTCTGGGTATTAAGGGACTCTAGTTCTAGATAAGGGTCCCTGCATAGTGTGAGATACGAGGAAAACTGAGCAGCCTGTGACAAGACATGCATTTTTAAAAACATACAAACACGGATAAGAAGGCTAGAAAAGAACATATTTACCAAGACGTTTCGGCTGGAAACACCATAGCCCTCTTCAGTTAGATAAACATGTATATGAGACTTTAAAAAATAGTACTGGGTTGTACACTGAAAAAAAATTCTCGGCGTTTTTACCAAGGTCCGATGGTAGCTTTATCATCTCACTTTTTTTACCAATTATTGGTAATTTTACGAAGACAAACTGGTAAGCTTACCTAAAAACCGGTATTTTAACTGTTTTTTTTTCAGGTAAGAATACCACTTTTATTGGTAATCAATTCCCGGTAACTTTGCCATTTTATCTCGGTAATTCTACCACAGTCGATAAAAAATATTGGCGTTTTTACCGGGGTCCAGTAAAATTACCGAGAAAGTCGATAATTTTACCAAGATTTCTCGGTAAAATTACCAATTCCATAAATGGTAATTTCACCAAAAAAAACTGGGATCAAATAGAACCCTGAATTCTTGGTAATTTTACCATTTTTTAGTAAATACACCGATATTTTTTTTTTCAGTGTACCTTTCCACTCAAGACGATTTAATTTTTTAAATTTGGCAATGTATAAAGGCTCACACGGCGTTTTTGCATAACATGGCAGCGCTGGCCTGTTACTTGACCGACTAAAGGAGGAGACAAACCGACACCCACGGGAAAATTCGCGAAATATTATTTGAAGCCAAAGACAATTAAAATCAATTTTAAAATTCCAAGTTTCGGTTTCAGCCTCACCCGATACTTTCAATCCTAAACGAGCACCTCGCAAGAATTTTGGCTTCAGTGGGGTCCACCCACTACACGCCAGCGTTGCATAACGTAATTTCAACGAGGGTAATTGAAGAAAATGCCCCACGGCGATACCTCAAGAGACCCAATGAAAAGGCTTCTCTTTGTGGCAGAGAATAGCTCGGGTTTGTTGAAATCGAGAAATATGAGCCGAGCAGTTGCTTTCTCTTTCAGTTACTCGATTTCACTTTCCTTTTCTTACCACATCGGCTTGCCGCTCGAAATGTTGCTCCTCTGAGGTAGGGGTGAATCTCAATCTCCACGTGAGACCTGAAAGGCATTGAGTTATATGTAAAGCGGGGCTCATGTTGAAAATGACATAGATCCTGACGTCAGAGGACCGACAAGAAAGGATGGAGTCATTGCTCCTTTGCACAGCTTTCACGAAATATTCAGGGGTCGTATAGTTGAGCTTTTGACATTTTGAGTGAAAGAGGCTTTTTGAAAAAGGGGGCTCCTTGAGAAAAGGGGCTTTTGAGAGATCTGTTTGGAAGAGAGGTATTCAATAATTCAGTTCTGCTACAGTGATCGTTTGTACTTGGCGGGTTTAGGGGAACAGATGATGTACAGAATAGCATATATGTTTTATTTTCAGAGTAAGTCTCACGCTCTATTGCCCCGCGGTGAGGAGTTTGGATCGATTTGGAAGTAAGTCTTTTCTTATTTTTTTGCAATATCTATTTGGAATTTCCGGATTTTTTCTTTTTGGGAGGGGGGGACTTCACGCCCTAAATAGCGAATATAATTCTCTGCCGAAAGTTACTCTGCTGACTTTTATTCAAGATTCGTTTGATGTATCCTTTGCATGATGCCATGATAAGTATCTCTTTGAATTTCCCTTCATCTTAAGGTGATTCGATGGACGCTATATTTTGTGTCAGAACGGCATGCGATATATCGCATCCATTGGTTCCATTTTTTCAGATTCTCGTCATTTTTCTCCAATTTTGAGATCGCAATTTTGTTGTCAGAAGACTAAAGCAGTAAAGCACTCACTTACCAATTTTAACAAAGAAATTCAACGTACTGAAGGCGTGATTTTTTTAGAGAGAAAACATCGCATTCGATACTGATATCGAAACTGCACTCGAATGCGATATTTTCTCTCTAAAAAAACCACGCCTATATTACGTTGAATTTCTTTGTTAAAATTGGTGAGTGCTTTAGTCTCCTGACAACAGAATTGCGATCTCAAAATTGGAGAAAAATGACGAGGAGCTGAAAAAATGGAACCAATGGATGCGATATATTGCATGCCTTTCTGACACAAAATATGGCGTCCATCGAATCACCTTAAGGAACGACTTTGAACACGGTCATAAAGTGCGAACATAATTCTCTGCAAAATAGAGAGAAAATTACGTACTCGCAAATTCACCTGAAAACTCTCATCTAATCGAAGGAAATTTGGCAACGTATGACGGCCCATATGGCGTTCTTCCTTAGCGTACCTCTCAACGCTCCAGATGCATTCGGAACGACTTTTCGCGTGTTTTCTGTTCCAGTTTCAACCCCTCATCCGAAAAGCGCTACTAACGAGTCACCAAAGGGGTCTCTAACAACCCTCCACCTTCCTCAGCAAAAACAACGTATTTACATGAGGGTTTCCGTTGCACTTACGCGATTTTAGACGACGGACACGAGAGCAGAGTGCATTCGTCCTCACGGAGTAGTGAAAAGCAAACAGTCGCCAGCGAAAACAGACTCATCAACTGGAGACAGTGTGAAACGATTCCTTTGAGGTGAGAGTGTCGTTACTTCGCGGCGTTAAAAAGAGCTGACTCGCCCCCTCATCCTTCCTCCCTCTCCCCCCTCATCCCCCATCCCAACCCTCCCCCCCTTGCGATCTTTTCCCTGGAGCTCATAGAGCTCTTAAAACTTTCCATGGCTGCCAGATTTCCCTGTACTGTTATACGATAGAAAAACGTGTTTTTGCTAGAGCATCTACACATCTGCGGACAGTATTGGTATGTTTATACCGCTTTGTTGATTGGTTCATACAAGGTGGTATGAAACAAAATACATTTGGACTGCATTTTGCAATTTGGAACTATAAATTCTGGCTCATCTGAAAAAACACTTATGTGCATAGGGAAACTAATGGCACATACGTTGTTTTTAAACCGGGCCAGAATTTATAGTTCCAAATTGCAAAATGCAGTCCATTTGTGAAAGAGAGTGCGAATTTACAAGGAAAAGCCAATATTTTCCAACTTCTTAGTTGAATTTGGAAAGTTTTAAATGTGTCTTTTTTGATTGAGGCGTTGGGGGTAGAAAGGACATTTCTTGGTTGTGGTGTCTCAAAATCTTCACCGCTAGTTTATATTTAAGAGAGGCAACTATTCGGTGAATTTTCTGAAATTTTTCGTTTTCAGCATTGTAAAATTATGAAGAATATTTAGTCATGGTTTCAACGAATCCCATGCGCTTCGACGGTGTAGGTCGGCAATGACAGAACTCGGTTTGCGACGTCGCAGACTCCTGTCATACTTTATTTTTTAAACGGAAAACTTCTCAACGGCAACTCTTTAAAACTGCCGTGATTTATCTTCTCTGTGCGGAGAAAATTCTGCATAAACTTCAAGGAATGATGTCGATTTGTTCTCGTTTAAAAAAAATAACATAGCGGCTGAGATTATCCGTCATCGCAAACGAGATGTGTGATTGCGGACTTACGCCGTCGATTTGCTTTAATTTTAAAGGATGAAACGTTAGCGGAGATTCTGAGACAATGCGACCAAGAAATGCCCTTTCTGCAATCATCGCGTCAATTTACGTTGAATTTTAAAAGGGAAACATATATTGAAACCATTGATTTCGTGCTCTGTTTAGAGGTCAATTGCTGCCTCCATCATCATACTCCATAAGATAAAATTATATGGGTAACGCTTAACACTTAACGCTTAACGTATAACGTCTGAGGTGTGAGGCGATTTAGAGGGTTGAACCCGTGGACCGCGAAGCGGTTAGGGGAGGTAGCCCCCTAGTTTTACTGTGAAAAAAGTGCGCCGGTCCCTGATTGATTGACAAGTTTTAAATTTCTTGAATCTCATTGGGTACCAATCAATATCTTCCACTTGAAATGTGGCAACCACATGTCGACTGTTTGCTTTTTATTTCACCCAACACGACGGAAAGTCGGGTATTAGTAATTCTGTGTTTTTCCTTCCGGTTAGCACGGCGATTTTCCCAGCATTAAACGAGTGTAACTCTTCCTGAAGCCCAGTGCCACTAGTTAAGTCACACTTATGGAATTTTGATCCTTGAAATTACAGAGGTGGTGAGTGGAATACCTGTAACGGTAAGATATTTTACCTCTAACTGCAAAACTCGTTTTGAGTCATTAATGTGTGCGATTACTATTATGACCGTTTCTTGCTTGCACATATATTGCTTACTTGCATATTACTTCTATGGGTCGACTACAGGAGATGTTAATTCTTTTCGAGTATAGGACTATAGGAGATGTTAATTCATTCGTCTTCTGTATCAGTGGTCCTCGAAATTCAATTTTCAAATTTAGGCGGGGTTTTTTTTCAGATTATTCTAGTTTAGGAATGATCGTTTCCCTTTTTTTTTTTTTTTTTTTTTTTTTTTTTTTTTCCTTTAATTAACTGAATTAGTTTGATTAAAGTAGATAAAATAATAAAACCTCATTCACTCAAGTTTTCCACAAATTGAAATACACCATCTTGACTACTATCCAAAGATTAAAATAAATCTGCACAAGTAAGCTAAATTAGATTTATAAATAAAATATATTTATATAATTAAAAAATTCTAATTAAATTAAGTTTAATTAAAAAAGCTAAATTAAATATATAAATCTATTTTTTCAAAAACTAAACTTATACCCATTGTCCTCCAAGCCCCTCAATATATCTCTACCATTACAGATTCCTGTGGCGGTCAGGCGTCGCAGAGCGCTTTAGCGCGCCGTAAAAGCGACTTATACATACATACCTAATATATCGGGTTACCATCACAATAATTAATGGAGATAGTCCCAAAATTCATTGCAAATGCCCGTCTCATCCAACAACCTCTACCTCTTTTTTCCGTGGAAAATTCAAACATCCAACAGGAGCGCTTTCAACGTAGCGCAATCACGCGCGTTGCAACTTGCACCCGCAACTTTCGCAGGATTCAAAATCCCTGCACCTCCCTCCCCCGCCTTTTCCGAATGGATGGAGCTGCGGCTAGAAGGGAAGGATTAACCGGGGACCTAAATAACTTGCAACCCTTATTGTCTTAAATGCACACCCTGGATGAGAGGAGGATGTTAGATTTACCGATCACGAAGCGGGGGTTGGGGGGCTGGGGTGTTTATTACAATGAGTGATTCACGGCTGAGGTCCAAGTTCACATACCCAGGAAGGGGGGTG
>NW_017547262.1:81864-113124 GCF_001854935.1 Bemisia tabaci | reverse complement strand
GGAGGGGTGGGGGGGGGGGGAGGAGGGGGTTTGGGGCGTGGGTGAGTGTTCGCACACGTTGGGCTATTTATCTCTAGAGCAGCTTGCCGATTTAACTTCTAATCCCGGACCCTGTTTGTCTCCGTTTTAATCGTTTGCGACTATCAATTCCTCCTTATTGCTAGCGGGGTCTCATTGTTTGAGGCCACGGAGATATTGACCGCTTTATCTATAAGTATTCCTGTATTAGCAGGATGCCATCGCATCGTGAAAGAAAGGGGGAGTATCTGAACGCCTTTAAACGGAATAAGTTTATCGGCGCGGTGGCGCGGCGCACTGTGGATCGAGTCAACACTGAAAAAAAATTCTCGGCGTTTTTACCAAGGTCCGTTGGTACCTTTACCATCTCATTGTTTTCCAATTATTGGTAATTTTACCAAGACGGACTGGTAAGCTTACCTAGAAACCGGTATTTTTACTGTTTTATTCAGGTAAGAATACCACTTTTATTGGTAATCAATTCCCGGTAACTTTGCCATTTTATCTCGGTAATTCTACCACAGTCGATAAAAAATATTGGCGTTTTTACCAAGGCTCAGTAAAATTACCGAGAAAGTTCAATAATTTCACCGAGATCTCTTGGTAAAATTACCAATTCCATAAATGGTAATTTTACCAGGAAAAAACTGGGATCAAATAGAACTCTGAATTCTTGGTAATTTTACCCTTTTCTTAATAAATACACAGAGATTTTTTTTTCAGTGAATATCAATAGGTGAGGTCGGACAAAATGTGGAAACTTTAAACGCTTACTCCGTTTATACAAAACTGCGAGATTCCAAAAGTCCCATTGGTTTCCTCGTAAAATTGTCTATCTATTGTGAGCACCACTTGAAATGTGGTGGCGTGAATGATCGATTATCGATATTTCCCCATTTGAAGCTATGGTAAAGAATCGATTGTTAAGGTGTTCGCTGCGAACACCCTTTTTATCGATCCTTTACAATCAATTTAAATGGCAGATCAATCGATGTATCACCAAGCACGCTACGCCATTGAAACTGCATTTTTCCGCGAAAACGAGGATGCAACCCCCGTGGCGATTGACCAAGCGACTTGGCTCCCGTTGCGGAAGGTTAGGACGTTTTCACGTTAAGGGGAACTATGTTGTACGAAAATCCTTCGCGCATAGTTCCTTTAACATAAATACGCACATTTAACTTCGTAGCGCTCTTTCATAGTTTGCAAATCGGTGTCAAACTCGTGGCGTGGCTCACACACCATGTGGGGTTGTGAGGCCGCTCAAACAACACAAAGCTTACGATACGGCGTTTGGTGCGGGAAAGTTCAGAACTGACGCGAAGGGTTACCTTTAACACAATGGTGAAATTACACGAATGCGTATCTTGCTTTGTGGAGTTGCAGACTGCCGCACTTTATTTCCCNGGGGGGGGGGGGGGGGGTTTACACTCTCTGACCACTTCGCAGTCCAAACCCCCCTCCCTCCCCCCCCTGAAAAAGCGCTTCGCGCCTTGCGTTATATGTTATTGGTAACACGTATGATTTCATATCATATTTTGTGACATGGAAAACTACTGACGGTTTTTTCTTGAAAACTTCGGCAATTTTTATCTCTATGTGCAGAGAATCGTAAGAAAATTTCAAGCCATGATGATTTTTCGGTCTCATTTTAAAAAGTAAAAATAGGCGACACATTCGGAGACTTCTCACTTGTTCACAAGCTGAAATCAAGCGAGCAACTATTCGAACTCCGGAGTAGGTTTGTGGTATCACGCGAGATTGAAGGAAAATCATAGGTTTTAGCCTGAATCAAGTCACTGTCGTCCATAAAAATCGCTAATTTTCCGCTATATTAAGATGAAAACTGTGTGATCTTTCTGTTCTTAATCATTCGCTGGAAAATTTGCGTCTATACCGCGGTAATGAGCCAAAAAACGTGTCATTTTCCATTCTCTTTAACGAGAGTGCAGGAAATTCTGCGCATCTGCCGCAATATTACGCGTGATTATCGCGTCATTTCTCATTTTTTTGTGTGAAACTATCTGAAAAATCCCACAGTCGCCGCGATGATGAGTTGTAAAGTGCTTCACATCATTTGGACGTATTTCTGCCAAACGGAACTAAGTGCATTAAGACATGAACCCTGAGACTCATAAGAGTACATGCATAACAGGGCTCACGTCGTAAGGCGCATAGTTCCGTTTGATAGAAATACGTCCATTTGATTGTAGGAATGTGCTAGAAGAATCGCGATCCCTCGTCACGTCGAGGTAAAACTCGCTTAACTTCTCACTTGTTCACGAGCTAAAATCAAGCGAGCAACTATTCGAACTCCTGAGAGAGTTTGTGGTATCACGCGAAATTGAAGGAAAATCATAGGTTTTGTCCTGAATCAAGTCAAGCTATCGTCACCATATAAGGTGAAAACTGAGTGATGTTTCTGTTCTTAATCATTCTCTGGACAATTGGACGTATTTCTGCCAAACGGAAGTATGTGCATTAAGACATGAGCCCTGAGACCCATAAAAATACATGCATGACAGGGCTCACGTTATAATACACATAGTTCCGTTTTATAGAAATAAGTCCAATTTGCGTTTTATGATGGATTGATCGTCTCATGACGATTATGAGTTGAATTACGCGTAATTTTTCTTTTTTTTCAAACAAAAAAAAGAGAGATACGCATATAAAATATAAAATCAGGGAGCTATTTCCGCACAACTCACGTAATTAAAATTTTAAAACAATTTAATACCTCACTTGCGACGAATTTTTCTTTGGCGGCAGACGCGTTTCGAGCAACGCTCATCATCAGTGCAACATCATTCATAGCGAGTGAGTTAATAATTTCTTTTTATACATTTTAATTAGAGATATACGCGCATGTTCGCAGTTTCGCCGTCGAATGATATTTCTCCTTCATTTTGTGAGGTAGGCCAAACGTGACATGGCGCTTGTGATACTTTGGCCGGAGAGTGACGATTCAGAGTCTCTTAAGGAAAGGAGCTGTTTAAGGAAGGACCATGAAAATGACGACAAATCGTTCAAATAAGAAGTCGAAGAACCAATCTCAACGTGTAAAGAAGTTCAGTTTTAAGTGCCTCAATCTCGATTTCGGCGTAGCGTGTGATACTAGGTCAGGACCGCCTTAGTGAGAACCGGGCCAAGTTCTTCAACCCGAAAGCTGTTCACCCACGAGACAGTGGTCAAAACTTTTAAGCCACCGTTCAAAAGCCTCGGCTTAAGGCAGACTGGCCGAAAGTTAACCGCAGGTCCCTGTATTTTGCGATTTTGCGCGTTTCGGCAAGAATTGGACGCGCATTTCTGTCAAACGGAACTATGTGCATAATGACGTGAGCCCTATTATTTATGTATTCTTATGGGCCTCAGGGCTCATGTCTTAATGCACATAGTTCCGTTTGACAGAAATAGGTCCCATTGCGAGTCTAGATGAGGATATTCCTAGACCAATGTTGAGCGTGCTTGGATTTCCTCTTGCGAGCTGATTATTGAAATTTATAGACATCAGTAGCGTGGCGTGCTTTGCGATGTATCGATTGATTTACAATTTAAACCTATGGGAAAGGATCGATAGACAGTGTGTTCACAGCGAACACCTTAATAATCGATTCTTTACCATAGCTTCAAATGGGAAAATATCGATAGATCGCAAATCATATATGCCACGCCACTGATAGACAAAGCGATGGACGAAGAAGTCAATGCTAAGGAAAAACGCGTTATGAGCATTCGAATGTTGCCAAATTTCCTCTCAGGAAACGTCAAAAGAAATGACGCGTGGTCCTGATTTCCGGCGATTTCAGCATTCACTGGAAAAAAAACACATTGGATCTAGAATCCAGACTCTTGAAAACATTGACAAGAAAAAATACTCTTGATTCGATCAGATTTTTGCTTAAATCAAACGGAAAACCGCTCAAATTAAGAGGCTTCGTTCTTGATGTAAGCAAAAATCCGATTGAATTATGAGTATTTTTTCTTTTTGATGTTTTTAAGAGTCTGGACTCTAGATCCAATGGGTTTTTTTTCCAGTGTTGCGCAAGCCAGGGAAGGGAGCGCGGTCGAGTGTCGAGTCGTCTTCACAATGTGATGCGCCTTCAATCCAGTTTGCTGCAATGTGCATACACCGGTAGTCGAATAGTTATCGCAAATAACGCTCGCATTGCATTTCGTGCAATGCGATAAGTATTCATGCAGTCTTGTAGGCGCTAATATGCTCTGACGTCGACCGCACTGTTTGGCGCAATGCGTGAAGTATTCCTACAGTCTTGCAGGCGCCATTATGAGTTTGACACCGACCGTACCGTGTTCGGCGCGATTATTCGAACTCACATTACGATAGTCACGACATCGAACAATGGGGCTTAAAAGTCCCATGTTGTGTTGTGACGCCGCATGCGCAGTCCAACGTTGCCTCGTTTCTCCCGATAAAATACTTTTTCTGAGAAAACTTAGGAAAATTTTCTTCTTTAGATTAAATGGACCATTAAACTAATTATACGAATTTCAGCACTCTAATGTATAATTCAACAACAGAAATTCACGCAGAACATGATTCGCGCAACGAAAACTACTAAAATCAACCTCTAGCTAAGATATTAACGTTTTTATTGTACATTGGTTACGGGAACTTTGAATTGCCCGGTCACAAGAAAAACAAAACCCTACGCGAAAATCCTGATGCACCTGAAAATCCCAATTTTAGGGTAAAAAATGAAATAATTTGGAGAGGGAGCAAGGGAGGGGGTCCGAAGCCTTAAGTACACTCATTGCTGGGCATTTCACGGTATAGTTCAATTTGAATACGATCTTTTTTTGCGCTCAAGCCAACTTTAAAGCGCTAAAGTCAAGAAAAGCCCGAAAATACCCCTAATTTGACCCTCTCCCCCCTCCCCTAGATTCAGCACGACTCGGATTTATGGGGAATTTTTTGTGAAAAACTTAAACACAACCTAAAATATTAAAACCGTGTATCTCATTTTTTCCGCTGTTCGTAGGATTTTGTTCCACCACATCTGGAGGTTTCAGAACATTTTTTCAACGATTTTTTGTCCGCGCAACTTTTTTGTCCAGTAGTTACGCCTACACGTAAAATAAGCAACAGTGACTTGGTCCAAGCGTTATACATAAGTCGGTATGTAAAATTATATTGACAATATGGAGATGAGAAATTGAGAGAGAAAGAGGTGTTCTAATGGTTTGCTCATTTTCTAAATGAAATGTTATTACTTACTCCTTTTGAATCATCTTTTTAAATTGTCATTGGTGAATATTTGGTTTTATTTCTATCCTTAAAATATTCGATGTACAATATACCTTATATATGTATAGGTACTTTTTTTTAAAATTTTTTCTTTACGAAATTATTACTTCATTTTGAAAACATTTATATTTTTAAAACGTGACAAATATTTGTAAAATCTTTTCCAAGAGACATTAATCTCAATGAGCCGCAGCTGTGCCGACAGAAACTGCAAAAATGACTAAAAGAGGGAAAAACGTCAAGAAGCACGCAATCTTTAGTTTTAACCCATTTATACATCGATCTTTTAGAGGCAAATACGTCAAATTTTGAGCGTTTTGTTGCGCGTACACCTCGATGCAGCACAATAAAAGCACAAAATGTAAAAGAAAAAATTAAAGTGCATTGGAAATCATTAAATTTGACACGGAACTACCAATATTTAAAAAGCACACATTATACAGGGTGTCCCAAAAGTCCCTTCCACCCCCTCTAAAATTTTACCTAATTAATATTTTGAAACGAAACTTTGGGGATGTTCATCGATCAATGTTAGCTACTTTTGGAGCCCCCCAAAATTTTCGGACCCCCCCGTGGGGAGGGGCTGCGGACCCCAACTTTTTTTTTTCAAATGGCAACCCCTATCTTGTGATACCTCATTCGAAAGAGCATAAAAAACTAAGAATTTTGGCGCAAACCGCAGATCAATATCTTAATTTTTGACCGAGTTATGATAGGTCAAAGGTCAAATTTGACCTATTTTCAAAAAATCATAACTCCGGTTCAAATTATCGTAATGAAAAAAATGAAACGGGAAAATTTACCAAATTGTAAGTACTTTTAAGTAAAAATAACAGAAATTACTTCGAACTAATTTTAAGGGGGGTTTCGGACCCCCAAATACGCCAATTAAAAGGTCATCCAATTTTCCCGCGAAATAAGCCAATTTCCCCTAGATTTGCCTCCACATTAGTTCAGTAAGGTCAAAATCAGTTCAACATTACGTTGGCAAGTCCTCTTTCGGGAAAAGTTAAAAAAAAAAAAAATTTATACGGTCAAATTTAATCACCTTAAATTTCGTTTTTTTAAACTTTTCCCGAAATTTGAGGACTTGCCAACGTAATGTTGAACTGATTTTGACCTTACTGAACTAATGTGGAGGCAAATCTAGGGGAAATTGGCTTATTTCGCGGGAAAATTGGATGACCTTTTAATTGGCGTATTTGGGGGTCCGAAACCCCCCTTAAAATTAGTTCGAAGTAATTTCTGTTATTTTTACTTAAAAGTACTTACAATTTGGTAAATTTTCCCGTTTCATTTTTTTCATTACGATAATTTGAACCGGAGTTATGATTTTTTGAAAATAGGTCAAATTTGACCTTTGACCTATCATAACTCGGTCAAAAATTAAGATATTGATCTGCGGTTTGCGCCAAAATTCTTAGTTTTTTATGCTCTTTCGAATGAGGTATCACAAGATAGGGGTTGCCATTTGAAAAAAAAAAGTTGGGGTCCGCAGCCCCTCCCCACGGGGGGGTCCGAAAATTTTGGGGGGCTCCAAAAGTAGCTAACATTGATCGATGAACATCCCCAAAGTTTCGTTTCAAAATATTAATTAGGTAAAATTTTAGAGGGGGTGGAAGGGACTTTTGGGACACCCTGTATTATTAATCTCCTTTGATAAATTGATACATACTTTTTCCACATCAATTTAAATGAGAATAATCAATGCTGAGTGTGCAAACATTTCAAAATCATGAGTTAAAAAACGCTGACTATGCGAGTATAAATATTAAAGCCTAACAGAGCGGAGCGGCGCGGCGTTCTGCCAGCGCGAGAGGCTCACTGGCGCCTACAAACCTAAGTGGATACTTCACGCATTGCACAAAAACGCGCATTGGCGCCTACAAACCTAAGTGGATACTTCACGCATTGCACAATGCTTGAAGTATCCACTTAGGTTTGTAGGCGCCAATGCGCGTTCCGCGCTGGCCGCCCGCCCGCCGTGCGGCGGCGCTTGAAGCAACTATTTCACAACAGAGGTATTGCACAGTATTTTACGAAATTGAACGTATTAAGAATGACAGGCATCCTTTAAAAGTACAGATCTTTCCTCGCAATATAAATCAAGATACTTATCGTGCGCAGGAAAAATCTAAGAGCCTTTAGCTGAGGCAAATATAGAGGTTTATCCGGTTCAGGTATAAGAAGGTGGGAATTTCTTGATAGATATTAAGTCCTGTTGCACCAAAGAGGTGTAGAGAGTTTTAGTGAATTTTGTCACATGGAAGTGACGCTCCCCCATTTTTAGCAAAAATCTCAACTATATATTACTCTCCGTTGGACCAAGCAAACAAAACAAAAAAACAAGCAAACCCTCATTCTACCAGGAAATTATACATTTCCATCCAAAAACGTCGTGAGCAATGGTCGTTTGTATTTACATGTGGGTCAATTAACTTTGGGTCTCAACTGGCACGTGGACCAAAACTCCCATGCCGAAAAAACGCGTGGACGTAAATTACTGGAAAAAACAGGTGCGCGGACAAAAATCGTTGACGAAATGTCCTATACCCATCTGGACTAATGCATCAGAATGGATAAATTCGCACCTTGTCCACTGGTCGATTGTAACATAAAATTTTCTATTTATATTTCAGAACGAAATCATCTTTAATACGGGAAGATATGTACAAGGTCTGAAGGGGAATTGATCTGGGTCAAATCTGGATACATATAAAATGGAATAGATCGTATTTGATACATCAAACGGGGGAGATTGTATTGATATCGATTGGTCCAAAACATAAACGGAAGCCTCAAAAGTCAATTGAGTAATCTGACAGAACGGGTCTTTTGTGAAGGATTTTTGACTCGCACGAGTACTAATTGGCCAAGTTTAGTGAAATTGCCCCGAAATGTCTCATTACAAGGCGGATAAAGAATGGTGGTCGCATTTCGATTTTGGCTGCCATCTTGAAGCGTTGTGACGTCAGGAGGGTACGGGTTATGCCGTGCAATCCGAGGTTGAGTCGGCCCCCCCGGCCTCGGCCAGCCCATGTACCCGATGTACCCGATACCGTGTGACGTCCAGAGGGTACGAAATGCGACCACCATTCTTTATCCGCCTTGGTCTCATTATCAGCAATCCCGACAAATTTCTTAAAATTATGATTCGAGATTGTGTTCTTTTGTTTAGAAACAAACGATACATAAATCCATTCTCGAATCCGATCCATACGACACGCGAGACGCGCAGATAATTCCAACATGCAGGGAAAATAGAGAATATGATTAACACCCGCGTTACGCCGATGCCCCGGCTATTCTCCGAGTCATCATGTCATTGTGAGGAACAGGTGAGGAACACAAAGATTCCTTCTAAAGACGAGACTATGCTAGGTATTTGGGACTGGGCGGTATTATCAGAGAAGTGTAGGAGATGATATGGTCTACATGAGGAAAAGTAATGACTTCCGTGTCGGCTGGACCCCAATCAGATTCCTTTCATTTCCTTTATGCGAGTAGCTTTTAATCTCATTTGCATCACTTGTAGAAAAATAAATTTGTAATTACAACATCTCTTTCCCATTAGTCTATTTACATTGTTCACGTAGTAATTTCTCAATTTATAGGTAAGAAAAAGTATTACACTTAGTTTCAATAAAAATAAAAAAACTGACGCTCAGAAAACTTACAAGAACTGAGTCGTCGTGCACACGCTATTTATTAGTCGTTCATATGCTTGCGGTATAGCGCACTCTAGTAGCGGGCAACCAAACTACGCTCCAACAGCAACTAGCTTTGCCACCGTGCTGACAGAGCGCGCTAGTAACGCAGCACACAACCACGCATACAGCGATAGAAATCGGACTTCAGGGATTTTTTTAATTTCTCAACCATTAATTTTTATTGAAGATTCTATTCACAACCACATTCTAGGCGACATAGACTAAATTATGCGAGTGAATGCGTAATCTGACTTGACTCAAAGTGACGTGAAAAAAGTCACGTTACTTAAAGTCACTCCGTAAGGAGTATAGATTCCACTCCGCAGTCCGCATTCATATCACTCCTGGTTTTTGGGTGTTAAAAGGATTTCACAAAAAAAAAAAAAAAAAAAAAAAAAAAAAAAAAAAAAAAAAAAAAGTGTATCCGACGTTTAGGACTTAACTCTAGGTACACTAAAAAGGAAGCATTGAAACAAAATAAGCCTCCTTAGGAGGTTTTGAAAAATTTGTGTGTGTAATTTATTAAGGACATCCATAATATGAGGTAGGAATTAAATGATGCACATGAACATTAAATTACAAAAAAAGAAGAAGAAAAAATAAACTAACTTTTGCCGTAAAAGAAGAAATATCGATGAAAATCTAACTTGTCTTCACGTTGGATACCACTATTTTAGCTCACAGGAGGGGATTTTGCCTACACTGCCAGGTGAAAGCGAACTCCACAAAGAGCAATCTTAGCATCTTTCCAGCTTTCACCTACATCGCATCGTTTTCCTAGATACATTTACTGCCCTGGACGGGCGGGAGGGGGGGATGTCCCAGAAAATTCTGAAATTTAAATACCTCGAAAGTAATTCTGAGCTGTTATTTTTGATCATTCTTGGAAAATCGACTTCTAAACAACACAGGAAGGTTACTTATAGTTAAGTACTTCAGGTTTTAAAGTTATGTTGCCAAAATATAATCCTCTGAAGTTATAGTTAAATCTTCCTAACTGGATGTTATCAAGTAGAACTGATTCACGAAGGGCCTTAATTGGGTGTTCAAATTGTGGGGGAGGGTGGGGGGACGGCTCCCCCTACTTCGCTATAGTTCCGCCCCATGGTGACGTCATAGCTGTTTTTATCTCAAAACCAACGGTTGAACTGATGACCCCATTGAGAATCCTGATTACAATATACTCGCTAAATGATGGTGCATTACGTGCCGGTACAATATTCTCGCCTACTTGCGTCGTTCCTCTGAAGAAAGAAGACTTTTGCTTTAATTTGGTTAGCGAACCCGCGATACCCGACGGTTCGGCAATTTTTTCAGGGCCCCGGAAATGAAAGGTGTTATGGATGACGGGCGTCCTGAGTTTTATCGGACAGGTTAAAAATTTCGCCTCTCGTCGAGGTTTGGAAAATAAATGAGAATGATGGTCGCCTAAGAAAAGAAGGACAAAGACGTTTTCCCGGTGCTGTTTTTATTAGGTTTTTTTGTTTGTTTTTTTTTTTACCGTCTGAGAAAGCTTTTACATTTTTTGCCTCGCTAGGGAAAAACGCCGTATGAGCCTTCAGGCGTTGCAAAATTTCCTTTGATAAAACACGACTTTCCTGGTAAATTTAGGTTTGAGTGGTTTTCTCCCAATTCTTCACATTATTTTGTTCGTAATTTATCCTGAGGTTTTGAAAAACATCAAGGAAAATATTCATATTTTTCCTAAAGAATAAGAATTTTATGGGAGACACTGTGGCAACCCTCGAATGTTTTCACGGTGCGGCGTATATTGTGAAACGAGCTATTAGAAGAGATTGGACACGAAATATTTGGCTAAAAGTTCAAAATTTTATGTTTATTTCGTCACAAATTCAATTCCAATGGGTATCTCTGAAAGGCAATTCCACGAAAATACCATTAGAGCCATTTTCAAACTTTTTTGTTGAATATTATTTAAAATATAAGCTTTCAAGATTTCCAGATTTTGTCCGACTTCTACTACTGACTGACTCGTTCGGTATGCTGCGTTTCTCTTTATTAGCGCGGCAGTTTTTAGAACTGTTTATATTTTCATAACTAAAAATCAATATTTAGAAGAAATATGGTGGAAAATATGGTGTGCTTGCCTTGTCAATTATCGAATTTAGCCCTATAACTACTTAGGGTTAAAGTTAGTTTTAGAACATTAAGGCGAGAGTCATTACTAAGGCATTTCGTCCTACCTGGAAAATTTGCGAATTCGATAATCTTCTTGATAGCTTTGCAGAATCTGTAATCAAAAGAAATAAAATGTTCATTTTTTTTGCGAAGAAAAAAGTAATTTTGATATGAAATTCCAGGTAAAATAGACAGCAGTGCGATTAAAGCGCATAATGTTCCAATAAAAATTTCACTCATACAATTATTGGACCGCCTTTCGGAAGAAGGAACCACCATTACCGACTCATTTTAAAAACAACATTTATGATATTGGTTTCCCTATGCAAAAATATTTTTTGTGGAAAAGCCAGAGATAGTGGTTCCTTCTTGAAAAATGTAATCCAATTATTTTTCAATTAAAAAGTCACCACTATTTTTTTACGAACATTTCCGATAACCAATATCTGTAAGTACTCGAGAGAGAATCATGCAGATTTGACAAATTCCGGAAGTTTGATCTTCCGACATCAATGTTAGTGAAATTACCCCCCAACGTACGCCATTTTTGATTCTTAAGAGCTCCATGAAACTCAAGATGACGGAGGAGCCAATCAAAATCGGCCCCGCCCCAATGTGGCAATATTATCAAGTTACTCTAAATTCAGCCAATAACGAGCTAGGCTGGCCGAAGTCTTCATTGGCTGACTGATTCGGCCAGTAGTGACGACTTAAGCGGCCGATTGGCCAATGACGACTTTAGCCGGCCGATTGGGCCAATGACGACTTAGACCGGCCGATTGGGCCAATGACGACTTTAGCCGGCCGATTGGGCCAATGACGACTTAGACCGGCCGATTGGGCCAATGACGACTTAGACCGGCCGATTGGGCCAATGACGACTTAGACCGGCCGAAGTGGTGATTGGCGTAATCAGCCGACCAATGAAGTCAGTGGCCGGTCATTTTGGCAAATGCCGGCCGAAGTGTTTATTGGCGTAATCAGCCGACCAATGAAATGAAGTCAGTGGCCGGCCATTTTGGCAAATGCATGTGTAAGGTGTGTGTTTTTGCGTGTAGCATTCTTTTACCAGCCTATGGCCAATGGCCAAAATCGAAGCCAATCGCAAGGTTCCGTGAAGCGGGCCAACCGCGACACTGAAGAGATGCTGCTAGCAACATGCAATGAAAATCTCCTTAAAATTACTCCCTGGTCACATCTACATTGAGCAACATTCTTTTGATTCCAAGCCGCAGATGTAAACGAAATTTTATTCAATGCACAAAGGAGCTAGGAAAGTAAAAAAGGTAGATAAAAATAATTTTTAAAAGGAAAATTTACTCACATAAAAAATATCAACATGTATTTCAAAAATGAATAGGGCCACAAGGGCAAGAATATAAGAAAAACGATTTTGAACCTATCTATTAAAGGAGATTCTGAACCACCACAAGCAAGATAAGCGTTGTTGCAGTTTCACTGTCGATAGGCAAAGCAGCTTCGTTGAGGCGGCCAGAATTCTGAGGGTCTCGTGGTTCAGGGTTGCAATATTTCATGAAAAATTAAATCTTGAAATTTCAGAAACATTAGGAAAATATTGAAAAATGTTTCTAGAAATTAAATGCAAAATTATATGAAAGGCGAAGGGTGGCTAGGGGCTTTTTGGTGTTTTTTAGAGCGTGGTACATATCCAGCCCCGGAAAATATGTTTTATATTTTTCACAACTTTGCGAAATTTCATGAAATATATCCCGGAAATTTTCAATATTTCATATTTTTCATTTCACCCGTGCAACCCCGGAAGCATCCCATACTCCATCCCATAGCATGAAGAGATCCAGGACTCAACAACTATTTTTTTTTATTTTTCCTTTTTCCGGCGCCATGCAACATTTACTTATGCACATCTGTCACTCTCTCTGAGAGCGCATGGTCGGCTAGAACGGATAATGCCTGTTTGTGGAGTTAATGAGGCTACGAGCAGAGGTAAGTTTCCTCCTGAAATGTACAAGTGCTTCCCACTACCGAGGAAAACGCTGCCGTCTTAGAGGAAAACACCATATGAACATACACATGTTGCCAAATTTACTTCCAAAAATACTTATTTTTGAGAATAATTATGCATTTTTTCCATCGAAACTTTTAAACACTTTAAATAAAATCACGAACGAAATTCTCTGAATATTCGGAGGAAAATTATCGAAAAATTTCCCAGGAAATTCTATATTTTTCTAATGAGGTTTGGCAACGTCCAAAGGCTCATACAGCGTTTCTCCTCAGCACGATAGAGGGGCAGTTCAGCTCATGTCATGCGACTTAAAAAGTTTGAATGTTGCAGTGGCAAGGAGAAAACTTCAGTCCTGCTCATAATCTACGGTGAAACTCCCAATCCCCGCTTCTCATTTGCAGTGTTTTAAAATTTCCGCACTCATTTTAATTTCCTACAGAAACGGTTTCACCTACAAAATAATTCTCATTAAACAAGCAGAGTATTGAACATGGGAGCGAGGCTCCGCACTCGAACCTTGCCAAGAACACACTGATTTCCATTGGCTCCCAGCGTCCGATCGGTCACACGCAGCGCACCAATCCCGAGTCGCGCTTGCGCGGGAAGTTTAAATTCACTCTTTCCAGCTCTCGCCACTTTCAAACCAACGAAGGCGATGTTCCCGCCAATCCTTGCCGACCGGCGCCCGGCCAATCACGGACAAGCTTGCGACCGCTCTCACATCGGGCCGGTTTTAAGTTAACACGCCAGCCAGTTGTACTAATGTAATGATTGGAAATGAAAGATCGGAAAATTCCGTGAAATATTTCATGAAATTGTACGCGGCTATGAAATATTTCATATTTGGCGGGGACCAGAGTGTGCAACCTGCACTCAAACACAGGAAAATAGAAGGAAGTCGTAATTTTTACACTTTGTGGAACATGAAAGGAACCGGTATTTTTCAATATCTTCCATAAATTTCTGAACTTTCATGAAATATCTCACTTGAAATTTCAAGATTTTATTTTTCATGAAATTTTGCCACCCCGACCGATACGCGCCTCGGTATCATAATTCACAGGTTCTCTGCATGGATTGCATTTATGGCAAAAAGGAACCTGCGTGAATACAGTGTTTTCAAACTCGTGCATCTTCCTCTTTGCTTTTAAAATACTTAATATATGTACAGTATTCAAATTCACACAATTATTTTCCTCTAAAATTAACAATTTTCTGTTGAGAAAGAAAAACAAATTGCTACTCTGAGAGATTTTTTGGATCATTGTGAAGAAGCAACATTTTTTCAACACTGTAATCACGCTGCTTCCTTTTTGCCGAATTCGATCCACATCATAATGCATAACGACGGTGAAACTACCAGACCCCGTATCTCGTTTGCGGTGTTTAAAAATCTCCACTCACATTTTATTTTCTTGAAGGAGATCAAATCAATATCATTCCTTACAATTTTCACAGATTTTCCTCCGCACAAAGAGGAAAAATCGCGGAAGTTTTCACGAATTGACGTTGAGTAGTTTTCTATTTAAAAAATAAAGTATGGCAGGAAGTCTGCGACGTCGCAAACTAAGATACGTGGTTTGGTAGTTTCACCGTCGATAATCAGATAATTAGAATCAGCTATGAATGTGACAGCACCGTCCGATCTACATCTCTGACCTATTACCAGCCAACTAGGCTGATTCTAGATCAGGGACAGCTACCAAAAGTCAGTAAGTGATCAACATCGTTTACTGGTTCGATCACTTCGACTTCGACCGAAAATAGGAGCGAGATGAAGGTGTGTTTTCCGATTGAATAACTATTCGCACTCTCTAGTGGACGCCATGGATTCGATCGACAAATAATTGAAAAACCGGTGTCGATTCGACAGACATGAATAGATCGAAAAATAGAAGCCTGAGTCATGACAACGATTTGATCGACAATGAATAAATGGACAAACAAACCCGTGTTAAACCCATGAACCAATCGATAACTTAGCGAATCATTGGATAAGCTCAGTCAGTTGATCGGGAAGCCCGTGAATTGTTCGAATTTCCTCAATCTGTTCATGTTTATGTTTTCAATCAATTGATGACGATCTAATCGTTAGTATCCGGTTTGTAATCTTTTGTCGAATGGTTTACGTTGATCGAATCCATACCCACCCTTCCTCCCTAAGATGTCCGTCGTCAATCCAGTAAAGCAGCGGTTGCACAAGTGAAATAAAAAGTATGTAAGATTGGAAATTTCCGTGAAATATTTCATGAAATTTTGCGAGGCTATGCAATATTTCATATTTTTCAGGGGCTTGACTATGCAACCCGCACTCAAACTCACAAAAATAGGAGAAAGTCACAATCTACACATTTGCGATATTTGAAAAGGAACCGGTATTTTGAAATATCTTCCATGTATTTCTGAAACTTCATGAAATATTTCACGTGGAACTTCAAGATTTTATTCAACATGAAATTTGCCACCCTGCGAGAGTGTCGAGTCGTCTTCATAGTGTGATGCGCCTTCAATCCAGTTAGCGGCGATGTGCATAAACCGGTAGTCGAATAGTTATCGCAAATAACGCTCGCATTGCATTTGGTGCAATGCGATAAGTATTCATGCAGTCTTGTAGGCGCTAATATGCGTTTGACGCCGACCGCACTGTTTGGCGCAATGCGTGAAGTATTCCTGCAGTCTTGCAGGCGCCAATATGAGTTTGAAACCGACCGCACCGTGTTCGGCGCGATTACTCGAACTCACATTAGGATGGTCACGGCCACGGCATCGAACAATGGGGCTTAAAAGGCCCATATCGTGTTTCGACGCCACATGCGCAGTCCAACGTTGCCTCATTTTTCCCGATAAAATATTTTTTCCGAGAAAAGTTTGGAAAGTTTTCTAGTGTCCGCTTTTTTTGATTAAATGGACCATTAAACTTCGCATCTTCTTTTGCGCTCAAGCCAACTTTAAAGCGCTAAAGTCAATAAAAACCCGAAAATACCCCCAATTTGACCCTATCCCTCCCTCCCCTGGGTTCAGCACGACTCGGATTCATGGGGACTTTTTTGTGCAATTTTCGACCGAAACAGGCTTTCGAAACGATTTTTTCGAAGTGAACGATTACGAAATGATCGCTCGATCGTTTCGCACGAACCAACGAGCGAAATATCGGTTCGGGGACAGTCCTACCTGCGACGGGATGTTACCTACCTACCTCACCGTTGATATTTAACCCCCCCCCCCCCCCNGCCAAAAGCCAAAATTTCAAAAATTGGAAATATCAGTCGGTGGACCTAAATTCACAACCAACGTATTTACAAGGGGAGTCTACAAAGTGACATCCTGGGATTGGGTTCAGTTTGCTTGTACATATCATAAAGAAGAGACAAATCTAAGGTTGACGCATTTTTTTTTAGCCGCCAACTCTCAACCGTTCGTGAGATATCGATTTTTAAAGTTACGATTTTTGCACGTTTCCGCGTGGAGTTCCGGCGAGTTAATTGAGCGCCGGCAAGCTGCACGAAGCGCGTTTCTCATGAGCGCTGCAGACCGAATAGCCTTATCATCTGATCCGTGGCCATGTGCCGTGTGGTAAAGTGTTCGTCTACCATCCCAGCAATCGCGGGTTCGGGTCCCGCTTCGTGCTGTAGCTTTTAGGGTACACCGCAATGCGTTTTTACAAGTTTTTTTTATTTTTATCACACACCAAGGGGTCCACCCCCTGGCCGCTACGCGGCCCAACCCCCGGGGCGAAAAGGCGCGCTTCGCGGCAAGTGAAATCATCGAAATCAACCGTTGACGGTTGCAAATTCAGAGTAAGGAAAAAGTCATTAAGAATATTGTGTGGTGGGAAATTTGTATTTGAAACATCATTTTATCATTCAATTAAAATTATTTACCTAGTAACCGTCAACGGTTGATTTCGATGATTTCGCTTGCCGCGAAGCGGGTCTTTTCGCTCCGGGGGTGGGGCCGCGTAGCGGCCAGGGGGCGGGGACCCCTTGGTGTGTGATAAAAATAAAGAAATCTTGTAAAAACGCATTGCGGCGTACCCTAAAAGCTACAGCACGAAGCTGGTCACGAACCCGCGATCGCTGGGAAGGTAGACGAACACTTTACCACTCGGCCACGGATCAGATTTTAAGGAAATTCGGTCTGCAGCGCTCATGAGAAACGCGCTTCGTGCAGCTTGCCGGCGCTCAGTTGACTCGCCGGAACTCCGCGCGGAAACGTGCAAAAATCGTAACTTTAAAAATCGATATCTCGAGAACGGTTGGGAGTTGGCGGCTAAAAAAAAATACGTCAACCTTAGATTTGTCTCTTCTTCATGTACAAGCAAAATGAACCCAATCCCAGGATGTCACTTCGTAGACTCCCCTTGTTAGTTATTTTCAACTTATATCCACATTCGGTAATGCATTAGATATTTATTCCAAGAGATCCTCTACTTTTTGGTAAACAATTTTCTAAATAATAGTTACCACTGCCAAGCATAACCAAAGTGTCCTACATTCCTAATAACTAATTAGGCAAAATACCTCAATTCATTCGATTGTTCGATATCCGACCATTAGGAGTAGGAGCACGAGACCTCTTTATGACAGACTCTTTCATCGTATGTCCCTATGACTCCCTTCCCTAAAGCAAGAGGGGGCAGAACTGAGCTGCTTAGTATGCCGATAGCGGAGACTTGAGAAAGTTTAGTAATTGCAAAAGGTCACAAGCAGTTATTAACATATATTATGTTGTATAATTGTTGAGATTACGTAAGGGACGATGGGAGGGGGCGGGAATTGATGAACTGTTGGCTCAGAATGTGGTGGCCCTGAAAAGGGCCGTTTTAAAAGAATAGATGCTGATGCTGGCAAGATAACTGTTGAGCATTACTTGCCGCTGTTATACTTGGTCACTGCTTTCGTACCTTCAGACACTGCATGTTTCGCCAGCTCGCCAGGTAGGATAAGTCGGACGGCGGTTTGAATGCATCGGGATGACAAGGTTCTTGATGATATTTTAGTCAGTTTACCGGCTTCGATGGCAATACGTTCGAACATGTCCATGACGAAATTGTGCATTATTTCCATGGAAGCTTTCGATATGCGTACATCAGAGTGAACTTGTTTTAGCACCGCCAGAATAGAGCGTTTGAGCGTGTAAACTGGCTTCTTCCTTCGTTTCCCATCCTTATTCAATTTTGGCGTTTTAGTCGCAACCTTAGTTGGTTTCTCCTCCTTCGTCGGCTGATTCTTCTTTGCTTTCTTGGAACGGGCCATTGGAATTGAAGAGGTTGCTCGCAGAGAAGATGCGTTCAGCTGTGTGTGAATCTGAAAGAGCGCACGGCTGAGGCTTATGACTGAGACTGAGTTACAGAGGTCAAAGTCCACTATTTATATGATTCGCAATCACCATGCGACCAATGGGCTGCGAATATCCCCGGATCTCCGTCCCGCGCGCGGCACGAGATACCAGGGACAAAGGACGCTACTGATCCTTGCCATCCTATTGGTCCGCGCTCTCGACGCGGTGCTGCTAGCTGCTATGCCACTAAAGCTTGTCGCGACGTAACACCTTCAACCTTCAATCCTTCACAACTATTAAGGTTCTTTTCTTTTTTTCTCGGGCCTTATTTGAATTTCATCCACTGGATGCTTTGACTTCCATGTTAATTTTCATAACTATAAGAACATTTGTTGCCTGTGTAAGTAGAACTTATCAACAACTTATCTCTGATTCAAAGCTAGGCTCCAACATACCGTGAAATGAACGACATTCGCAACGAATCAGCACGCGTTAGCAACAAGTCTCGGGCGGGAAATGCCGCTATTGGCTTGTTTAAAATTATCTGAAGCGAGGGGAATCCTATTTATACACCCTTGAATTTTGGTCGCCCTAGTTGACGTGCCTGCTGAATTGTCATAATTGCAGTGAATTATAACGAGTTACATTCTCAGCATCCAAGTAGCACCACTTCTCTGTACTCCCAAGAGTGCTTTGTTATTCCTCTTCCATCATGGGCACACCTAATAAATCTTCCACCTCAACGTCGAAATCTGGAGACCAAGGAGTTCCGCCTATGGGGAGGCAGTCCATCGTCAATGTTTTAACCAAGGAATTTGACCCGCCTATCTTGGAAGATCTTCCTGATTCCGAAAATCCGTCAGTTCCAGCGTTCATCTCCATTCTAAACGGTCTTGTGGAACATATGCCTGCTGCCGTCGAAATTTCTCGGATTCATGCCTGGGATCACGTTGTCAAGAAAGCGCAAGATTCATACCCAATTCAACACCCTATACAACAGCAATTCCGCTTATTCACAATCGCTATGCGGGACATAGTCTTGCCACAGCTCATACCTCGAGTATGTGAGCAGGTACAACTTCTTGCGGAATGGGACGCGCAGTTTGGCCGACACAAAAAACCCGCCGTAATCCGAAGTGTTGCGTACACTTTATTGACTGACGAACTGAAGGACACGTTCTCTATTTCTTCCAATCGGACACTCACTTTCCTACTATTCCAAAACTGTGTTGATCACTGCGCTACCATTATTAGCGAAAATATCTCCACTGAAGATCCACTCAGCATTAAATGAAACCAACAGAAGTGAATCAACGTAGCCAGCAACTAAAACGGCCCTTTTCAGGGCCACCAAACGATATGAGGGCAGTAGAGAAACTACAAATTATATTTTCCTTTAATACATATCGACGGTGAAACTACCAAACCACGTATCTCGGTTTGCGACGTCGCAGACTTCCTGTCATACTTTATTTTTTAAATGAAAAACTACTTAACATCCAGTCTTGAAAATTTCTGTGATTTTTCCTCTTTGTGCGGAGAAAATTCCGTGAAAATTTCAAGGAATGATATTGATTTGGTCTACTTCAAAAAAATAAAATGTGAGCGTAGATTTTTAAACACCGCAAACGAGATACGTGGTTTGGTAGTTTCACCGTCGATATTTTTTTTAATGAATTAAAATGAAAAATGAGAATAATCCATACAGAGCGTTGCGAACATTTCAAAATCATGAGTTGAAAAACGCTGACTCCGCCAGATTAAATACTAATACAAACCGGAGCGGCGACGCACTGGCGCCTACAAACCTAGCAGGGATACTTCACGCATTGCGCAACGCGTGAAGTATCCCTGTTAGGTTCGTAGGCGCCAATGCGCGTTTCGCGCTGGCCGCCCGCCCGCCGAGCCGCAGCGTGCCACGGCGCTTGTAGCAACTATTTCACACCAGAAGTATTGCACAGTATCATACGAAATTGAAGGCGCGCTAACATATTAGGAATGGCAGGCACCCATCAAAGGTACGGAGCTTTCCTCGCAAAATAAATCAAGATACTACGGCCAAAAAAGAGAGTGGTAGTCCAAAAACTCTAGTAAGTCCTAGCATCCGTAATTAGTAACATTTAGTATACACTTTATCGCTTGGCTGTCGCTTAATCGCCATCGGCTATGAAAGGCTATAAGAAACTAGGGGGCTACGCCCCCTGGCCGCTACGCGGCCCAACCCCCTGAAGGCGCTCCGCGCCATCAATGGGCCGCTTCGCGGCCCTATTTTTACCCTCCTATCAGTGTTAGTTTTATTTTTCCCCTAAAAAATTACGATATGAGGTATACTTTAATTTTAAACTTTACTTAAAATTACTTTAAAATTAAAAGGACGCGTTTTGGAATGACTGATTGATGAAATATTGCAGTAAAACAATGAACAATGATAGTCAGGTAATAATTAAGATTTCATGAGTCGGGGATCGATCCCACATTGAGTTCGTTATGGACGCACTCGACGTCTTAGACGAATCGGCCACCGCTCTACATGAGGGCCAAGGCGCGAATCTTGTGGAGATAAGTGTAGAGCTGATGCGCAGGCTACCCATCTACTGCGCAACCTCATTGACCACTGCGCATCCTCCCGCGCATAGCGGTAGCAGCACCGGAGCATTCTGTAAACTCACTCACTTTTATAACGTGATTTTAAAAAAACCTGGGTCCTTTTTCCAAAATCTGATTAGAGCGGGCTCATCTAGGGCCTATTACCTGCCGATTTACGCAAAAATCATGGAAATCGGCCCGGTAGAACGCTCAAACGAACTATGACAAAAAGTATAAAATTACATTGTTTAAATGGGAGAATTCGCAACTTTACCACGTAATATAAAAAAACCTGGGCCATATTTTGAAAATCTGAAAAGAGTTGGCTTATCTAGAGACAATTGCCCGTCGATAGTCGCAAAAATCATGAAAATCGGCCCAGTAGAACGCTGGAACTAAGCGTCACCAGTTTCGCAAAATTAGGAGGTCTTTGGAGCTTATAGTATAGATAGTATAGATTGTGTAGCCGGCTATAGAAGCTATTGTAAATCTTACAGCCGGCTGTAGGTCTACGGTATTTTGGAACACAGATTCTACTGCCAATTTTTACCAGGGTACGCTTTTTTACTATTACACAAAATTTTTTTAAATTGTAACATTCAACAAAGCTGGAAATTTTTTGAAATTTCAACTCCATTTGGGCGCATTTTGAAGCTTTTCTGACGAAAATTTTAAGAATAAACACGGTGGTGGGTGTTTACATTTAAGACTCTACATTAAAGGAGATAAGTATCTTCGATGGTCTCAAACTTCTTCTTTTCTCGCACTTTCTCATCTTCTGTCTCCTTTTTTCTTCTCTCTTTTCCTCCTTTTTTTTTGCTTTCGGGGGGATAGGACTTGAGCCCCCCAAGCCCCCCCTCCCTCGCTAGGTGCCTGCTGAACACGAGGTGTTTAAATGGGAAATGCTGCCAGATGACGTCACTAGGCGGTGCATTTTCTCACTTCCTATCTATCTATTTTCATACTATTTCCCTTATCAGAAAAAAAGTGTAAAAAGTACTGTGAAATCAGCTCCTTAAGCACTTTCAGATGAAGCAATACAATAAATTGCATGCAAATTCTCCATTGACAAAGAGTGTCCTTCAGTGGCGTGGCGTGAATTGCGATATATAGATTGTTATGCCGTTTAAACGTATGGAAAAGGATCGATAAACAGGGTGTTCGCAGCGAACACCTTAATAATCGATTCTTTACCATAGATTTAAATGGTGTAACAATCGATATATCGAAATTCACGCCACGTCAATGGTGTCCTTCCATTATCTTGGCAATGGTGGAAGCTTCACAACTAGATGGGTGCGGGATTTGAGCTTAAGCGTCTTGAGATGAGTCTTAAGATGTTTAAGTCTAAAAATCTTAAGGAAATGGTTAAAACTTTCATCTGAAGTAAATATCTTTTGAAAGGAAGTTTGGCGACATTCGAATGCTTATAGGGCATTTTTCCTCAGCAGAGAATTTTAAACATCTCATTGTCATTGTCATTGAAGTAGAAACAGTTTTAAATGAGAATCTGCGCGTTACCGCGATAGTTCGTTGGAATTTAGAATGAGACGTTGGCAAAAAAACGCCTTCAATGCATTGAATAGGCACACCGAGCTCTTAGGAGGTCGAATAGTGGTATCACGCCAAACAGCACATTTTTAACGGTACGTATAATAGACCGTGTGGTTTTCGGGTGATACCACTATTCGACCTCCTAAGAGCTCGGTGTGCCTATTCAATTCATTGAAGGCGTTTTTTTGCCGGCGAATTTAGGAGGTCGAATAGTGGTATCACGCTAAACAGCACATTTTTAACGGTACGTATAATAGACCGTGTAGTTTTCGGGTGATATTTTCGGCAGTTAAAAATTACTTAACTTTGATTGATTGATTGATTTAAAGATAATAATAAACAACCCGACAACCTGAGAGAACTTAATTCAAATTAAAAATCTCAAATTTTTCAACCATCGATTTTCATTGTGGGTCGCGGTGGATATTGTTAAGATATGAGACATTTTTTGGAAAATCTGTGTTTTTTTTTTTCAAAGAAGGAAAAAAAATAAAATGAATATACCGGTAATTTTTTAACAATCTGCATGCATACTCGAGATTCAACTCCACCAATAATCCTCGAAAAACATCTCAAACCTATTCCTTCTTCTGGTTGCGAACTCCCCAGTCGATAAGCTAACGTCCCCCTAGCACCAGTATTCTTTCCCTTACGGACCCAACTACAGCTACAGGTACATTTGTTTCTGCCTGTTCCTCGCTCGTTCTGGCTGGAAGCGAGAAAAAGGCTTGACATTCTAATTAATTTCTTAATCCCGCCTACTTTTGCCGCACGTATTGAAACCGCGCTCCGATGTTGCCAGATGAGGCTAGAAATGCACACGAACCCCTATGTGCTTCTCCGCGAGTAAAACCGTCTACATTTCGAATTGCACATCGTTGCGAGACGCAGCTTCAGTTAAAATCGATAGAGGAGCTCCATTTATCACTCACCGATTTCACGCGCTAAGCCCTTTTGAAAAATTTTACGCGCGCACCAAGGAAGAGCAATGACACGCGTTGCCACAAAGCAGCTCAACCAGGGAAAATAATACAAAATGGTATGAAATTTTAGTCCATGCGTTGTGATGAAATGATTTTGTCTTATTCTTTTTCGGCACCACACAATCTAAGCAGGGAATAAATCCTCACGTCAATTGGGGCACAAGTTTTTCCAAGTGACAATGAAGTATAATAAAACTATAGATTTAAAATAATGAGCCGTTATTGACTAGAATATGTTCGTAACTTCTAATCTTCGCTTTACTTTTATGAAATACGAGGGGGCTATGTCCCCTGGCCGCTACGCGGCCCAACCGCGAGAGTGCGCGCTTCGCGCTCTCTTAGGCCCGCGTCGATAAAAGAACGACAAAAAAAAATGAAAAAATTGTCATAACCGACTCTCAATTGTCCAATCTCCTTCTGGCCAGGGGCGATTGGACCAATAAAAATCAAATGAAAAAATCGGCATTTATTTCAAATTTCTCGCCAAGACTGAAACAAAACGGGAAGGAGTGTTTCGTCGCTTTTGGATTTTCTGTAGCAAAGGAGCATACCTTTGATTCACTTACCCAACTAACGGACCAAGAGTCCAAGACTCAATATTTCCCGCTTACTTACTTCAATTTTCCGCTAAATTTGAAATTCCCGCCATCTTTCATTGGCAGGAATTTCAAATTTTGCCCCCCTTTCTAAGCTTCCCGATCTCTTCTAATATAAAAAATGCAATAGTGTATTTCCTTCGGAAAATACACTAAAAACCTGGGTCCTATTTTCAAATTCTAATTACAGCAGGCTCATTTAGGGACTGTCACCTGTCGATAACCGCAAAAATCATGGAAATCCGTCAAGTAGAACGCTCAAACGAACTATGACAAAAAAATAAAAAAATTACATTGTTTAAATGGGAGTAATTGCAACTTTACCACGTAATATAAAAAAACCTGGGTCATATTTTCAAAATCGAAATAAAGCGGGCTCATCTAGAAACAATTGCCTGTCGATAGCCGCAAAAATCATGAGATTCGGCCCGGTAGAACGCTGGAACTCAGCGTTACCAGATACGCAAATTCAAGAGGTCTTGGAGCTTATATATACGATTCGATAATAATAAAATAAAAAAGAAAAAGTCAACTGTCACTTGAAAAAAACTTTTGATTGAGTCAAAGATGATAGTTTCTTCCAGTAAATATTTCCTCCCGAGCTGACGTAATGTCGATATAAACATCGGAATAGAATAAATAATTTCATTTCTACACAATGAATGACACATTTTGCATGAAACCCCAGAAGAGGCACTTTTTCAAAAACATTACCATTTAATTATAACGAATACATTTGGGCAATCAGCGTTGGCTCCAGTGGCGTGGCGTGAATGATCGATTGTCGATATTTTCCCATTTGAAATAATGCTGAAGAATCGATCATTAAGGTGTTCGTTGCGAACACCCTGTATATCGATCTTTTTCCACAGGTTTAAATGGCAGATCAATCGATATATCGCAAAGCACGCCATGCCTCTGGTTGGCTCGCGGACGCCACGAGGCCGCGACGCGCGACGGATGGGAGGCGACGCGAAACTTCGCGTGGGCGATCGAAAAAACCCCTTCAATTTCGTAAGAGGCAACCCGCTGAACCTCAACATTGATGAACATCAACCTTGTATAAGGGTACAACGGAGATCCGAGGACACCGCGACCAAGAAATGCCCTTTCTCCACCCAGCGCTTCGTTCTCTTTTTAAAATCAAAATTTTCTGGGAAATTTGAACAAAAATGTCAAAAGGCACTTTTTTTCAATTTTACAAAAAGTTAGTATTAAAGTGATCTTAAGACTCCATGAATTATAACAAAACAATTTTTTTTTAAAAAATGACCTGTAGATCCCGAGCAAAGGTACACTAAAGTTGACTGAATTATGTGGGGCCAGCGTAGGCCTTCCGTACCACTAATCAAATATTACAGCGTGGAAAATATAAATTAAAAGATTTACAGTTGGTTTCATAGAATAAGACACTGCTTTCAGCGTCCACTCAGAGAATGCAATACCCCACACGTCGGCACGTCCGGTCCTTAAAAGAGACCATTTCTCCCGCGTAAAAGCTGCGTGACAGCGAGTTAAATAATCCTTAACCTACGTCAGCCGAGACCTGAAAGGTTGAGGTTTAAAAAAGCGAATCAAGTGCAAAAAGGCGTTCCGCCCCCCGAACCCCCCCTCCTGAAAAAACCCCACAACGCCTCCTGAAACGAGACCCATTAGCCGGGGTCTAACGACTCTTAAACTTAAGGGAATCTGACGTATCGCTTGATAGTCCCTTTGGAGAGTCCGGACTAGTTTTATCGGAGAATCCGGGTTTTTGCCTCTTCCGTCCGAATTACGATCCGGATAGGGAAATTAATTTGCCTCTAAGTCACTTTATGAGCCATAAAAATAACCCTGGGTGTCCGATATAATTATTCCGGCGCGCTCATTGGAGGAGCGGGAGTTTAAACTCCGGAACTTTGAAACAATGATGGAAAAAAGTTCCCGGAAGTTTATGTCGAGTAACCTCCCGCGAGCTTTTAAAATTTCCGTCTATTTAATGGAGTCTTTTTGACTGAAATGTTGAAGTCGGACTTGCGAAAATATATCGCGAATCCATCTTCAATATCATTTCCTGTCAATTTTTTTAAGAATTTGGACTCTGGATTTTTTAGAGACTCTGGAGACTTTTCCCCCAGTGTTTTGTGAACAATTAAATTGTTTGAGTCAATTTTGCAACCTTGGAATTGAGTTACGTTCCTTCGTACGGGAAACGATGGATTACGGCGCACAGTGGGTCGAGTCAGCGGGAGAGGTCGGACAAGATTTAAAAAGTTTAAAAGCGTATATCTTCATTAATATGAAATGTTGATGTTATAAGAGTAGTTTCATTGGTTTCCTTGTAAAATTTTCTTTGAAAACCACCCCTAGAAATTAAAATTGTGACGAGATAAACGTAAAATTTTACAATATTTGTGGAAAATGCCATGTTCGCCATCTCCCAAAGACTGGATCCACTGTGCGGCTTCCTTCCGTAGCATGGAAGTTAAAAACGTTATACCAATGAGCATATTCTGCCTCGTTAAGAAAAAACGTCGCACAGGCCCTCAGGTTATTTCCTACAACAAAAAAAAAGACTTACTGAGGAGATCCTGAATTTTTGTTTTCTTCCAGTTTTTCAGAACGTTTTGCTCACAATTTATTCGTATATATCTGAAAAGTTCAAAGAAAAATACGCATAACTTTCCTTAAAAACAAATATTTTATCGGAGAAAATTCGGCAACATTTGAATGCTCATACGGCGTTCCTCCTTAGCACGGCACCATTCTGTGTCGTTACTTATGCTGCCGCGCTAAGGAAGGACGCCGTATGAGCCTTCAGGCGTTGCCAAATTTCCTTAGATAAAACACGACTCTCTCGGTAAACTTACGAATATTTTTCTTCCAATTTTGCATATAATATTGTTTACAATTTCACCTAAAGTTTCTGAAAATTTCAAGGAGAAATATTCATAACTTTCCTCAAAAATAAAAATTTTATTGAAGGAAATTTGCCAACTCTCGAATGTTCATACGGCGTTGTTCCATAGCACGGCCGCATTCTGCGTCGTTACTTATGCATTTCTGAGGCTTTCTCGAGCCTCTCGCGTACTCTATGGTCAATAGCGGCCGATTCGTTTATACACAGCACGTCGCTCCTCTGACGTAAGGACATACCTCGATTACAACATGAGCCCTATTCTCCGCATAATCCTATGCTTTCCTGGGCTCATGTGGAATTTGTGATACGCCTTTCCGTCAGAGTTGCGGCGAATGGTGCTACAACTGCCACAGGCACGCGGCAAGGGCGCATCCATAAATTATGTTGAGCTCTTTTCGACTGGGACCAAAGCTGCCGTGCTAAGGAAGAACGCCGTATGAACATTTGAGAGTTGCCGAATTTCCCATGATAAAACATGTATTTTTTACGACATTCATGCACATTTTTCTTTGAAATTTTCAGATGTTTTAGATTGAACTGCGTACAATATTGGCTGAAAATTTTGGGGAAAAATATTCGCAATTTTCCCAGTAAATTCGTTTTTATCGAAGGAAACTTGGCAATGTCTGAAGGCTCATACGGCGTTTTTCCTTAGCACAGCAGAAAAGCTTTCGATAAGAGTTGGGTCGATTTGCGGTGTGGGTCTCGAATTTTCGTAGTTGTGGCAATTTCCCGGTGAAAAATTTCCAAAAAGGACAAGGTTTTCATTTCATGCTAGAAAGTGATGAAAGACTTTCAAGATAAAGTATCGACAGTGAAACTACCAAATTACGTATCTTGTTTGCGGTGTTTAAATGAACCGCGTTTAACAGAAAGGAACCAAGCCACATCAGCTATATATTGCCAACTTTAACAGTTTTTACAAGAGAACGTTAAGGAATCCTCAAAGTATTTTGAGGAATTTGCTTCGTGCTATTCAGAAGATTCATCAAAATTCGCAAAAAATAATCCACACAACCGTTTCCGAGTAAAAATTCAAAATGCGCAATTAAATGTGGCAACATCTGATGTGGCTTGGCTCCTCTCTGCTTAACGCGGTCCAATAATATCCCCGCTGTAATTTTATTTTTTTGAAGGAGAACAAATCAATAATATTCGTTGAGATTTTCACAGATTTTTCTTCTCACAGATGAGAAAAATCATGGAGGTTTTCAAGAATTGACGTTGAGTAGGGTTCCATTTAAAAAATAAAGAATGACAGGAACTTAGCAACGTAGCAAACCGAGAAACGTGGTCTGGTAGGTTTACCGCGCCGAAATCGCTTGGGTTCGCGCAACTTTGTTGCAGAATTAGTTACTCCGGTCACCACGTCACTAATATCAGTAAATTATTTACTTTTTACTAATTAAAATGTATACAATCGGACAGTTGCAATAAAACAATTGCCGTGAATTTGCTTCGCTCATCCGAAAAATACTCACAGGATATATCGTTCATCACCATCATTTGGACCGCATTCAATAGAAAGGAACCAAGCCACACCAGCTATCGTCAAATTTGACTGTGCAATTTAATTTTTTACGGAAGAACGTTTGTGCGGATTCCTTTGAAAATGTTAAGGTATTTGTTTCGCGCTATGGAGAAAATTCACAGAAATTTGCCCAAAAATCCGCAGAGCCGTTTTCATGTATAAAATTAAATTGCCTAATCAAATTTGGCAACAGCTGATGTGGCTTGGTTCCTTTCTGTTAAAAGCTGTCCATTTACCGAACCAAAGCTCATCAATAATTTTCAGAGCTGATTTCATCCATAGTCAAGAAAATATCTAAATTCTACGTTAACGATAAATTTCAGGGGCTCTCGGAGCTTTCAGGTTAAAAAACTTGGCCCCCGTAGATCCCCAGCAATCTCCTTTTACTTGAGATTTCAATACTTTTGAATTTATGGATGAATTTAGCGGTAAAACTTAGGGTGCGGGGTTATAGGACATTCCGTCAACGATTTTTTGTCCGCGCACCTGTTTTTTCCAGTATTTTACGTCCACGCGTTTTTTCGGCACGGGAGTTTTGGTCCACGTGCCAGTTGAGACCCCAAAGTTAATTGGCCCACATGTAAATACAAGCGACAATTGCTCACGACGTTTTTGGATGGAAATATATAATGTCTTAGAAGAATGAGGGTTTGCTTGGTTTTTTGTTTTGTCTGTTTGGTCCGACGGAGAATAATATATAGTCGAGAGTTTTGGTAAAAATGGAGGAACGTCAATTCCATAAGACAAAATTCACTAAAACTCTCTACACCTCTTTGGTGTAACAGGACTTAAGTATCTTTCAAGAAATTCCCACCTTGTTATACCTGAACCGGATAAACCTCTATATGGACCGCGTTAAACAGAAAGGAACCAAGCCACATCAGCTATTGCCAAATTTGATGGGGCAAATTAATTTTTTACAGGAAAATGGTTGTGCTGATTCTCGAGCAAATGTCAGTGAATTTTCTCCGTAGTACGAGGCAAATTATTTAAAATTTTCAAAGAAATCCGCACAAACGTTCTCTTGTAAAGAATTAAATTGCCCATTAAATTTGGCAATAGCTGATGTGGCTTGGTTCCTTTCTGTTGAACGCGGTCCGTATTTGCCTCAGCTAAAGGCTCTTAGATTTTTCCCGTGTACGACAAGTATTTTGATTTATTTTGCGAGGAAAGATCTGTACTTTTGAAGGATGCCTGTCATTCTTAATACGTTCAATTTCGTATAATACTGTGCAACACCTCTGTTGTGAAATAGTTGCTTCAGGCGCCGCCGCACGACGGGACGGGCGCGAAACGCGCATTGGCGCAATGCTTGAAGTATCCACTTAGGTTTGTAGGCGTTAATGCGCGTTTTTGTGCAATGCGTGAAGTATCCACTTAGGTTTGTAGGCGCCAGTGAGCCTCTCGCGCTGGCAGCACGCTGCTCCGCTCTGCTAGGCTTTAATAGGTATTTATACTCGCATAGTCAGCGTTTTTTAACTCATATGATTTTGAAATTTTTGCACACTCTGCATTGATTATTCTCATTTAAATTGATGGGAAAAAAATATGTATCAATTTATCAAAGGAGATTAATAATATAATGTGTGTTTTTTTAAATATTGGTGGTTCCCTGTGAAATTTAATGATTTACAAAGCACTTTAACTTTTCCTTTTACATTTTGTGCTTTTATTGTGCTGCAGCGAGGTGTACGCGCAACGAAACGCTCAAAATTTGACGTATTTGACTCTAAAAGATCGATGTACAAATGGGTTAAAACTAAAGATTGTGTGCTTCTTGGTTTTTTCCCCTCTTCTACTCATTCTTGCAGTTTCTGTCGGCATAACTGCGGCTCATTGAGTTTAATGTCGCTTGGAAAAGGTTTTACGAGTATTTGCCACGTTTTAAAAATATAAATGTTTTCAAAATGAAGTAATAATTTCGCAAAGAAAAAATAAAAACATTAAAAAGAAAGTATCTATACATATAAAAGGTATATTGTACATCGAATATTTTAAGGATAGAAATAAAACCAAATATTCACCAATGACAATTTAAAAAGATGATTCAAAAGAAAGAAGTAATAACATTTCATTTAGAACATGAGCAACCATAAGAACACCTCTTTCTCTCTCGATTTCTCATTTCCATATTGTCAATATAATTTTACATACCGACTAAAATATAACGCTTGGACCAAATCACTGTTGCTTATTTTACGTGTGGGCGTAATAGGCCAGGCACCACAGCTCCATATGAGGGGTAATATTGAATTAAATGCTGGAAAGCTGGACATTTTTTTAAAAGACGTATTATGAGGTCCTTAAATAAGGGTTAAATTTGCACCATTCCTGAAGTGGAGCTTCAGCCGCCATCTTGGATTTTTAGGCCTAAAATCGCTATTTTTTCGGTTTTTGGCCTATAAGTCAGTGAAAAAGTCATTTTTCCGTCAAAATACCTCAGTGCTATAATTAAGCTTATTAAATTTCCTTTTAAAAAGGTGGTATACGTTTTTTCCATACGACCCACCGTTTTCGAGTTATAATTGTCGCAAAGTTGGGCTTTTAAACTCAAAATCGACCAAAACCCGACTTCCAAGTTTCCAGTGCGCTACAACTTAACAAAAACCGAGGAAAGAGAGGAAAACTCATTCCGAACCTAAAATCTGGGATTTCTCAAAAATTAATCCCAAAATCCAAGTCCGTGTGGGGGGGGGGGGGGGGGCGCA
>NW_017547262.1:23713-75559 GCF_001854935.1 Bemisia tabaci | reverse complement strand
GGCCTCGGTCGGCCCGAGTACCCGATACCGTGTGACGTCAAGAGGGTACGAAATGTGACCATTATTCTTCATCCGCCTTGTTGTATATCAAATTTTTCTTCAGTCCATCCAATCGATAGATCTGAGCTCGGCAACTTTGTCAACAGGTTATGGTCCCGGAGCGAGCACTGGAAGTGCTGCTGGTGGTGTTGGTGGGAATCTGCTCGGGAGATAGACGGCAGTTGGACCTGGCGTTCTCGTGGGAGAGCATCAAGTTCGACTTCGGCTCGCCCGAGAGGGAGATGGAGTGGTCCTCCAGCGGGGACTACATCGAGGGTCAAGCCATCCCTTTCAGCATCGAGATATGGGAGGACAGGATGTTCGTTGTCACGCCCAGGATCAT
Source organism: Bemisia tabaci (assembly GCF_001854935.1). NCBI lineage: Eukaryota > Metazoa > Arthropoda > Insecta > Hemiptera > Aleyrodidae > Bemisia > Bemisia tabaci. The sequence continues at coordinate 75,177 of NW_017547262.1, read as the reverse complement.
GGAGGGCGTCCCGGCGACCCTCAGCTACTTCAATATCACCAGTGCGTTCCAAACACAATACATCTTAGAAAACACGGAGAAAAAAACTTCGTGCGTAGGACCCGAAATTTAGGTCATATGGATCTCTGAAGTTTTCGGATTGAGCGTCTGAACACTTTTGGTCCAGCTGCTGAGGTTTGGATCACACATCTGCAACTTCAGTTCTTACATCTGAAGTACTTTACTTCGGTTTTCACATCCGAACAACTTCGGTTCTCACATCTGAAGTAACATCTGAAGTGGCCAGTGGCGTAACGGACTTCCGCTGGGCCCCCCTGCAAAATTCTTTCTAGCCCCCCCCCCCCATGTCGATAAAATTCCAAAATCATCCCCCCTCCCGCCCCTCTCTTCCCCTCACCCCTTCCCGTTTTTTGGCCCAAGACATTTCAAATCACGGACTTGGACTTGGAATGCCTCTCCTCTCACCGTCCCTGATCCCGTACCCGATTAAATGGGGCCCCTAAAGGATCAAGGATCTAAAGGGTGGCGGGGGCCCAGCCCAGGCCCAGGATCTACAGAAAGGCCCATGCAGGCCCAAGAATCGAAGGGCCTTGTGGGCCCTTTAGATTCATGGGTCACCCAAAGCCCGAAATACCTACAGAAAGTGACAAAAAAGAGAAATTTTTAGTAATCACTGAGTGGAAATTGGAAGGCAGGGGCCCTTCAGCAAAAAAAAAGTCAGGAACAGTCCAAAGGAAGTATGAAAAACCCTGAGCTAACAATAAAAATCAGCGGAAGAAGCCCCATCTCGGTAAGTAAAAGCCCAAAGTTCGAGACCAAAGCTAAGCATCAAAGAGAGAGAGAGAAAAAAATCCGGCGGCCGAGGGCCGAGGGCCCCCCTGCATAGCAGGGTCTGCGGGGGCGCCCGTTACGCCACTGTGAAGTACTTCAGATGTAAGAACTGGAGTTTCAGATGTGTGATCCGAACCTCGATAGCTAGATCTAAAGTGTTCAGATGCTCAATCCGAAAACTTTAGAGATCCATATGACCTAAACTTCGGGTCAAGGCAAAAGTTATGTTCAGAGGTTAACGCTACTGATCGCTTAATGATGTTTGATGAGCAACTTGTTGAGCGAAAATTCGAAGAAAATTCGCCATTGGTCGGAAACAAGGTACAATCCTAATGTGACAGACTCGAGCATTTTCAACCAGAGACTTTATCTCCACCATTGGAAGATGAGGACATCGGTAGAGGAGGTGGACAGAGAGGAGAAAGCAGAAAACAGGAAATGAAAGAGGTAGAAAAAAGAAAAAGGGATTCTTCTTTTCTTGTCTATAAATCTCAATAATCGGCCCGCTGGGTCATTTATATTATACGAGCTATGCGTAGGAAACTATTAAACTGATTTGATTTTGGGTGACGTTTTTCCAGGTGCGACGGCGAAGGGCTTGACGTCGCCGCTCCTGATCCCGTACCCGAACCTGCGGATGCACAACCTGACGTCCGGGGTGATGACGTCGGTGGTCTCGGTGCGGCTGGACCGGTGCAACCGGCTCTGGGCGCTCGACGCCGGGACGGTGAAGGGCGGCGACGCGCAGGAGCGTCGCGGCGCCACCGGCGTCCACGTCTTCGACGTCGAGACGAACCGCGTCCTCCGCTCGCGGTTCTTCGAGCTCGGCGACGGATTCCAGGAGCCCCAGGTCGCGACGATCGTCGTCGACGTCACGACGGCCGACTGCAACAACGCCTTCGCCTACGTCTCCGACCACCGCAACTGCCTCCTCTTCGTCTACAGCTGGCGCAACGATTTCTGGCACAAGTCAGTCGTCCCTAGAGTCCCTTTATACTGAGAGTCAAGACAATTTGAATCCATTTCTGATTGGTTCCCGTATTTTAGGCCTCCGCAGTGTCACAAACGAGAATGAAGATTACATTTTCACCAATTGCAAAGATTATAATCTGGAATGGACCAGGGAATTACGGGTTCGGCAAGGAACAAACGGAATGAGAGGGGGAACGGAGAAAGGCATTTGAGAATGGGCCCATCAAAGATTACGAAAAACGTTCAATTTGTGTAATCTTTATTCCCGTTTGTGACATCCATGAGCCGAATTGTCTTGTCTCTCAGTATAAAGGGACTCTAGTCGTCCCATGTCAAATCAACGAAAACAATGGACCACTAGACAAGGTACGAATTTCAGCATTCTGATACATGTTTCTTAATCAAAATTTCACGTACAACACGATACGCACAACGAAAATTACCGAAATTAACTCCTTACGAAGATATTTAATGATTCTTGATGCGTGAATTGAAACCACCCGCTCATGAAAACTCAATGCACTACGTGATTCACATCGCGCGCTAAACGTTATCATCAACGTCTCAGCGATATATAAATCTGGCAACCTCAGTCCTGACGCTTTGGCTCAGCTATAGCAAATTGCTTATAGTTTAAACAACACATGGTGGGAAATGAACATTGCTCCATTGAGAAGCTTGCTGAAACCGTTGTAGTGCGCGATTTGACTCACGTAGAGCTTTGAGTTTCTTGTGAGCGGCCAGTTCAAATTCCTCGTGACTGATGTGAAATAAAAACGTTAATATCTTCGCTAAGAGTTGGTTTCAATAACTTTTGTTGCGCGAATCGTATTCTACATGAAATTTTGGTTCAGAAACAAGTATTAGAATGCTAAAATTCGTACCCTGTCTAGTGATCCATTCACAATTTCGTCACCTTTCAGGCAAAGTATCACAAGCGCCATGCGACGTTCAAAAATTTCCGCCGCCATTTTATTTCTTTACTGAGAAATTGTTGGTTGAATCTGTTCGGAAATTTCACTAAATTTTATCGGCAGCACAAAGAAAATTCAGTGAAATTTTCGGACAGCTTCGTTGAACAATTTCTCTGTAAAAAAAATAAAATGGCGGCGGAAATTTTTAAACGTCGCATGGCGCTTGTGATACTTTGCCTGGAAGGTGACGATTTAACCATTGGCGGATTCAGCGATGGAGATGTTGCATGTGTGAGGGATTTGAGTTTTGACTGTTGATTCTTATGTAAAAGTTCGCGAGAAACACGATGGTGCCACTGGTTTCCCCTGAAATCAACTCCCAAGCTCAAAAAAAACTCTCAAGTTGAGGCCAAAATGGAGGGGATATCCCACCCTACCCTGAGAGTCCACCTCTACATCAAGACAAACTCTCCATGCATGCAAAGATAGGGAGCAAATACATTAGCAGTGATGCCGTGTTTTCAGTTTTAGAGTCCCCAAATAAAGTGGCAGCCCTGTCAATGTGTTTGCTCCCTATCTTTGCATGGAGAGTCTGTCTTGATGTAGAGGCGGACTCTCAGGATAGCGTGGGATATCTCCTCCATTTTGGCCTCAACTTCAGAGTTTTTTTGAGCTTGGGAGTTAATTTTAGAGAAAACCAGAGGCACCATAGTGTTTCTTGCGAACTTTTGCATGAGAATCAACAGTCAAATCGCAAATTCCTCACACATGCAACATCTCCATTTAACCATTGGCGGATCCAGCAATAGGGCGTCTTTCTGTCAAACGGGACTATGTGCATTATGACGTAAGCCCTATTATGCATACATTCATATGGGCATCAGGGCTCATGTCTCAATGCACATGGTTCCGTTTGACAGAAATACGTCCAATTTGGCAGCGTTTCCTAAATTCAAAAATATGAAAAATTATCGATTCTTGGAAGGACTGTGAATTTTGAGAAAATGCCTTTAATTCTTTGAAAGATGGCATCAATAACCACCTGGGTTAAGAATTTTATTCAGGGTATGTTCAAGAAACTAATAAACTGATTTTATTTTCGGTGACGTTTTTCCAGGTGCGGTTTTCCGACGTCCTTTGTCCATTGCAACCACCCGCTTCCAGCAATAGGATCCCTCCATATCCTTTTTGTCTTCTTTGTCTATTGCTTAGTCTATCAATTTCGAAAATTAGCCCTTAGGTGTTCCAACAAGAATCGATTATTTCGCATGGGGTTAAATGGAGGAAATCCGGTGTTGCAAACCGCTTCTGACTTTGACTAAACTGACTGGCAGAAGTTTGATGAAACTTGATGTACCCCAGGCTTAACGTATGGTTAAAAATGGACCGCGTTAATCAGAAAGAGATCAGGCCACGTCAGCTCGTCACCAAGCCAAAGTATCACAAGCGCCATGCGACGTTTCAAAATTTCTGCCGCCATTTTATTTTTTTCAACGAAGCTGTCCGAAAATTTCGTTGAATTTTTTTTGTGCTGCCGGTAAAATACAGGGAAATTTTCAAATATTATATATTTAACCAACAATTTCTCTACGAAAAAATAAAATTGCGGCAGAAATTTTGAAACGTTGCATGGCACTTGTGATACTTTGACCGTAAGGTGACGATCTATCGCCAAATTTAATTGGGCACTTTAATTCTTCACATGGAAACGATTGGGCGAATTTTAGTGCAAATTTCAGTGAATTTCCTCTACAGTACGAAGCAAATTCCTGAAAATGTCAAGGGAATCCGCACAAACGCTCTGTTTTAAAAAAATAAACTGCCCAGTTAAATTTGGCAATACCTAATGTGACTTAGTTCCTTTCTGTTTGAACGCGGTCCAATTAGAGTACATAGATAGACGAAACTCACACGTGATGAAAAACTTGTATAGTTTAAAGACATTTGATCCACTGAGAAGGGACTGCGTCAGGCGCTGCATCGAAAGTGCCTTCAATGTTTCCGGTATGCAATATGCGCTCCGTCACGTTAAAATAGTTGCTTGTAGCGCCTACCACTCAAGCTGGCTGTGGTGACCGCGTACTGCAGCGCGGTGCAGGACAAATGAGTCGTGCCTATATCTTTTACCAGGACAGCTAACGAAGGCCCCATTAAACCAACTCAATCTCAAGAGGTCTTGTTAGAGGGAAAAAGCAATTATCTAAAAAATCGATGAGTACAACCAGTCGTTGATTTATTTTAACATTTTAGGGTTAAACATCAACTGCTCCATTTTCGAAAACATCTTTAAAATAATAAATGTGTGTAAACGGGATTTTTTTCGCAGGATTTCACATTCATTCTTTCACACGGATCCTACTCTTATCGACTTCGTTGATGATGGAATGCGATCGAGGGAGGCGCGGTTCGGCGTATACAGTCTCGCTTTGTCTCAGGTAAATACTAGAGTCCCTTTATACTGAGAGTCAAGACAATTTGAATCCATTTCTGATTGGTTCCCGTATTTTAGGCCTCCACAGTGTCACAAACGGGAATAAAGATTACATTTTTACCAATTGCAAATATTATAATCTGGAATGGACCAGGGAATTACGGGTTCGGCAAGGAACAAACGGAATGAGAGGAGGAACGGAGAAAGGCATTTGAGAATGGGCCGATCAAAGATTACGAAAAACGTTCAATTTCTGTAATCTTTATTCCCGTTTGTGACATCCATGAGCCGAATTGTCTTGACTCTCAGTATGAAGGGACTCTAGTAAATACATCCATGCTTAGGGAGCACGCCGCACCCCAAGTAGCATTTCTCAACGGAAAAATCGCTATATCGTGCGATTTTATCGGCGATTAAATCGCCAGGGACATCAACATATGAGCGATTGTCCTCAATCTTATCGCGATAAAATTGCGCTCTTATCGCCCGACAATTTGTCGCGATATTTGCGTAATAAAAATCGCGATAAATGGCGATTTAATGTCATTTTGTCGACGAAAATTGATCATGATTTTATCGAACAAAAAATTGCGATTTGTAGCGATTTAATCGCCATATATCGCAATTTTTAATGCGATAATATCTAGATACATTGCCGCCGATATAATTGCGATAACTAACCGTTATAATCGCTATTTATCGCGATCGCTGCTACTTGGGACGAGCCTCGAGATTTGATACTCTGCAAATTTTCAAGGAAACCTACGAATATATTTCTCCTCCATTTTTCGACGAATTTTATGCGCGATTCAACTAAAGTACCTGTCTGAAAATTTCAGAGGAAAAAATTTGGACCGAGTTCATCTGAAAGGAATCAACTCATATTTTCGAGAAAATCGAGTTAAGCATGTTTTTGAGTTCCACTAGAAGTATATTTTTACCCTCCAAAAACTGAAAGTCGAAAAAAAAATTATTCAGTGAAAAAAGGGGCTAAAATGTATTTTCTACATTGTATAGTAATCACTCAAAATCGCAAGAGACAATTTTGATTGGATTTTCTTGGAAATAATGAAACACAATTATTGATGATTTTTATAGGTTACAATTCAGATGCCCCTTTTTGCCATTCAGACATTGTTTTTTTTTTTTAAACTTCTGCGTTTTTCTCTCTGGATGAAGCGTATTCTGGGAATTAATTTCGGGCCAAGATGTTGGTTTGTTCTCCTTGTGAACAAATAAAATATAGGAGCATAGATTTTGAAGTTACGATTTCCAATCAAATTTAATCGGATAGTTTTTCCTTTACGGAAGAGCGGTGTAGTGTAGTGTGATTCTCTAAAAAATTTCAGGGATTTCCTGGTAACGTCAAGCAAATTCTACGAAACTTTCAAAAAAAATAAAAACATAATCCGAAAAAATATTCTCCTGTAAAAAAATTAAAAAATTCGATATAAATTTGGCAATGGCTGGTGGGACTTAGTTTCTTTCTGCCTAACACGGTCTAAGTATGAATCTCACGCGAAGGTGATGGAACTATGGAAGTGAGCATGGGTACAACTTTCGAATTCGATCGGTTCAGTGCATTTCCTTGCCAAAATGAAGAAGCGCAAAAATTTCATTGCACTCTATCAATTTTGAGCGAAAATGTTTTATTCATAAGTAATACAATTACCATTCACATTTATTTTTGCTTGTTACGTGTGTCGGTTTGCTTCTTGATTCGAAAGACAGTAAAATTACGTGTAAAAAGTAAGATTACCCATTCGGTCTCCTATCTAAGTACTAACTAGGCCCGACGTTGCTTAACCTCAGTGATCGGGCACGGAACGGTGCACTCGAGGTGCCATGCGCGGCGAGGAAGTGCTACTTAAGCGACTCTCCGCTCTCATTGGCTAACACCCGTCCTCAGCGCGCTTGGATTCTTTGTGACCAATTTAAGGAGGGAAAAAGGTAAGATCTGATTTGTTGGACGCAATAGCGAATTATGTATAAATGCAGCTGATAATTTTATCGAATACGTATCAATGTACTGAGGCCAACCCCTATGCGTGGACGTGCGCGTGTTTCTTGCTTATCCCAATCTTAACCGGGCAGGACCAGACTTGATTTGAAAGTGACGAAGAAGACCTTAATCCGACATTGGACGAAAATAGTCAGAGTTACATCCATGGGCGAGGTGAAATCATCCGGATTCATCCCTGTAAACCTCAAGATGACCACCGCTTCATCTAGTTCCAATTCGGTTCGTATCGTGTCCTTGTGCAATTACACGAACCCGATTCCTGCCGCTCACCTGGATCGTCTATTTTCTTCACGCTTTCGACGAATGGTCGTTGATATTCAAAACGTCTCGAAAGTGCTGAATCACTCTGGCGTGTCGCTCATGAACCTCAAAAGTAGCCTCTCAGCCGAACTGTCAGAATGCGTCATGAAGTATCACGACAAAATCGAGGAAGCTGGCGGAGTTATAACGCTGAACTACACATCGGATCGAACAACTATTGTTGTCAAGCTGCCAGCCACATCCTATGGGGGTAGAACTTACTTACCTAATCCCCCGTGCTCAACTTCGGATTCACAACTACACATATCGAAAGCCAAATCCATCTTCACCTTTGTTTTAACCCCCAGCGAAAAATTGGAATGCAAGTCGGCTGAAATGGTTGCCACCCTTATGACGCAAATTCCGGAAGAAATTGTGAAAAGCATCAATAATACCATTCCTCGCATCACCCAAATTGGAGGAAAGGTGAAATTTGCATTCGAAGACTGTGGCTCACGCATTCTGATCAAACTACCGTCGATTATCATAGTCTCCTCCCCTAACTCTGTCAAACGAGAACGAAGTTCGTAATCTATATCTATCACAGTTCATCGACTTCATTTTTAAAACGGCCCTTTTCAGGGCCATCAAACCATTTATGAGCTCACTCCTCTTTGATGCAAAGCGAAAAGTAGTATTCAGTATTCACAAAACATCTTTGACTTTACTTTAATCCAAAACAAGGGCACATCCACATCCATGAAGTATTACCAAGTCATGAAATACCTCTGACTTTTCTCTAATCCACCTACCACAAGAGAAAATATCGATGGTGAAACTACCATACCACGTACCTCAGTTTGCTACGTACTTCCTGTATCCTGTCTCACTTTATTTTTTCAATGGAAAACTACTCCATGTCAATTCTCAAAAACTTCCGTGGTTTTTATTCATTGTGCGAAGATAACTCCGTGAAAACTCGAAGAAAAAAATTAATTGATATCGGTGGTTTCATGGAAACTGGATGAGTTTTGTCGCCGTAACAGACAACACATTTTTCGGTCATATTTTTAGTAGTAATGATAATTACTCAAATTTTTTGTATTAATTTGCACAGGGTTACATGTTATAATACTTTTCAACGATTTATCTCTGTACTTCTCAATTTTACTATGTAAATGGCCGAAAAAGTGCTGTCTGCTACGCTGACTTTTTAACGCTTGACAGGTAGCATATTATCGGAATTTACATAATATTAATTGAGAAGTAGAGCAAAAAATATTTAGAAAGTATTATAATAATACGTAACCCTTGGAAGATTCATGCGAAAAAATCCGAGCGATTATCATTATTACTAAAAATATGACCGAAAAATGTGTTGTCTGTTACGGCGACAAAACTATTCCAGTTATCGTGAAACCACCCATATAAAGAAACGACCTGACTATACTTCACGTGCTTACGACGACGGACTTCTGCCAAATCTGCATTGAATAAACTGAAGCAGGTAATTCTCTATTCCGAAGTCTCGAAAATGTTTAATTTAACTGTTGCGTTTATTAATACTTATGATCATTTTTATTTAAGATTTAAATATGAATCGGTTTCTCCCAGAGGAGTTCTGAATACGAAATTCACATTCAAGTTTATAGTAAAAACGGTAACGCTAGCTCGTCCGTGATTGGCCATTGGCTGAGCGGCGAATGTTGGCGGGAGAGCCTCCTGTGTTGGTTCGAAAGTGGCAGGCGGCGGAAAGAGAGAGTTTGAACTTCCCGCGCGAGCGCGGATCAGGATTGGTGCACTAACTGTGGCTGGAACGCCGCTGGGAGCCAATGGTAATCAGTGTGTCGCCGGCGCCCGGCGAGGCTCGAGTTCGGAGCTTTCGCTCCCGGGTCCATCACGATGGTACATAATTATCTGAATTCTTATGAATATTAACTAAAACTGAACTTGAAATGAAACTCGGGTTTCTCCGTCTCACAGAATCTAGGTCTTGTGTGACACATTAACGTCGGAGACGTCGATTTTTTTTTCTCAATAATTCGATTCCGGCTTAAAAAAATCGATTCCTACTTTTGATCGACCTCGTAAAACCGGTCCGTTTTAATCGATTTTTCGGCGCAAAGAATCAGAATCTATTTTTTTTTTTCACAAAAATCTATCAATAATAGAAGAGTTTCCTCTGTGTTGCAGGTTGAGAAGGACGAGTTTCGTCGGTTGTTCTTCAGCCCGTTCGCGAGTCGGGTCCAGTTCATCGTGAGCACCCGGGTCCTCCGCAACAAGACGATCGACGTGGAACGCGAGGCCATCTACGAGTTCAAAATGATGGGCAACCGCTCGCCCTCCAGTCAGACCACCGCCTCCACCTTCGACGAAGAAACGGGGGTGCTCTTCTACACCCTCACCGCCAGTAACGCCCTCGGTTGCTGGAGCTACAGAAAGTGAGTCCACACTCCATAGCCATGGGCAGAACTAGGAGGGGGCAAGGGCAGGGTGGCATGAAACGTGGGAAAGAATTAAAAGATTGGAAATTTTAGTGAAATATTTCATGAAATTTCAGAAATTTATGAGAGATATTGAAAAATACAAGTTCCTTTTATGTTTCGAAGGTTGTGAAAATCTTAATTTTCTTCTATTTTTGGGTGTTTGAGTGCGGGTTGCATACTTTGGCCCCTGAAAAATATGAAATATTTCACAGCCTCGTGAAATTTCATGAAATATTTCACTATTTCCAATCTCTCATTTCTTTCTTACGTTTCATGCCACACTGGGCAAGGGCAGGGTGGCATGAAACGTAGGAAAGAAATAAAAGATTTGTTTTAGTGAAATATTTCATGAAATTTCAAGAGGCTATGAAATATTTCATCTTTCTTGGGGGCTAGAGTATGCATTCCGCACTCAAACACACAAAAATAAAAGGAAGTCACAATTTTTACATTTACGAAACATAAAAAGGAACTGGTATTTTTCAGAATCTTTCATAAATTCCTGAAATTTCATGAAATATCTCACGTGAAATTTCAAGATTTTATTTTTCATGAATTTTGCCACTCTGAGCAAGGGGACCTCTCCAGCGTTGAAACTGACAGACAAAGCAATAGACAAAGCAATGGACAAAGCAATAGACAAAGAAAACACAGGGAGTATTGAGCGATCCTATTAGTTGAAATGGGTGGTTCCTCTAGACAAAGGGATAAAATGATGGACTAACTCTCGAACCTGAGCGACATCTCATCAGCACTCAGCAGCATGGAGCGGAGCATTACGAGTTCACGTGTTGTGCTATGACGCGCATTCAATTTTGCTCCTGCAACATGGACATCCATCGAGCACGAATAGTTGTATCTCTGCGCCTTTATTAACGCGCACCCTTGTCCTTGCTCTTTTATCATGTTGTGTCAGTTCCTCCTATTTTTCCAGTGGTGCTTCAAGCGCTACGCGAGCGAGATAGCCGAAGAGGGGAGACACGTAATTCGGCCTCGTTTTTTAAATTTTATCGCGAATCCGAGCTATAACCTCAATGCCAGAATAGAGCGGAGCACTACGAGCTCACGCCTCGAGCCTTAGCGCCTTCAATTTCGCAAACGCAGCATGGACATCCATCGAGTACGAATAGTTGTATCCTACGCTGTCGCTAGGCGTCGTATTTTTCATACCTTTGAGATTTCTGGGATGGAGAACTCGCATGCAAATTTTCATTGCTTCAACTGAAAGTGCTTGAAGAGCTATTTTCACAGTATTTTTTATAATTTTTTTCGAGTAGGAAATATCATAAAAATACAATTACAAGTGAGAAAATGCACCGTCTAGAGACGTCATCTGGCGGCATTTCCCGTTTAAACACATGTATTTTAGCAGATTAGATAATTTTGTCATATCTTCTCAAATAATTGTTCAACACATGAACCAAGGGTATCCTCGTGTTCAGTCCACTTAGTGGTTTCCACTTAAACACGAAATTCATCAAATTTCAGACACCTGCAAATTCTCGTGGATTGAAAGAACCAAGTGAGAAAACTCAGTTATCCTTCAAATCAGTGATTATGCAATCAGGCCTACTCAGGAGTTGAAATAGTTGTATCGCGTTGTGTAGTATCTCACGTGTTCAGTTCACTCAGTACCTAGTTTCCACTTAAACACAAAATTCATCAAATTTCAGGCACAGCTGCCAATTCCCTATTCAATGAAAAGTTACGCGTGAATCTTCGAGGGTTTTTACATGAAAAAATTCCTCCTTGCACGTTCCAAGCTCCGACTCCAAGCTTAAATTTCTCTCTTGGCTCTTGTTTTGCAGGGGCAACGAGTTCATCGATTCGACTCAATGGTCAGTGAAGGGGAGAGTCCACGATTTTGCACACCCGATCGACGTAAGGGTTGACAAGAGGGGCTCCATTTGGTTACTCAATAACAACTACATGGATATACTCCTCAACATGACACTACCGGAAGTCACCACCTACGAAATTCACAGAGCCAAAGTTAGAGAGCTAATCGCTGATACCGTCTGCGACATTTAAAACAAAAATATGTAAACCAGTGTGTCGGAGTTTTTTAGCCAACGTGCGTTAAAAATTCAGCATAAAGCTGAAAATCTCAATACAGAGGGAAAAAGCTCATATGAGCACAATTTTCCCTCAAAGAGATAATTATGCTGTTCGATGCAACACTAGTTACGACCAGGAAGGCAACTGCAGACGCCTTGGCGCCTTGACGCCAATTTCGGCCTTGGTGGGCCAATCCTCAGTGCAGCGCACCCTTCCTGAATCCTGAATGGTCGTACTCGTAACTAGTGTTGCACCAAACAGCATATGTCTTTGAGAAAAAATTGTGCTCATATGAGCTTTTTCCCTCTGTGTTGAGATTTTCAGTTTTATGCTGATTTTTTTACTCACGCTGGCTAAAAAACTCCAACATACTGTCTCACGATCCGTGCGTCCACCGCAATTAGTTTGTGAAAAATAAACCAATAAAAAATAAAGTTCTGTCTCTCAATCCCTGATTTTATTACTTGTAGATTATTATGTTCCTGTTTTTTTCTCTCTCTTTTTTTTTCTTTTTTTCTTTTTTAAGTAGATTCTCTAGATAAAGAAAAATGTAAGACGCGATGCCGTGAGTCGTGAACTCGCAATGCTCTGCTCTAGTTTGAAGCAACATTACAAATAAGACAAACGCAAACAAACACAATATGGTAATAAAGCGAGGGAAAGGGTGCGCGTTAACGACGGCGCAGAGATACAACTATTCGTACTTGATGGACGTCCGTGCTGCATCTGAAAAATTGAAGGCGCGATGACGCGAACCGTGAGCTCTCAATGCTCTGCTTAATGCTGTCAATGAAGCGTCGCTCTGATTCGGAAGAAAAGTTAATAAAAGGCCTGAAGACATCTCTCCTACCTTCGGCTGTATAACTCACGTAGTGCTTGAAGCACCATTACGAATAAGATGAACGGAAACAAACACAATATGGAAAAAGAGGGAGGGAAAGGATACGTGTTTACGACGGCGCAGAGATACAACTATTCGTACTTGATGGACGTCCGTGCTGCATCTGAAAAATAGAAGGCGCGATGACGCGAACCGTCGGCTTTCAATGCTGTGCTTTATTTTCAATTTTGCAATTTTTACTTTGTGCGATCAATAAACTTTGAGCCTGAAAATAGCGTAAACTTGTGCTGATTTGTGCTGATTTGCCAAAATTTTCTGAACCCCTCTCCACGTAGGGAATGCCCTACCAGGAAAGATCACATTACGCCCCTTTAACCAGCCAAGGGTCTACGCCCTTAGATGCGAGCCAGTCCGACCCTGCTTATCACCCTCATGCGAGATTTCTGAAATAATCGGATTGGGACCCCCCCCCCCCAAAAAAAAAAATACCTAATTGGCGCCCACACAACGGAATTTTTCCTGACAACGATTTCATAGGACGGTTTCATTGTGATTTGTGCCCACATTTGAACGAGATCCTTGAGTTCCCCCAAAATTAAAACAAATTTTTTTTTTTTGGCAGGTTCTTTCCTTCATTTGTTATGCTAAATCTTAGCCTAGATATTCTTAAATGAAGTATTTTAAATTTAATTTCATCCAGCATCCAGAGTTGAAGCGAGGAGAAGTCATGAAGGCGAAACAAAACGCAGGGATGGCAGTTTTGAAACACCTATTTTGGTAGCTAAAAATTCATGAAACATCGATCTCATGATTTTAGATGATCACTGAACCTGCTTAGAACCGTCTCAAAGCATATCACGTTCTATAGGAACCGCTGAGATACTTAAAATTACTTTTTTTAGCCGATTCCATGGGAGCGCTCAATACACAACTCAGAAGCAGACCGTTATATCTACGTGAAAACTTTAGTGATGAAGCATCTTTTGTATGATATACTCAGTAGAACCGCTTTAATTTTGAAAGTTTTAAAAATTAACGAAAAGTTCGTCGAGGAAATGATTAAAGTTCGGATTAATAGATTTGAATGAAACGCGAGAATCATTTTGGCAGCGCAAGGCTGAATGAGGCTGCTTGTCTTGCTCCTTTTGGCTCTTACTACGCTCCTATATATACTCTACACACTCCGCAACCGCATATCTCGATTTTGATTTCGCAGCCTGTTGTCACCCTGCCTTGTGCCGTCGTTCAGTTCTTCAATCCCGCCTGTGATACTCCACCATTATGTCTCCAGCCACACCATCTCCTGCAGCCAAGAAATCGTCGCCAGCCAAGGTCAAGGCGAAGAAGGTCTCAGCTCCTACTCGTCCTCATCCGACTACAGCTGCAATGGTTCACGAAGCCCTCAGCACCTTGAAAGATCGCAAGGGTTCCTCGCTTGCCGCCATAAAGAAGTACATAGCTGGAACACACCACGTCGATGCTACTGGCAGATCTTCGCACCTCATCGGCAAAGCACTCAAGGCCGCGCTCGAAGCCCAGACTGTGACTCTTGTATCTGGCACTGGGTTGAATGGTCGTTTCAAGCTGGCAGTCAAAGAGAAGGAGAAGAAGCCAAAAGCTGCTCCGAAAGCCAAAGCCGCAGCTGCTACAAAGCAAGCGAAGAAATCACCGAAGCCGAAGAAACCAGCGGCCAAGAAATCTATCAAGCCGTCCAAGGCCCCTAAGGCGAAGAAAACGACTAAACCGCCAACTAAGCCGAAAGCCCCCAAGAGCAAATCTGCAGCGGCAACTCCGAAGAAAGCTGGAAGTAAGGCCAAGTAATTGACTTACAACCCCCATCAGCACTATGCGACAACCTTTAAAACGGCCCTTTTCAGGGCCACCAAATTAAGAGCCACTATCCCACCCTACATTTCCTAACAAAGCCTGTACTTTTAATTTTTATCGAAACAGCCAATGTCTGGAGAATCACCTCGGAATGCAAGAGAATCTGTTCCCTTCGAAGTTCAAAATATTTTCATTTTCGAGAAAAGAATCGACAAAGTAGTGATTTGGATTTCTTTTTAGGTTCCTTTGACGTAAAATGTAACACCAATAACGAGTGTTCGTTGAGTTGCTTGCTGAACGGGCGCTTTCATTACCTTGATCCACTAGTAGGCAACGAGAAACATGGGTTGCAATTTTCATGAAAAATAATAACTTGAAATTTCAGAAAAATGTGAAAGAACTGAAAAGAAGATTTTCGAAATTGTATGCAAAATTAAATGAAAGGCAAATCGACGGTGTGGGTCGGCAATCACATAACTCGGTTTGCGACGCAGAAACCTGTCATACCTACTTTATTTACCAAACGGAAAACTATACTCAACGGCAATTCTTTAAAACTGCTGTGATTTTTCTTCACTGTGCGAGGAAAATTCTGCATAAACTTCAAGGAATGATGTCAATTTGTTCTCCTTTAAGAAATAACATAGAGGCAGAGATTTTCACCCTGTAGTAGCAATGGCTCTTAAAAAAGTTCTAAAAAAAGTTGTCCAGAAAGATGTGAAAAAACTTGTAAATTTTAAGAGTTCGTAAATTTTAAGTAAAACAACTCTTAAAATACTCGTTTTAGGAAACCCTTTTGGGGAATTCTTGTAGGTTAAAAAATAGTGTTATTTTAATTAAAAGAAAACGTAAAATTTAGGTAAAAATCAATAAACTACTTATATTCTCAATTTTTATGGGCTGCAACTATAATTTATTCTTTTCTGTTCACCACTTTTTTCCCTCGTTTTTGCTCGCAGGAAGTTAACAAAAAAATACGTTAATTTTACTTAAAATTTACTCAAAATGTACGTAAAAAATTTACTTACAATTTGTCTCCAAATTTTTGTGAAAAAAGCCCCAAAAAGAGTCAGCCAGCAGCCAGCGCGACTAGGTGGGTGGGCACGCAAAATTTGACTGATCGTGAGCAACTCATCCAGCATCAGAGAAATTTACAATTTAACCCTTTTATCAGGCACTTTATCTATTAAGATATGGGGAGAAGTTAATCAATTCTAAAATTGCAGTTTAGCGTTATATTCTTTAACTATTAATAATTATGAAAGTTTGAGCTTTTTCGACTAACCACAAAGATATCGGTGTTTTATATTTTATTTTTGGTGTTTGAAGAGGGTTAATTGGAACTTCTTTTAGTATAATTATTCGCTCTGAACTTATAAATGTTGGATCTTTTATATCAAATGAACATTTATATAACGTTGTTGTAACTTCTCATGCTTTTATTATGATTTTTTTTATAACGATACCATTAGTTATTGGTGGTTTTGGGAATTGACTTATTCCATTGATAATTGGTGCTCCTGATATAGCTTTTCCTCGTATAAATAACTTAAGGTTTTGGCTTCTAGTTCCCTCATTAATTTTTATATTGGTTAGAATAATTATTAGGACAGGAGCCGGTACCGGCTGAACTGTTTATCCTCCCCTGTCTGCAGCGCGACGACTTTGAGGTTAGGTTCGTTTCAGATCCAGATCCTAGAAATTGACTTTTTACGTGAACGTGATTGTGTTGATTTTGGTGTCATTTTCAATATTTTTTTCGTCAAATTTGTGCTAAATTTCTCTTACTTTTCCTGCATGACGGATCAGCATGACATGAAAGTCGAAATTCATCCCTGCATGTTCTCAGAAAATCCACATTTTTGGTCTCTTAGCCCAACCTTTGCAATGTAAACAAGCAGCCCCTTTCTCAATTGACTTTTTGGCTCAACCCTCCGATTTGAATAAAATTCCATCATGAATGAGGGGGAGAGGAAGTTAAACTTTAAACTTAGTAAGAGGATGAAGCTTACAGATGAAGAAGACCTACAAAATTATTCAAAGGAGGTAAGTTTTTACGGTCCTGGTGATCACATTTCCCAGTATTCTTTAGTCGTCTTTTGATCGCACTCGCCCGCTCATTTGTGTTAATATAAGGTCATTTTTAAGGGAATTTTCTGATCAATGCATTGACCACATTAATAATAACTTAAGCTTGAGTGCTGACAAGTTATCATTGAATTAAAATTATGTTGTGATCGCTTTCGTAACCACCTTGTCGAGTATTTTATGTTTCTCTATATTTTTCACTGACAACTAATTACATTGCATTCTGTAATTATTTTGAAACCTTTTTCAGTGAAAAGTAGTCATAGTTAACATATTATTTTACAGAGCAGTGAATCAAAGTGGTTACTTTCTTCTTTTATTTTTTGGTGAAAGCTCAACCTTGTAACTTAATCAATATTTTATTTTCTACGCGCGTATGACGAGGTATATTGCTTATATAATATGATTAAAAGGGTATGTTGCAAGATTGGGGAGGCAGATCTCCCATATAGGAAGCTGGTGTCAAAATGCATGATGTAAATTGTGCATGCTGTACAATTTATAATCAATTTTTCTCAAATAATTGTCCTTGCTAAAT
Organism: Bemisia tabaci; assembly: GCF_001854935.1. Classification (NCBI taxonomy): domain Eukaryota; kingdom Metazoa; phylum Arthropoda; class Insecta; order Hemiptera; family Aleyrodidae; genus Bemisia; species Bemisia tabaci. The sequence goes on along the minus strand of NW_017547262.1, from coordinate 57,928 downwards.
GATTGATTTCAAATATATTTTCTATGTCTGCCAAGATGTTTGTAGTCTATTTCATAATGGAAGATATTTCGATTTTTCAGGAACTATTCACTAAGATAAGGCAGCTTGAGGCACATGTTTTCCAGCTTAAGAATATTATCGCCAAGCAGAATGATGGAAAAGCTAAGAAGAAGATTTTCATCAACAAGAAAGAGAAAAGAAATTTTGACTTTTCAAAGTAAGCTATCAAACAATAAATACTATCTTTAAATTGTAAGGGTCTTCAAGTATAAGGATCTTAGCTGTAAGTTCATGGAAATTCGAAATTGAGTTGTTAATCTCTTAGCTTATAATAGTGTTACGAGGGATTTTTGGACGTGTCAAATGGAACAGAAGTAATGATGGTTTGAAGTTTTCAGCTGGAAAAAAAAGACCTATTTTAAAAAGCTATTTTAAAATCTAATTTTTTGAGATCGTTGCAGGAAATTTCTGGTTTGTGCAACTTTACAACCTGTACTTACTGAAATAAATGAACCGAACAGCTCGCACTTTGTTCTTTAAAACACTTGAAAAAACTTTCTGTTAAAATCTTAGAGTCTGATTTCTCAATCAAACTCAATAAAAATGGCTCTCCAGAAAATGTTGCCTATCTAGATTAGGTCCCTTCCCTTGCGGATGACCACAGTTACCTCGCGGTGACACTCTTACCTTGATTTATTTTCAACCTATTTTAGTGCGAGAGGAGGTAAGTATTTATGATGAAAATTTTGCAGGCTCAGACTTTTCAGAGAAGTGTAACGAGGAAATTCTTTTTTCCAAATTTTTCCTCTACTCCAACCTATTTGCTGGAACAATTACTCATGCGTCAGACATCAGTTATTGGATGCAACAAGATTAAAAGCCTTCACAATTTTGACAACACTTGTTACGGATGGGCAAATTGCAGAATCTCCATTGCAGTGTTTAAAAATGTTACCTCCTATTTTATTCCTTTGATGAGAAACAAGCCAACTTCACTTTGACGGTTTGAAATTCATATCAGAATTTTCTGCGGACAAAGAAAATAAATCAAGGAAGTTTTCAAGAAAATTCGTTGACCAGTTTTCCGTAAAAAAAATAAAGCGTGAAAGGAAGTCTGCAATATTCCAAACGGCGATACATTGTTTCGCACCTTGGCCATCGAATCACATAAATGCCTCCTTTTTTCTCTGTAACCTGATTTTTCAAACAGCAAAAGACATGAGTTTTAAGATATTTTTCTTCAAACTGAATTTTTTATCGAATTTTTGCCCTCACTAAGAGCCTTAATTTTTGCCTTGTTTTGTTTTTCCAGATGTAAGAAAAGACACATACTATTGAAATTCTTGTACCTTGGATGGGATTACCTTGGTTTTGCAGAACAAGAAAACAGTAATGAAACTATCGAGCACCATGTTTTTGAGGCTCTAAAAACTTGTTGTCTAATCGAGAGCCGGCAGACTTGTAACTATCATCGCTGTGGTCGCACCGATAAAGGTGTCAGCTCATTCAGTCAGGTCTCCACTGTTTTCTCTTCTTCTTTTATATTAGAGCATTTAGTTTAAAGAAACATTCCAGTGACTGAAGGTCTTCAAGGGGCTTACAGCTTCGGAATAATGTTTGAATAAATGCCTAGTATCAAAACTTGCAATCTCCATTGCGGGATCTAAAATTTGGCAATCATTTTTATTTATTATCAAAAGAGCAGGTGAGTTTCTTTTTGCATATTTTCTCAAGAACTTTGTATGTGTTTGTGTAAAAATTATGACAGTATTTTATAATGCGAGGAGTCTTATTGATTACTCCTTTTAAAAAATTTAAAACATCTGCCAAACTTTTAGACATTGCCCTAGAGATGGCAGGTCTTGACACTAGGCATGTCATGTGTATGAAATCCATTAATGGTTAAAGTCAAAAACCATTTTGACTGCGGTGTTTAAAACTTTTCACTCTTATTTCGTTTTTCTAATGGAATAAATACACTTTTAAGGCTTGAAAGTTTTACTGAATATTCCTTAAACAGAGATGAAAATTTAAAAAAGTTTTTGAAGTATTATATTGATTAGTTTTCTAATCGATGAATATAGTATGATGGTAAGTCTGCAATATTGCAAACTGAGGCACCTACTTCGATGTGTCGGCACTCTGAGGGGTGAGAGATATTCAACGAAAACTTGGGAAGAGCTGCTTACAATTAATCCTAAAGGAAGAAAACTCTATAAGAGAGCGCCAAAAGTCGAGTTGAAGATAAAAAAAAAATAATTGGTAGCCAAGAATCCAGTCATTATTATTTTCTGATGCACTCTCAAGTCAAATATCCATTAAAGTTAATGAACATGAACTTTTTTCAAAAATACTTCATCTGCAATTTTAGACCATTGAAAATTGAAAGTATTGTGACACCTTTAAAAATAATGCATGGAATTATCCTGGACACTCAATTTAAACCAGTATATTCTCAATGCATTCTCCTCTTTGTAAAAAAATTCATAACTGAGGCGTATTATTTTCCTATGTCTCAAAGATCTTATTGTCCTCAGGTGATCTCATTAACAATCAGGAGTGAGAAAGCGGAGGATGGAGATGAAAGCACTGAATTACCATATTGTAAAATGTTGAATCGTTTATTGCCTGACAATATTCGATTTATATCATGGTGTCCTGTCCCAGAAAATTTTAGTGCAAGATTTGACTGCAACTCCAGGACGTACAAGTATTGGTTTCCTCGCGGAAATTTAGATATTGAGGTAAAATTTTCAATTAAGTCTTGTTACTTGCTTAAATTTTTAAACTTGCATACATGAGAAATTCTGCTTGATGGAAAATAAGGGGAAAAACCACCTTTTCAGTTCTGGAGACGGAATATCTTAGGAGCTAAACCTGACACATGCCATTCGAGAGTTGTTAAAATGCCAAGCAAAATTTACTTTTGTGGATTCGATATTTTCTTTTGGACTGCAACATCCACCTGCAGGTGTGTCAAAATATATTATGGAAAAGCAAGTTACGGTGTGCTGTCAAGGCAAAAAAGCAACATTATTTAAACCTCTGACATAATGTTACTTTCATTAAAAAATTTTCTTCCTTAATAAGAAAAAATTCATTTTTCGAGACGATAATTTTTCTTAGAGGGAAAAGAGAAATTATAAATTCTTGTCATTTTCCTAAACAGGTCTTTCCAAAGGCAAAAAATATTGAACAAATAAAAGAGGCTGAATATTCTTGCTTTTTTGCAGAGACCTCGCACCATAAGCATTAGCCAGACTGAATATAGCCGCCTAAATTTTTCCAGAGCATATAATTTCCTTTAGAGTTTTTAATCTTATTAATTTATTCATTCATCAATTTACTTACACATATTTATTTGTTGTTTGTTTTTAGATAATGCAAGAGGCGGCTAATCTCCTCACCGGTTGCCATGATTTTCGAAATTTCTGTAAAATGGATGTCAGTAATGCTGTCGTAGAATTTGTCAGAGCAATCAATAGTATGAAAATTTCAATATGTAAAAAGGATACACAATTCCAAAACGAAGGTATCTCTCCACAGAATTTATTCTTCAAGAATCAAGTTCATTTGTCTTATTGTTCTGTAAATGCGTCTTCGTTAAAACTGCATGTACATCATTGATTGTTTTTATTACATTAAGTAGAAGCATTTTCTTATTTAACTTTAATTTGTGATTCGAAGGTCTTCCAAGAAGAGAGCTCCAAGAGTCCTCCAGATTTTCAGTCCAATTTTTTTTGTCTTTGAGATACAATAAAAGTTTGTTAAGACAAAAAATGAAGGGACCGAAAAATTTTTTGTCATAAGTGGCTTTTCGTCTTAACCTTTCTCTGCTTAAGACGAAATTTTTCGGCGTAAGCGGCAACTGTGCTTGAAACTTAGGACATTCTTCAGTCAAAATGTCGTGGACGATACAGTTTTCAACAGCCTCCAAAATTTGGAAGCAGTTTTAATATCCGACAGCTTTCAAAATCTGATTTTAAATTATCAATTAGTTTTAAATTTTTAAATTTTATACGATACGAAATCCAATTTTTGAATTTTTTTAAAATACGCAAATCGGTTTATCGTCAACTGTTGATTGCATCTCAGTCATCCAGAAAAACAGAGGATACCCACGATCTATTCTCAACCTACTCTTTTTATGTCAAGGTACGTAAAACTAAGTCTATTTTCCCTGAGAATTGGCTCTTTTTTGTCGTTTTTACCTAATTTCAGGGGATAAAATTAAAAATTTTTCTTCGTCTTAACAGGCTTTAGTTACGGGTCAAAATTTCGAAATTTCGTCTTATCCGTATTTTTTTTACATTGACTCTTATGGAAGTGTCAAGGGACCGAAAAAAATTTCGTCTTAAGCGGATTTTTGTCTTAACCGTATTTCATCTTAACGAGCTTTTACTGTAGTTCAAGGGCAACCAACTAGCATGGCGCACGCTGCTCTTCCTACTGGCTCCCTATACATAAAGTTGACTTATATTGACTATGAATGAACTTAAAGATTTTCTCTAACCATTGGTTTATTTATTTATTTTTCTTATTTAGACTATGACATCTGCGAAATCGAAATCAAAGCAAAAGCTTTTCTTTGGCATCAAATTAGGTGCATTATGGGCATTTTATTCTTGGTCGGAGAAGGCAAAGAAAATCCTGAGGTTGTGACACAACTCTTAGATGTTAAGACCCAACCAAGGTGAGTTTAATGAGTTTAGCAGTTTACCAACCGGTCAAGCAAAAGAAAATAGTAAAAATGAGTGCCATTTTTTCCTTACTCACTCAGTTTCCAAAAAGTTTACCAATACAACAACAATGCTAAGCTGTTTCGACCTTTATTCGTGTTTCCTAGGACCAGGAAAACTGGGCTTCATTAGCTTTTTGGTTTTCGGGTATTTTTTGAAAATTTCAGGGAAAATCAGAGAAAAAGTCGCAGAAACCGGGAATCTCTTGTTTCAATGCCTAGAGACCATTTCGTTTTCAAATTTTAAAGAAATTTCAAGTATCCATCCATTACACTTTATGTTCATTGCACCTCAGCCACCATTATTGCCTTCTTAAATTACATATTTGAAACTTCAAATCAACATACAAATAAAGCAGCTTTCATTGACCAGATCAGGAATGCTTTTGGAATGAAAAATTTGGACCCGCGCCAAAGAATCGGCTGAAAGATATAAATAATTCGATATCCATATCTAAAACACCATAGAATTTTCCAGTTTTCCCCATAAAAATACTTGTGGAAGCAGGGGAAAACTTCGGATTCCCATCTGAGAATGAAATATTGAAAATCAGGGAAAATTCGAGCATGAACATGGTCAAGAATTATAGACACTATGTTTTTACATTTATTGACATCATTTTTTGTAGAGTCTTTCACATTATTTTAGGTATTTTGGTAAATTTGTATCAAAGGAATCTCTAACTTAATCCTTTCCTTCCCTTTAGGAAGCCACAATATTCTCTCGGTAGAGATTTTCCACTGAATTTATTCTTCACTGAATACAACGTTTCAAACTGGCAGGTTGATCAAAGTTCTCTAGCCGAGGTGATAACGAATCTACAAGAAAAGTGGAGTGATTATAGTATCAAGTAAGTATAAGTGCTGTGTTTTTACACGCTGAAAATAGACAGCAGCTCCGGTTTTTTGGAGAAGAATCCGGATGGTTATTAGACTGACAAGAAAAGGAAATGTGCCTTTGAAGGAATTATTTATCAAGCTGGGTCAGATAAATCAAGGAACAAAGCCACATACCAATGGGCCTGTTGCAAACTTTTGCTAGAGCAAAAATGAAAGTTGTTTCTTATAGATAATGCCTCAAAAATCACGATGAGCGCATTGGCAAAGTCTGAAATAAATTCATAACTGCACAGTCTGCGTAAGAAATTTCCGGTTTTTTGCGCTTCCCGCTTCAAAAACGATACCATGGCACAGGTGAATATTTTATCAGAGGAGTCATTCCATTGTCGGCAATATTCATCATGGCCGACGGCAATCCGCCAAAACACGTGTGATGGGACGAGATAACACCCGACCAGGATAAAACCAGATAACTGTCCGTGTGTTCACATTCATATTTTCCTCGCCCACCTTGATTGACCTTGAACTCTCCTCGAATTACTTGCAGAACTGCGGAAGCGTTGGCCTTGATGAATAGTGTCGATGATGGTGAGACTCCTCGAACAAAATGTTCACCTGTGCTGTAGTATCGTTTTTGAAGCGGGAAGCTCAAAGAAACGCAAATTTCTTACGCAGATTGTGAAGTTATGAGTGCGTTTCAAAATTTGCCAATGCGCTCATCGAGATTTTTGAGGCATTATCAATAGGAAACAACTCTTATTTTTGCTCTAGCAAAAGTTTGCAACAGCCCCATTGTGAGTCATCCCTCTCAAACTGACGAAACTGAGCCAGTTTTGGTCTGATTTTGATTGAATTAGTGAGAATTAAAACACATCCACCCGAAAAATGAAAATTTTAAGGAGACACAAAAACTTCTAAGTAGGTGAAGAAGTTACTGTGAGGTACAGCTTTGTGGCAAAAAGGACAAGTACCTTAGGACAAGACCTGTAAAGTTTCACAAAAGGAAGCTCCTTTTTTAGGTCATTTTTTCACCTACAGTTTTTTGTGTCTCCTGAACATTTTCATTTTCTGGAGTTGGTATGTTTTCATTCTCTTTCATTCAATTGTAGCTATGTTTGTTTTACAAGGATTTTAGTTTTATTTTCATTTAAAGAGATAAAGAATCTTCCATTAAGTAACAAAACTCGAGCGTCAGGAAACTTATCTTTGATCCATCTATGGGTTCGGAACAAAATTAAAGCCGATCCGCTAAATTCTGGTTAACTGTCAATATCACAAAATAATGGAGAGAAGTTAAGACCACTCCCTCATAACTGAAATCATTTTTTTAAATTAAATTATAATATTGATTCTTTCTGATTGTAACAAATTTTGATTTAATTAAATGAAAATTTTGGCGGCAGAATCAGTGAATATAAGAATGATGCACAAAAATAGCCTAAATAATTTAACGAAACAAACCACGAGAAAATGGGAAACCAAGGTTGAAAACAAACAGAATGTCTGAGAAGTTTTGGGATGATTTCAACCCCCTCCTCGACGAGGAAACAAAAATGTATGTATAAAAAAAGTTTATTTTTACATTTTTGTTTTCTCGTCAAGGAGGTGGTTGAAACCACCCCTGAAACGTCCTCGGGATGCCTTAGTTTCCCATATTCCTGTGTTTTGTTTCATCAGTGAGTGCATTTCGTTTTATATCTTCTTTATTATTTTGTTTCTTATTCTTTTGCTTAGATTATGCTTATAAAGTCATTTAATCAATTTTTTTCTCTTCAAATATTCATTCAATTTGCAGTGCAAGGCCTTCATTTGAATACGTCATGAGTCTTGACTTCCAAAAATGATTTAATAAAATTTCTTCACTTTTCTTCTTTTATTCAGATCTTCGATGATAGGAGAAATGATCAAAGAATGTCTTTCCCTGAAGACGGAGGGAGAATCGGTGAGGAGTCAAAGTTGTTGGTTGATTGAGGGAAAACCTCCTAAGCAGTACACGCCATTGCTCTCAAGACCCACTTGTGGTAAGGATTTTCTACTTACCAAAATCATCCCATTTTTTAAATTTAATTTTTGCTATTCCGAGAATTACATGTTTAAAATATGAAAATTACATGGGGCCCTATGGCGGAAAAGAAGTTTAAACTCACTTTTTGATGCTTCAAAGTTAGTTTTAAGTTGTGAATTTTTTGTAGAATATACTTTCAAACTAGTATTAGTTGAGTTCATTTATACATCAATTTTTTAAAAAACTGCACTTATGTGCCGCCCCCCTGGGTGCTCCGCGCCCCTTAAACATGCTTCCAGGTGACTGTAGAGCACATAAACGGCTAGCAATGATGAGGAACGTAGGCAGATTTTCTACTTTCCCAAAAATCGGGGTTTTTGAGATACAAGGTTTGTCAGCTTCATTATCAACATGTCTTTTATTTTCAAGATGAATTACATCCTGCAGACACTCTGTTTAATTATCTGTTTTTTTCCTTTTCCTCAGCAAGTCTCGAGAATAGAATCGAGCATTTTGTGAAAAAACGACGGATAGTAGCGGAAGAACAGACAACTTCTAATCATAGCGAGATCTTGGAAGAAGCACAGATATCAGAAATTACTTCCTTTGAAAGTTAATATTTTTGACATACCTCCAAAGCTATCATGCGAGCTAAATCTCTCAGGTATGTGCCAGGAAATTTGCTCGGATTTTTTAGATATTAATTTTCAGATGAATATCTTCATCTACCTCCAAAATTCTTTGGTGATTTGCTCTTTCAAAACTATTTATTTCCATTGTCATAATTTGTATCATTCGGTATTCTTTAATCAACAGCTTGTAACAGAATAATTTCATTTGATTGTTTGATTTAATTAATTTTTTGTCGCAATGGATTTTAGGTTATATTCTTAAGAAGATATCTCATGTTGCATTCAGGTTTTGAATAATTTAGGGTGAATATCTCTCTATAGTAACACAGAATTTAATTTACGAACGAATATAAATTATAAATCTTATTTCGATGTTTCATGCAGTTTGACGACTGTTCCATATTGTTTTATAGTGAAAGTCATTCTTGACAGATAAATAAAAGTGAAATTGATTGGTGTAGCTCAGAACTTAAAAAAATAAGCCACTATGAAAAGGCTTGGCTCCCAAACTCTCTACTGAGGTAGTGAAAACGTTTAAACCTGTGAAACCATGTTCTTATTTCAACCGCAAAAATTCTGAGAAATTTTGAAATTTAACAGCATCGAACAAATAATTTTAGGCTGTTGAGTATCTGAATCTACATTTTCCTTAAGAAACGGAATTTACTTGAAATACTTTCCTAGTTTTTTTATTCCTATCTCTCTACTATTGCAGTTAACCTATTTCGCAAAAAATCCAATTACGCAATTGTTTAGTATAAATATTTTGTTTCATTTTTAACCCATCATGAAGAGAGAGTATTCAATTTTTTCTCTCTTTTATCCGTAAAGGAAACCTCAAGGACGAGCAAATTAGTTGCTGGAAAAAATAATAAAATTGAAGGTTATACTCAAACAATCACTTGTTTATTAGCTAAGTTTCTAAAATATTGAATGGCTAAAAATAAAACAACAACAAAATTAAAACCTTATGAACATCAAGCTAACTAGAACCTATATCAGTAGATACTTAAGTTTCATGTTTTACACATGAATACGTTTAACCGTCCATGGGATAAGGAACTTCAGTCTGCTGCGGTAAAATTTCCAATGGAGCGACATGTATCAGCTTAGATCGAAAAATCTAATTCTTAGTGTTTGATAGGAAAAATTCCGTTCATTTTTCCAGAGAATAAACTGCTCCGAGTCAAATTTAATCTGCCTCTGCAAAAGAGAGTGTATAATAATGCGGCACTTTTGTGCCTTGGGCATGGCAGATTTGAAGTTTAAAGAGCCGTCCTGTAAATTACCGTTCGAATTGGTAGCCTCTAAAGGCCACTAATCTGATTGAGTTTGATATTTTTGGGCTATTTTTTCACAACATTTTTGTGGAACCCTCCTCTTTGCTCTAGTATCAATAACTCAATTTTGAATGTTTTTTGGACTGAGGTCCCTTTTCCTATCACATATGTATAGGATTGAATTAAGACTAACAATAAGTATGATATCTAAAATACAAAAGCAACACTGCTGTGTTAAGGAAGTGAGCAACAGACCAATCATAGTCTTAAATTTTTGTTCATACTTCTATGGTGTGGTTTTTGCTTATTAATATTATGCTTTTGCCTAGGAAAACTTCCACAATTTTTAGCGAGAAATTTACTCAAATTCTCTGTGGAAATCGAAAAAAAAAAAATCCTTCACCATAATGAAGCTAAAACACTATAATCGATATACCTTCTTACCTTTCCTTAACGCAGCAGAACTTTGTGACATTTAAAATTTCATCAAGGGTACCAGGTCTAAAAATAGATCCATCAAAATGATGGCACAAAAAGTCTTTTAAAAAAAGAAATAAAATACAATTAATCAACTAATCACTAGAAAAAAAAAAAAAAAAAAAAAAAAAAAAAAAAATAATCCCTTAAAATAAGAAAAATTATTTTTTAAATCATACTTTCATCTTCATGTTTTATTAAATCTACAAATTATTCTAATTATAACATTCCGTTTAAAAACAATAAAGCTTCGTCAATAAATAAAATTCAAAATGAAAATGAACAAAAAATTATTTTTCAAAGTGTGCACAAAAATTCAAGTATGAGCAATGATTTTTGGATAAGCTCATATCAGTAAAACCAAGCATAGGCAAAAGAGAGGGTTAATAGGGATGTAAACTCTTAGACACGCTAAATGAAGAATTGAAAACAATCTCAACATGAATCGCACATAGATTTTCTCTGAGAGGGAAATCTGTATTCCATCAACCTTATGAAAAAATGATAGCAAGTTCTTAGGAATACTTAATTGAAAATTTGCTGGATTTTTTGATAGTTTTGTTTGACTCTTCGGTTTTCATAGTGGGTCGAAACCAAAAGTTCCAAATATGAAACTAAAGGAAGCTTTTCAAAAAGCTTAAGTAATAATAATTTTTAGTCATACTGAGAGGTCCTCTCCAATTATTCATGATACACTCAGAGTTAAATGCTTCCTTTTGGGCCGCCATCAACATTCTGGAACGTAATGCGACCTGCAAACACAGTTTTAGCTTTGGTTTCGATTTTTTTCTTCTTTTTCCTATTTAATTTAGCACCTTGCCAAAATAACGCCAAAATGACTATAGTTTCTTCGTGTAACTTGTCCTTTTTTATTAATGTATCAGAATGACAAAAAAACAAGAGAAAAAACTCTGCCTCATTTTGCATTATCAGTTGACAGGTAAAGCACAAGCATTGATAGTGAAGTACCACATTAATTGAAAACCGAGAAACGTTAGATGACTCAATCTGAATTCGAATAAACTAATGACTAGAAACTTGTATTTTTACAAACAATTTTTTAAATTATAATCTCAATCAAGGAAGATATTCTACGAGATCTAAGAAAAATAATTTCTAACTATTCGACTATGATTGTGCTTCCACAATTCTGCCACGTTAAGTCAAAGAGCAGTAAATCCATATTTTGCTGGAATTTCACTAATAGCAAAATATAATTTGGCTTGTTTCAAAGAATAAAATACACTTTACGTAAAAGTCATGATGGAAACATTCACGCCAATGATTAGAAATAAACTTGTGACCTCTCTTTTGGGCTCCTTTTATTATACATACTATATTCCTCAATTTTTCGCACTCTGTTTCTCTGTAAGTCGAAAATCCTGTAATCACTGCTGACTGACTTAGTATGGCAGGGTTGCTACTGAAACTGAAAAATAAAAAATGTAAAATTCATGTTTTGTTCATGTCAGTCAGTTTCCAGTTTCATATCCAGTGTCAAACATGTTGCATTTGACATTTCAGTGAATTTGTATTTCATAATAAAAAAGAATTTCAAGCGAGAGGAATTTGCTTCTAAGTGAAAAAAGAAACGACCTAGAGGCAAAATGACTACCACCCCACCTTCTCTCAAGGAAATTTGGAACAAAGTATTTTTCGAAGAAAAATGAGTGCCTCAGCAGCAAAATTTTTTTAATTTTCCAACCTGAGAATTTTTGGGGATTAGGGAGAAAAACTTCAGGCGTTTTTTTTTTTTTTTTCTCAAATTTCTGAGAGCTTCGGTAGCGGTTTTAGGTCGAACCTGAAGAAAAAGTTCAACAAACTCATCATGCCGCAAATAATTTTTTCTATCATTTTACATTTTCATATGTCTATGATTTAAAAAAAAAATGGACAAATTCACATAATATTTGAAAACTACAGCAGGATGAAAGCTGTGGGTAACTTTTTAATAATTTAACAACTGTAAAATATTCGTTCTTCATTTCACTGTCGTACCTTCTCAGTTTTCTCCGGAAAGAGAGCATTACAGCATCGTTGAAGAGCTCCCCTACAGAGTTAGAAAAGAGCTGAAATCATCGGCTTGCTTATTTTATACTGCAGGATGCGGCAAAGTCGCCAACTCATTTTTGCCAAAATAGAGAATTTGCAGGTGTCTGAAATTTGATGAATTTCGTGTTTAAGTCGAAACTACCGAGTGAACTGAACACAAGGATACCCTTGGTTCATGACTTGAACAATTATTGGAGAAGATATGACGAAATGATCTAATCTGCTAAAATACATGTGTTTAAATGGGGAATGCTGCCAGATGACGTCACTAGGCGGGGCATTTTCTCACTTTTAAATCTACTTTTAAAAAATACTGTGAAATTAGCCCTTTCAGCACTCTCGGATGAAGCAATAAAAATTTTGCATACAAATTCTCCTTAATCAGTAAGGTGGTATTTTTTATTAGCCCTTGAATTTTAGTCTTAATTACATAAGAAGACATAAAAAAGGAAGAAATAAAGGGGAAAACCATCAATATGATATGAAGAGGGCATGTCAAAAACGTTTAGTGCTTTATGACCTTCAGAATGTGTTTTACGCAGAATTTGCTGGTGTTTAACAAGAGGGAACTTCAATGGGAGAGGAGGGATTTGCTCATTGAATTGATTGTTTTGAAATTGGCTGTCAGAATTTCGCATATATTCTAAGGAAGAAAATGTGTATGTCTGACACTCAAATTTTATTGAGCCACAAAATTATGTTCCTGATGCAAAAAAATGAAATTCAGAGGAAAACTTAAACTATTATCAGATCCCTTGTGGTTGCTAAGAAGTAGAATCAATTCATAGAAAGGAACCAAATGCTTATGGATTAAAATTGACTCTTACGAAGATTTCGATCAGTCAATTATGAACAGGTCTCCTAGGCATCTCCCAAAAACTTGGTTTCCTCTTGCTAGATGCAGCCTAAGTAATCATTCTCTCTTTTAGGCAGCATTTTGCTTCACATGCCGATTTTGATACAGTCCATAAAGGATTGCAATGTGGCAAACATGTAGGGCAGCGCTGCTGAGCATTGTAGATGGAAAAGTATTCCAGCAAAGCTCGATCACACCCAAAAGCATTATACGGTATTTATCAGGAAATTTTGTAGACCACAATAAATACGGCAGGGAATGATAGTACCAAACGTAAAATTGGTAGTGCAATGAACGGCTGCAGGCTACGCCTATGAAATTGGCTGTAAACATGGGTGTGAGAAAGAGATTTGAGGCTGTGCTCATATCTAAACTTTTCTTATGCTTCTTCAATTCAGGTTGAATACGAGTTTCCATGTATTTAAGACGCGCGTAGCTAGTCAAGTATACCTTCCAGGATGAGTAAAAGATAGCCAACAATATTAAGTGGACTGCAAGTAGAGAAATGTGAAAGTATTTGCTCACAAATATCTCCTCAGGCAAGAATCTCCAATTGACAGTCCATTCGTACAAAAATACTCTCCCCAAATCAAAAGAGCCTTTTAGGTATGCCATAGGGTTTGTTAGAAGGAAAGGGGCTCCTAAGAATAATTGTATCCCCGCACAGATAGCTAATTGCTTTAATGTTCCAATAAAACCAAGACAAGTCCAGTATGCTAAAAGCAAGACGGGTGAAAAAAGGAGAATGTTCATTTTAATGCTGACAGCCATACTATAGATTGAGCTACCCAAACTCCACCGGTTATTTAAAAATAGATTGAGGGATAAATAAAGCAAAATCATGGCTACAGGATCATTGAACATTCGGAGAACGTAAATCGAGTGTATGCGGTATGATGTGCAGCAGGTTATGATCAACACATACGGAGGAACTTTCTTACTCTTGACGTACAATTGGAACACTAGGATGAGGGTCAAAATGTACAAGCCAGCAAAGATATGCTGTGCAAAATTGATATCTTTACCGTGGTCTGTTAAATGATAAAATAGCGTGAAGATGTAGACGAATCCAGCAGGATAAACCAAAGGTCCCGTGTCGCCTCGCAGTTGGGAGTAGTCCATGGTACCGTTGATGACGCCCTCGACCTCCTGCATGTAGGCGATCCAGTCTATTTCTGTGTACTTGATCCATTTTATGATGAAGATATTGACGAACACCTCGGCAATAAGTAGCGCAAGTGCCATCAAAATGAGATATTTGGTATCAAACAAGAGTGACAGATAGAATTTGTAGCTGAATAATTTTTTGTAATTACGTGAAAAATTTGGAAGTTTGCTGAGCCATTGATTTTGGCTTGCTGGTTTCTTCTTGGGCTTCATCCTCACTGTGTCAGATGCTTTGCTTGAGAGTCAGTTAGTTTGATAACGGACGATTTTTCAACACTAAAACACTCTGTAATTCACTTATGGAACACGCAGTCTTATCATTATCTGTTATCTACTCACGGGTTCCACGCGGAAAATCAACGTAAACACCGAACATAACCTCAAACTACCGGTTCTAATAATAAACAAAGTCAGCTGATAAGCTAAGCTGATAGCTGATACTGATTCCATCATCGTAAGATTGTGTTGATTGTAAAAGATTTGTGTTTTCTTCATCTCTTTAATTTTAAATCAAGTTGCTTTTATTTTTACATCAACACTTCCCCCTAAAATCTACAAGTTTCTAGAGATAAGGAAGATTATGTGGAAAAAACTTCTTATGCAACACTGACTCAATACATCTTTGCGACCAGCGACATTGCTCTGTCCAACTACACTTCAAGGTAAAGAATCGTTTGCAGCAGCTTAATCAATAAAAGTATGTGTTTGATCGGATGCTTTCTCTCTTCTCATAATGCATCTGCTTTTGACTTTTTTTTCATCACTGGAAGTTGTCAAATATCATGGCTCCTGTGTTGATGGCGATGTCATTATTGAGTAATGTTGCGCTACCTTCAAAATGACTCAGTCATGTATGAGTTACATGTGTTTGAGATTTATCTGGATCAATTTCTTAAAGCATGCTGAGCAGGGAGTTACATCCTGCACAGAGAATAATTGGGGAGACAGAGAACTGCTCCCCAAATGTTATAGGTGGAAGGAATTTGGACTTTAATGAATGAGTCATCAGAGTACAAATAGGGATGGTAAGCTGCTAGGGATTGAATGGGGTTAACCCATAACCCTTGAAATTAAAAAAGAAAAAAAGAGAAATACTTGACCTATTCCATCCTAGGAATTGATCTGCCGAATGCACTCAACGATCAGCTGTAAGGTCATGCTGATTATCAGTTGTACAAATCTGAGTCTTGATACCGATAATTTAGGGCTGCTTTCACACTTACAGTTCTGATTGTACGTTCTACCCAGGTGCTCATAAGCACAGACTACAGTTGGTAGTGGCCCATTTAGGGGTGCAAATTGTTCTCGACCGTGCTGTCGCAATCCAATTCTGGAGGCTGCTTTTTCCCTCCTGTTTTCCTAGAGGGTTTGCAATTTTTCAAATCTTGTGGAACAATGCGGCTTTGGCACGTATCCAAAAATAATGAAAAAATTTAATACAATTTTGATCAGCATACTGGGTTGACCCGTTTTCAGGAACCCAGCGCAACATTCTTCTCTGTCGGAAGATTCTGAGGAAATTTTAAACTGTAAAGTCGGCTTGTTCCTCTTCGAAAGAACAGAACAGGGGCGAAAATTCTTGAACACTAGGCCAGCAATATGTGGCTCTATTCTTTTTAATCATGAAGATTTGCTTACACAAGGTTGCACAATCTGAAACGCGCAGCAAAGCTGGTACGGTGTTTCTATGAAGGACGGCTCAATTTGGCACATTTATTTTTTCTTAATATTTTTTGCTCTAATCAGTAACTTACTTCTGTTAACAGATGATACCGCTGCTTGTAAGGTTCGTCACTCGATATGTCCCCATGATAACGGTCCCAGCTGCAGCAGTTATTGGTGTGATCGGCTACAATATTGAATCATTGATATCGGACAAGTATACGCCTTTTCAAGCAAGCATCCAAGAGAAACGACTCGAACGCTTAGCAAAGGACCCAGAAGATTTGGTTCATGTTGAATCTTTGAAAGAGAAAAAATTTGTGCCCTCCTCAGTTTTTGAGAAGAATCTGTCTCCATCCCTCAAGTGAAAGTCAGAATGGGAATGTGATTAGTCTTAAATTGTCAATTTATTATAGACTGTGATGTGTAAATAAATGTAAATATTTCTATCTCTCTTTTCTTGACATTTGCAACGTACAAAATTCCCTTCAGAATACTGTTGTGCTGAGGAAAAATGCCGTACAAGCATTTGAGAGTTGCCAAATTCTCTCTGATAAAAAGTTTATTCTTGAGGAGTGGTGTGAATATTTTCTCATGACATTTTCCTGTAATTTAGATCTGATTACAAATACATTTCTCTGAAAAATTTGAACAAAAATTGTCACGAATTTCCTTGAAAATTCATATTTAATTGAGGGAAATTTGGCGATATCAGAAGGCTCATATGGGGTTTTTCCTCAACATAGCAGTGAACATATGAGTTTTTTTAAAATGAATAATCGTATACTTTTTTGAGTATGAGCAAAGGTCTTCAAGGTCCTTAACGTTGCAAAGTTGCTGTTTCGGTGTCAACTAGTGAATGAACAATGCTTTCAATAAGGCATTCCGCTACTTTGTGGGTTGGAGTCACTGTTATTCAGTTTATCTGACCATCCATGGGATGACCGAAAAGTAAAACCATGCATCTCTGATTGCTACCTTGCTGCTGTCCTGTCATATTATATTTTATCTTTGAAAAACTAGTCAAAACGTATCCTTGAAAACTTCTTTTATTTTGCTTCGCTGTAAGCAGAAAATTCTGTATTTATAAGCCAAAATTTGGCCTATTCCTCTTGCAAAAAAAACTAGGGGAGGAAATTTGGAAACATTGCAATAGAGATACGTAGTGCTGCATTTCGGTTATCAATATGGAACCTTACTCCACAAAAAGTAAAAAAATTATTCATTTGAATGAAATTTTGCAAACCACTTTCAATATGTAGATCTTTTCTTCACCAAGTAAGTTAATCATTCTTGCTCAGCATTAACACAGTCCGCATAGGATGTTGAAAAGGCAGAGGCTACTAAGCATACAGGAGAACCTTTCATCAAACATTTGAACATAAAAACGAGATTCATGAATGAAAAATTGTATTTACGAAACTTATGAATTAGCAACAAATATAGTACAATGATTAGTTAGACTAGAACAAAAACGACAGTAGCAAAATAATTTGATGATACATCAAAAATGATAGTCCACTTACATGGATAACAAAAACAGCAAGTTACATGTTTTATGCGTGGATTATTGCAAATTATAAAATAAAAAAAACTTCCATTTTATAAAAGTCAAACATAGTTGAATAAAGTTTAGCAGAAGGGAAACAATACAGTCACGGTGTTATAAAATCCTGCAACTTGGTCTTAAGGTCAAAAAATATCCATGTAATTGCTCAAATTCTCAAGGTTTTTCTGCCAAAATACTGCTCATTTATTAAAAAAAAAAAAAAAAAAAAAAAAAAAAAAAAAAAAAAAAAACTTCTCTGAAATAAATCAAAAGAACAAGCATTCAATTATTTGAATAGCAAAAAAAAACTTTGCTAGATTCTAACGACTTAGTTATTGCCTTGAATCCATTCTGCTAAATTCAATCCATCACATAAAAACAAAAATGAAGATTTAATCGGAATGTCATACACATTAAAATGGATTTCAGTATTTTGTCTGATCTTTTTCCCACTACAGCTCAACATACAACGGTGCTTCCTGCCAACTTTTCTTTTCATTTATCTTCTCATTTCATGAAGTTGATAATATCAGTGCCTATCTTTTAAAATAGTGATTCTTAAACATTGTGGCAGACCACTTTTCCGCTGAGGGAAAAGCTTGCAGACCACAAAAAAAAAATGTCATGTTTTTTACATGTATTATTTCGTAGCTCAACAGTCAGAAAGCTAAAAATGCGATATCCAACATTCCATGACAACAGAATACAGAAAAAAATGTTGAGAAAGTTCTTCTTACAACAGAAAATTTTCGTCAGTTTGTTGTCATTTCTTCGTAATTTAAGGAATAGAATTTGATGATCTCACATGAACCATTTGAGACCTGGAAGTGGTTCTGCACAGACCACAATCGAATCAGTGAGAATGTAAACACACAGACTCGGTGACTTCAAAAAGCCCAATTTTCATAGAAGTCATTAAGGATGCCATACATATTTACTTCAACTTGGGCCTTCGAACTGTCCTTAGGTACATGTCTTTTGGCACCAAAACACTATTTCTTAGGTTAATTTTTTCACCTTTTGCGCAGTTTTTATGTCTCTTAGACATTTTCATGTTTCCGAATTGGTGCGTCTTCATTCTCACCGATTCACTTTGAGACCCTGTTAGAAGATGTTGCAAGTCCCACTGTCAAAATGTTTTCCTGATCAGGAATCTGAGCCTGATACAAACATAGAAATAAAGCAAATAAAGGCAGAGGATTGCTTAGCAAAGTTACAAACTTAAAAGGCTGCATTAAAATTGAAATCGATATTGATAACCAGTGTTTTCAGTTCAGTGCAGACTTCTCTTATAGATGTAACACATTCGAGGAAGCCAAGACTCAATTCATTCATCAGAAGGGAAAAAAGGAGAAAAAAATCTCAGAGCTGCCTGCAGATATTATCCGAAAACTTTGATAGGACGGGAGTTTCAAATATTTTACTCCATCTCATTGAAAGTTATGACAACATTGGAGTTAGAATGGTGAACAAGGGGGGGGGGAGTTATACACATGGAAAATTAAAACTTTTAGTCACAGCTGAATATGTTCTCAAAGAGATCAAAATGTGTCCAATTTCCAAAAATTATTGGGCACATGAGATCTTTTCAAAAAGTTTTACAATCGTTTAAAAAATTGACTGTGGTAGTACCAACAAGTATCATAAGTTTCCACAGATAATCTTCCTATGAATATCCTATGAAATGATGTTCATTACTTAACTTTTTGTGTACTAGTTCACATCATGTCTTAATTATTGGCAAAAGACCGTAAAAGAGGCGTATGCCTGGATTAAGTGCAATCAAGAGATTCAATTTAAGTGTTATAAGCACTGAGTTCTCCTCATTTCTGAACAAAAATATCCACTGGAAAAGAGTAGTTCTTAGTTTCTTGAACATCAAGCACAATTTGGGCAAAGTAGAGGAATATTCTTGCAGTGTGTTCTAAGAATGACATGATTAAAAAAATGACAAAAATAGTGGCTGGCTTAGACTGAAAAGGTTCCTTTTCACACATGAGTTTCAGGATTATCTAGGGAAGGTTTATCTGCAGCATTGACATCATCGCAGACTTTGGTCTCCTTGAACTTTGCTTCTAAAATATTTCTCATCTTCTCAGGGTTAGTTTTCTTCATTAGAGTTCGACTCGGGCTGACCTTGCGATTGCTGCCGTTGTACTTCAACAACTTGGCCCTAAAACGAGAAGAGCAGGGGCAACATGTTAGGAAAGCATTAAACTCAAAGCCAGATTCACCATGCAGATATTAGAATTTCCTTTCAGTGCGGAGCATTTAGAGCTATGTTCTTTTTGCGCAGGGTGTCTAGAACCCTCAACCGTACTCATTCCCTGATTTTTTCTAGATTTTCAGGAGCTCATTTCCTGCTGAATTATGGACGTTTTCTCTCACTTCCCTGGATTTGCTTGGGAAAAACTTTATAACTCTCCAGAAATCGTACCATTAATCGTATTGCTCCATATTAATTTTTAGACAAATAGTTAAGATAGGTCTTTTTCCTTTTCGTTTTTGGTTAATTTCAATTTTCGGTAAACTTGATTGAGTTTCGAGCGTTCCTGATGTTTAATTTATTTATTTTTGTGTCAGTACATGTAAATAAGTCTGACCCTCGTTCAGACAACACGGTACATCAAGGAGTCACCATGTAAGTTCCAAAAGATCTAAATTGGCCCTTTAGGGTCAACTAACCTCGAGTGTTTTCCATTATTTGGTACAAAATGTAGAGTCGGATACTCCAGTCAAGTTTTCATTATGGTTCATTTTGTTTTCTTTATGTTTTAGTTATTTTCTTGTTTGATTACCTATACTATTATTTCGTATACTTCCTTTGGTGTTTTTATTCCCCGTCCGATAAGTTTGTATATGTGAGCGGAGCCGGCCACTGCACACGGTTTAATTTATGAAAAAACAAAATTGGTCTCCAAGCATATCCAAGCCCAAGATCCCCTGCTCGATGTTTACATACAGCTCAATATTTCCTGGTATTCCTTGATTGTGGCAACCCTGTGAAATAAATCTAAATTTTTACAATTCTCACAGCCTTGTCTCATCACAAAGGTCAAAATGCAACCAATCCCACAGATTACTTACAAATTATCAGAATATAAACTACTGCAGTACAGAGTTTCTACTTACGCATCAATTAATTTCAAAAGAAGTCTAGAATAAGCTTGATATTCCTCATCAGCAAATTCTGCTGGGTCGTAGCGGGCATGTTCGTAAAGATCACAGAACTGATGTACAATTCTTTGCCCAGCACCGTTCAGGGGCGCAGCTAATGTGTTCAGTAAATAAGCTCTAAGATTTTCAGCAGGATGCCGAACTAGACTGGGGTCATGCTTTGTTATTGCTGCCTCTGTGCAAGAGAAAAATAAACAAATATTAGTTGGCATCAGTGTTCCAAACTCACAGGAGCCAACGCGCCAAATGCGCCTAAGAAATCAGTCTAAAAAGTGAAGGCTCTGCGCCAATGTGGCACCTAAAAAGTGCCCCCCCCCCCAAAAAAAAAAAAAATCCCAATTTTTCTGTTTTGTGATTTTTTGAAATTTTGACACCCAGTACCGGATTCTAACTTTTCACTAAATACGCCCTAATATATACCCAAAAAGTCAATTTGGCCCCTAAAAAATCTTCAATAAACCCTAAACATGAAGCTTGATGGGCCAAATGGCTCCGGAGACTCAAAGGTGAGTTTCGAACACTGATCGCATACCACATCTACAAAATTGGTCTTTTTGTCAATTATTTTTCATTAACCTATTAGATTTCAGTATAAAACATTTTGTCTCTCACTTCATCTTAATCTTTTTTATTTGAATAATTAAGTATCTTAGTCTTTTTATTGTCTGCTTTTGATGACAGGTGAAGTAAATACCTCTTAAACTGAACAGCCATGTATGTTACTATTTAACAATTGAGGCAAATAAAATTGATATACTTATGCAGTTGATCAATTAAGTAAAGGCTGAACAAACATTGATTCTGACTAACTGTACACAATTTGTAACCTGAAAACGGCTCAAGATAGAGCTTTGCAACTAAAATACATTAATTCAATGAAAAAGAAATTTGATGAAAATACATTCAGCTTCTTGAAATTCCTCCCTTGGGGAATTTTTAAAGAGCACCGGCATTCTCAGGAATTTTAAAATGGTAAGGATGTATTATGACTTAGGGCATTTCTCCGATGAAAATTAAAGTTCATGATTGAATAAATTGCTGCTGTCAACCTTCTCTTTTTCGGTTCATCCCTATACTGTAAGGATATTGGGAAGGATTTCCAGGCAATTTGCAATTGGATATGGCGAGCATAAGGTATTATCAATTTAAAAATTAAATAAATTCTGAAAGATTCTCATTCGTAAAGAAGTGTAGGTGGTAGCGATGTGCAACTGTCCTTTGGTTAAATGCTTAAGATTTTGCAAAACCATATGTTTGCTAGCAGTCAGTCTCTGTAGTAAACTGCCTGAATCAATCCAAAAAATTGATGACAATAAGGTCCTTCAAACCAATGCTCAAAAACCTTTACATTACCAAATCTTGCCGCATGATAGATAGATTTTAAATGGTTAACTCTCGTTTCAAACAGGTCCCATTTTTGGCAGTTTCAAAACGGATTGTCTTTGTTATTTAGGGTTAGGAAAAATCTGTAAAATTCATGCAGGGTGCCTGGCTCAGTTTACTCTGTCCTTATAGAAAATGAGTGCTACTGACCCGTTTTTAATTATTCGATGGCATTGAACAAATGATTTCTAATCCTCCGCCAATAATAGGATTTGATGTAGGAATTTGTGATGGTCCATGTAATATTGCAAATAATACTAGATGCTTTTGGTTTCCCTAAAATTTGAAGTCTTTTGCAACAATCTAATCAATAGAGGTGAGATTTCTTTAGATGGCAGTGTTGAATTTCATTCCTCTCCTGTGATATCCAGTTGAGTTTAGCCTCTATAAGTTCTAAATAAGTTCACAGAGTTGATCAGGTGGAAGAATTACCAAGTAACTTGATGTCATCTACAGCTTTCAGTCTACAATAAAAAGGTTTCAGATGAGAATCCGGAGGTAGAATGTAACAGGAATCATCGTCAGGAATCATTTTTGGCTCGTACAATATTTTGGGGATTACTTCAATGCGTCTTTCTATTTCTCGCTTGAAAGACTGAAAATTGCACAGAAAAACGAAAATTAATGTCAAAGCTCCTGAATTGCATGTTGGCTGGATCAGTTGGTTTCATACATTATAAGTTTATGCACTCCTGGACTGCAACAGATGATCGTCTGAAGTCACTTTTACTTGGAGAGTAAATGCAAGAAGCAAGATAGTGGATCTTTCATCGCAGTCTAAAAGTGCACAAACTTATTAGGTGTGGACTCCAACTAGAACACACCTAAAAGCCATTGTCTACAAAGAATTTGGCCTTCTCTCCATTTGTTTGATAGCTGTTAGGTAAAAATCACACTACAGTTAGTTCTGCAGAATTGAGAGATGTGAGGTATAGCATGAGAACTTAGATTTGGAAGCTGAAGTTAGCATATAGAAAATTACCTGCGGCATTGAGCCGTACATAGTGTCACAATATGAATCAGAGTGCTGTGATTTTGTCTTGATTTACCTATTTCAACTATCAGGTTCCACTGTGCTTATCTAGCATGCATTTGGCACTGCGCAGAGGTGTCAGGTGAAGACATACACGATGGTGTTTGGATCTATGTTTAATTTGCTATTTTAGAGACTCCTAATGCATGGAGGGAGTGTACAAACTTTGCCTTGTAACTCAAATGGGCCTGATGTCGTGCAGCTCAAGGTAAAGTCCTTTTCAGACAACTTTGCATTTTTTCTGTAGGCACAGGAATGGAATCCTGTAGAGTACGCTGAGTGCAGAATTCTATTCCTGCGCATTCAAAAAAAGGCAAAGTTATCTGAAACGGGCTTCATGAGGTGCAACCATCTGAATGTTGCCGTACTGGTCTGGGGGATCCAGTGCCATTAAGGTGATTCGATGGACACCATATTTTGTGTCAGAACGATATGCAATATATCGCATCGATTGGTCTCATTTTTGCAGCTAATCATCATTTTTCTCATATTTTGAGATGGCAATTCTGTTGCAAGGAGGCTAAAGAATTCACGAATCAATTTTGACAACCAAATTCAACGTATAAAAGGCGTGGTTTTTTCGGCAGAAAAATATCGCATTCGAGTGCAGTTTCGATATCAGTGTCACATGCGATATTTTTCCTCTAAAAAAACCATGCCCTTAATACGTTGAATTTGTTTGTGAAAATTCGTCAGTAAATTTTTTAGTCTCCGGGCAACATGATTGCAATCTCAAAATTTGCGAAAAAAGACGAGTGGCTGAAAAAATGGAACCAATCGATGCGATATATTGCATGGCGTTCTGACAGAAAATATGGCGTCCATTGAATCACCTTAAGGTAGCTTTAGCTCCCATAATTCTATTGTCAATATATGTACTCTGTTTGGAGGATACAGATTTTTGGATAGATTTTACCTTGGTGGAGTCATGCCCGATGGGTACATGAGGACCTCTCCTGGAGCGCAGAGCAAATCTCATTATCTGCCGTTTGGCGAAGATGAAGAGTAAAATAATCGTAAGTACACCGCCTCCGATGCAAATCACGACCTCCTTCCCTTCTAATTCCGGTTTCTTTGGGCTTGGACTTGCCATGATGTGAAGATGAACTATCTAATGGAATCCGTTACAGTCATTTGAAAGAACCATGATGAAAGGTGCACATTCTTAGAGAGGAACAAGAGGGTTGTTCTCAACTTCATTCCGATAACGATTCACATTTCACGGAAAAATTCTTGGGTCGTGCGCTAACGTAAGAAGTGAGAAATAGAACAACAGAATCAAAAAATTTAGAACAAATTACGCGAACGTGAAGCTGTCTGAACTTCGAACTTCAGAAGATTTTCGTTTTTGAGTTTGTTTATTTTGATTTCAATTTCAGAGTTTCGACTGTTGGAATCATGGATTTGCTGTGGTTCGTCGAGGAAACTGTGAACTGGACAGTCGGACTGATGAAACTGAACCGGCTGCGTCTATTGGTCCTTGTTCCTTTGGAAAATTGGAAAAGCCATTGGAAAAGCTTATAGCGCGCGCAAGCAAGAGTCCGTCGTCCAGCGTTGCCAAGTCTCTTAAACCACAATTTTCTTCTACCAAACTTTTGCATTTCTTTAGCGTTCCATTGTATTCCGCCCCTCAGTGATCTAAGCATTTCATTCATTTTTTGAACTGTGCATAACTAGGTGGTAAAATATAGTTCTGGATCCACACTATTTTGTGGAGGAAGCAGGGCTGAAAATGTGATGCTCAATAGATCTCAAATTTTCAACTCTATTTGAAATTTGTGAACATTTTGGCCTTGCTCTCCTTAGAAAGTAGTGTGGACCTAGCCCTATTTTACTACTTTTTCATTTATTGTTAATAAGTTATCATTTCAAGAATGAATAATGAATTTGCAATTTCACTAACTGAATGTGTTTTCAGAATCGGGTTAAAATTAGTAGCAAAGCACATACTTACTTCTAACGGACAGCCCTTTCTTGGAAATTTCCTAGTATGCGATTTATTTATTGCACTGAGAGGAGCGCTCATTCAAAATGAGTTTTATTTTGCGCGAAGCCTGTTGCGCCAATCACAGCAAAATGTTGTGAAGCATTGTGCATTTGCATCGCCTGCAAATCAGGTATAACTGCAGTGGTATAACACCCGTTTCAGCTTGACGCCGACACCAAGACAGATTATAAGTTCCCGACTTGAGCCTGTGTTACAGAACACGCTCTTGACACACTGTTGACTGGCGAGGATCGATGACTACCAACGCACGCTACCGACCTTCCTGCTAGCATCCTAGATGTCGTTCAAAATTCGCATAAAAGGGCCGTTTGTAAAAAAAGTAAAGACTTTTTTCGGAGAGAGAGGGTGAGAGGAGAGGGCTGGGAGAGGAAAAAATAGCAGATATGGAGGAACAGTTAGTAGAGAGAAAAAAATTAGGGAGAGAGATGAATTTTAGATGGCGAAAATAATATCTCCGCAGAAAATAATTTTACCAGAGGCTGAAATACCGTCCAGCAATGAGAAAAAATATTGACGGTGGAGGTTGGGGTGAGTTAGTCAATAACAACGGTCTTTTTGGGTAAGCAGAGTTGGTTACATTTCCTCGAATTCTTTGTGTTTAAAATGTTCTGTTAGATTGTTGAGCATGAGACAGAGCACTATATCATAAATAATTAGCTCTGTTTTATTCTTAGATTTGTAATAAAATAGGTCCTGAAGTATAGAGTTGTAACAGTTTTTTTGTGATCAATAAGTGAGAAATGCGAAGGAGAGATGTCATTGATGCGGAGTATTAGTTCTAATCTTGAACGTCAGCTCTTTAGTGCGCATTCACAGTTAAAATGTGTTCGATTCTGGTCCTCTAATTTCTCAGGTTTAGTGCAGGAAAATGCTGTTTTCTACTTTGATCCCAACGCTCTCCAGCTTTGGACTGCAGGACGACCTTTCGTTACTGTGTAAGTAAAAAACCTCTTTTCATTCCTCAGACTTTTTCCTTGTTTTCTAAACTGCAAGAAACAAAATTACAGGATACACTCCTGTTCAAAAAGACAAAGTCCAACAAGGAAACAACTCATAAATCGACTGTGTAAGTCGGCAATCACATAACTCGGTTTGCGACCTTGCAGACTTCCTGTCATACTTCATTTCTGAAACGGAAAACTACTCGATGGTAAATTTTTAAAACTGCCGTGATTTTTCTTCTCCGTGCAAAGAAAATTCTGCAAAAACTTCAGGGAATGATGTCAATTTATTCTCCTTCAAAAAAATAACATAGAGGTGGAGATTTGCAGACACCGCAAACAAGATATGTGCCGACTTACACCGTCGAAATGTTACTGTAATCTTTGTCAATTACTCCACCTACCTACTGGATGTTTAAAAGATTCTTCGTCAAGTCAATTAAAGACTCAAGGGAAAATCAACACTTCAGGTGTCTGCTGAAAATACCCGATGAAATTAATCTTTTCATGTGAAGAATATTAAAATTGTTACCCAAAAAATTTCCTTGTTTGTTCACAGAGGTTGTACAATCGGCAGAAGGTAAAATTTTTTTGAATCGTCCACGTTCACAATTATCTGTCTGTTCCTGCAGTAAGATATCTCCATCTTTTCAAGCACAGCGTTTCAATAGCATGTAAGTAGAAAACCTCTTTAATTTCCTCAGACTTTTTCTCTATTTTCTAGACTGCAAGAAACAAAATTACAGAATACTCTCCTGATCAAAAAGTACAAGTCTAACAAGGAAACAACTCATAAATGATACTGTAATTATTGTTAATTACTCCACGTACTGACAGTTTTAATGATTCTTCATTAAGTCAATTGAAGACTCAATAGAAGTGTTGAACAAACACCATATCAGGTATCAAATAACTATTGGAATGTACCTCTGCATTCAGCATTCTGCCTTCCCCTTACAATTGTTGGCGACACCTTTGCAGGAATAAAACCCATTTTTTAGGATCCTAATTAACTTTTTACACACGCATTTTGGCGCATTTAATATTGGTATGTCAACTTTTTTAGTTGCCACAATGGCCCAGTCCTGTAATTTTAGGGTTTGCCTGTAGAAGGCAGAGAACTGTCTTCACTTGGAAAATACTATGATTTTTTTTCTGAGGAAAGTATATTATGTGTTCACAGAAGCTGCATAGTTGGCGAACTGTAGATGATCCTGCAATCATGATATGTGTATTTAAATCTTCAATGTTGTGTGTTAAAGTTTTCTACCTCTAGTGATACTCAACATTGTTTATCTAATGATCAGTTTCTGTCACATCACTTAACGAGAGTGTGTCACCATTGCCTTCATAGTAATATTAGATTGTGCTGTAAAGTGAAAATGAAATCTCATCAATTAAAGCCTTCAAAAAACTTGCTCATATCTTGCCTTTTGTCACTCAGTTTTGTTTCCCCACAGCTGTGAATATCATTCCATGTCCATATGAACAAGCGGGATCGTTATTCCTGCGAAAAATAGTTTTCCGTAACCCGCCATACACTTTAGTGCACCGCTATAGTGGTCACAGAATAATAGCTCTCGCACCGATTCTACATTCACGACTTATCAGTTATCAGCGATTGGGAATCCCACGTTTATTTTCTTGCTCTTTTCCTCTTTCCCCTACTTTCATCGTTGTCTCCACGGTCAGGCCAGTCGNTAACGATCCCGCTTGAACAGTAGACAATGACCATTCAAATTTATCCTGAAAGTCATGTGTGACTTTAACCATTCAAACGTTCAAACTATGAAAAAGGGAATAAGTCATAATAGGCTACAGCATAAGTTCTATCTTTTAATGCACAAACTAACTATGTCTTTAATTCCATCCAATTCACTAGATAGCAATAATTGATCTGCTGGGACAGATCTCATTTTTAAAGTTAGTGAGGGCATGTACAGTTTCTTTTGAAATGTTCAGTAGTGGAACATTCGGTCTGGTACCGCAGTGATCTCTCAAAATATCCCTCTGTATATAACGCCTACCGAATTTCCTGAAAGTGGAAGTCATGGATGCCTGAATTTGAGGCTCAAAATTATGGGTACCAATGAAGATCCAAGCTCAGCAGTAATCAGTTTGTCTGCACTATTTGACTAAGTTCCGTGTAAATCTTTGTTAAGAAAACTCAAATTTACAAAATGTCAACTGTGGACTCCCATATTTGGCTGCTAAATTCATCATGTGAGGCAGGCATATCAGTGTAAGTAAATTGAGATAAGCCGAAATCACACGCTGAATTTGGCAGCTGAATATGGAAGTCAACAGTCATCGCTCAACAGCTGAAATTTCGCAAATTCGAGTTATTTTCATCCATATGTGTATCAAATCTATTCGAGTGGTTCAGACAAATCCGACATTATCCAATGGTCGCTGCGAATCGTTGCTGAATTTAGCGCGACACGCGCAAAATTCAGGCATCGGACTAAGACTTCTACATTCAAGCCACATTCAGCATGTGATTGCGGCATCAGATAAGAAAGGAATCAAATTTAAACTAAAATTTTGCAGCTCGAACAACCATGAAAATGATCCATCGCATTATTTAAATGTTTTGTTCTCCACATTTTGGAGAAAATGTTGAAGAATGCAAGCAAAGCTGCACAAACACTTAAAATTTTAACTGAGAGCAAGTGCTCATTGTGCAAATCGACCGTGTAAGTCAGCAATCACATAACTCGATTTGGGACGTTGCAGACTTCCTGTCATACTGTATTTTTTAACTGGAAAACTGCTAAACAGCAATTCTTTAAAACTGCAGTGATTTTTCTTCTCTGTGCGAAGAAAATTCTGCAAAAACTTCAAGGAATGGTGTCAATTTGTTCTCCTGCAAGAAAATAACATAGAGGCAGAGATTTTCAGACACCACAAACAAGATTTGTGATGGCGGATTAAAGCCGTCTAAATGTTGTTGTGTGGGTAGGTAAGATAGGTACTTCCATTTTGCAGCATGGTGATTTTTGTAGCAGGAGAATATATAGTCACCGAAGAGGAGTTCAGCTTTCCATATGAGATTATTATTGACAAAACTTTACTGTTTACATTAATCTGATAAATCACAAATTCCTTTTGGCATGGGAATTTAGAGGTTATGGACGGTTTGTGACTGCAGATTCTCCGGTCGATAGTAGTGTGCGTGCGCTGCAAGGGAGGGGTGAATCAATGGCGGGAAGCAGCAGACATGTTCGACTGAGGCACTATCATGTTCGCTTGCTTTCAGGTACTTGTTTAACATTGCGAATATCTGAGAGTTCAGCACCTAGAACCTGCGGATTTGGTCCACCATTCGTTTGAGGTTCTGAAACAAGAAATTAACAACACTCAGAAAACAGATGGATGCTTTAGATAAATAAGGATTTTAGGTGTTTTCACTCCAGATCAATAAATCTTTCTTAGACAAGATTTGTCTTTTATTCGGGCAAATCCTGATTCTTTTATTGCTTCCACTGCATGCAGTTATGTATTGGAATGTCTGCTCAGCAAGGTTGTTAGATTGTGAGAAAAGAAATTGACAATTAGTAAAATGTAGAAATGCACTGGGATTTCAGCACTATCTGGCAACAATGCTGTTCAGACCATGAATCTCGGCAGAGGAATCACAATGGGTCCCTCATAAATGTATTTGCAACAGGACAGATATTTTTCTGTGTTATCTTAGTTTTCTCAGCAATTTCCATCGGAATGGAAGCTCAAACTTTGCAACTTTGAACTCGATTTTTGTAGGTTGTTTTCATTAAAAAAAAAATCCAAGAAAATTTCTGTGAGCTGAACACCTGTCTACAGCCTCAGCAGGAAAAAATTTCCTGTCTTTTGCAGGTTTTCCCTACTAAAACTTTCTGACTTTCCATGTCAACTGTTTTCACACATGGAACTGAAAATGAAAAATTTTTGACATAGGTTAATTTCACTACAAATGACGAAAAACTCCGAGCATTGAGCTCCTAACCAAACTGATGAGCTCCTAACCAAATTGATGAGCTCCTAACCAAATTGATGAGCTCCTTTTTGATTGCGTGGATACCAGTGATATTTTTTCAGATTTCAACATTCAAGATTTTACAAATTCCTGATTTCTACCATAAAATTACATTACTTTTTCCAGATTTCCTTGACCTGATGGAATTTTCTGACAATTCCTGGTTTTCAGGAGCTGGAGACATCCTATGAAGTCAACTTGTTACTTCTCATACGTGAAAGGATTAGTGATTACTCAATAACCTCTTAGAAAAAACTGGAAAATAATTTATGGGCAAAAAAAAAAAAAAAAAAAAATAATAAACATGGGTGATTGAATAGGCAAATATTGAAAAGAAACAAAAGATCTCTTCATTTTTACACGTGTATTTTTAATATTTAGCCACTGCTTATTACTTCAAAACTGATTTGGGGGGGGGGACGACAACAAAAATTATTTTTTAAAAAAATGATTAAATGGACTTACAAAGCCTTTGACGTTTTCGTCTTTCCCGTCAACCCTCTGGACTCTTAAAATATGATAACAGAAGTCGAGGGCTTTGAATCTGCATTGCTATCCTAGAAGAACAATCATCGTCCAACCAGCCCAGTTGAGATCTTCACCGAAAAGTTCCCTGGAAGACGACACAAGAATCATAGTAAAAGAGAAAATAAACCATCCAGAGATTTAATCACATTAATATGTTTATAAATATTGTCTACTTGCATTAAACACTCTTTGGAAAGGGGTCTCATCCTGCAAGGGCGATGAGTGAAGTAGAACACCCTAGAAGTCCCTGAAGACTTTCTCGCATCTACTTGCACTAGATTATTGGGAGTTATTATTCCAGAAAAATACTAGGGCAAACAATAACACTTGAAAAATAAAAAAGGAACAAAGAATGAAAAATATTGCGACACATACATATTTGGACACATTTGAGCAGTACAACACAACAGCAACGCCTTTCTGATTCGAGTTTTGAAAAGAACACAACCGTTCAACATTTTCTATAAATCTTTTACACATCATAATCAGTACTGCACCATATTTTAAATAAAATCAATGTTATACTTTTCTTTAAAAGAAATGAAAAGGGCCAAAGTTAAGTAGAGACGCAGTAAGTAACATTAAGGGGGGGGGGGAAGAGTTGGGAGTAGTTTGGAATTTAGCTGGACAGTCCCCTGTTATAAATTCAATATCAAGAAAGAGTACTCACTCGACAGTGAATTCCATCTCTCCGACAGGAATGGAATAAACAAACTGCAGAGCAGACCACAGCCTATGAAATTCCGTGCGCTCATCGATATTCATGACTCCGTTGGTGGGTGGTGCTCCCACCCAGATGGGATCATCAAGGAACCCACAAAGGCGAGACAAGACGATTTCAAATATCGACAAACCGCACCACAATCTCTCGCGGGTCAAAAGGTCTCGTTCTTTGGCAATCATAGTTAGCTTGAAGAGGACAAAAAGCAGAAATTATTGATCGAAACCAAAAGACAAGAAAAAACAGCACAGAGAAACGAAGAGAAAAAGATCTTGACATTATACAGAACCACGCACGAATAGCAACCTGATGAGACTGAATTGCTCCTACATAGGGTGTCCCAAAATTACTGCACGTTCTTTTTTTCCTGGCGAACGTAGCAGATATCAAAGTACGGTTTGTGTAGAGTTAATGTTCTAGTAAATACCAATAAAACAAGACCAATCCGAACTCTCTAAGTGAAAAAATGATTAAGTCACAGTGTTTTAAAAATGACATATCGAACTAACCCCTCCAGGATTTATAGCATTTTTTTCTGATAAAAAAATAAACAAAGAATTAAAGATCCAAGTGGTTTTAATAAATTAATTTAACAGAATCTTACCAAGATTACTAGCATATGCTCATCTTCAATAGACGACTGGACACTAGTTTTCTTCACAAAGTACCTTCCTTCACTTTCCACACAGCGCTGCAATCATTCTTCCCACTTCAGCAAACATGTTTTTTCGAAATCTTCTTTCCTGAGGTTGTTCAAGAAAGTTTCAACAGCTCTTTTTATTTCGTTGACGGAGTTAAACCTCTTGCCTCTTAAGCCCTTCTTCAACATAGGGAATAACCAAAAGTCGCAGGGTGCAAGGTCCGGGCTGTAGGGGGATGCGGAAGACAGACAATCCTATGTTTATCTATTCTCTTTAGTGTACTGGGCCGTGTGGGGGCGGGCATTGTCGTGGTGCAGGAGCCATGTCTCCTTCATCTCTGGCCGCTTCTTGGCAATGTGCTCACATAGTGTCATTAGTACAGAGCTGTAGTACTCCTTAGTGATCGTCTGCCCAAGAGGGAGAAAATGTTGCTACACCATCCCTTGAAAATCAAAGAATGCAATAAACTAAAAATCCTGGAGGTGTCAGTTCGACTTATCATTTTCAAAACACTGTAACTTAGTCATTTTTTTACTTAGTGAGCTCGGATTGGTCTTGTTTTATGGGTATTTCCTAGAACATTAACTCTACATAAACCGCATTTTGATATCTGCTACCGTTTGCCCCCCCCCCCCAAAAAAAAACGTGCAGTACTTTTGGGACACCCTATGTATCG
The DNA here is from genome assembly GCF_001854935.1 of Bemisia tabaci. NCBI lineage: Eukaryota > Metazoa > Arthropoda > Insecta > Hemiptera > Aleyrodidae > Bemisia > Bemisia tabaci. The sequence continues at coordinate 25,547 of NW_017547262.1, read as the reverse complement.
TATTGAGGACCTCATTTGATAAATACAATTGATATTATCACATTAATTGGACGGATTACAGTTGGAACCAGCCTAAATACATTTGCTGTTGTCCAATTTTCATACAGAACGACGGGAATCATTATATCAGTTACTTTCATCGTATCTAAAGGCAAGCCGTAACATAATTTTTTCTTTTTGATAGGATGCTAAATTATAAATTACTCACCTTGGCATATCCAAATTTTTCTACATGCGCGACCACATGAAGAGAATTAAATTTGGCCTCTAGCTTCCGCAATTTAACTTCTGGTTTCTCACCCTCTGAAAAATAAAGCAAATTATTAGAAAATTGCCATTAAAAAATCACTTTTCCAAACACAAGAGCGAAATACGATAATGAGCCTTTACAAAGGCTATGAGATTAAGTACTGTGCAGCATGTTTACTCTTTGATATTGACGAGGAAAACAAATTACACAACCAGACGTATAGAAATCAACTCCTGAACAAGATTGAAGTGTTTACAATTAACATTGGTTAAACGGCAAAAATACAAGTGATGTCATTTGTTTTATCAGACTTCAGTTTTATTTAATTTAAAATATTTGTTCATATCTTATTCAGAACTTGATTTCGGAACTTTGTATTGAGTGAATTGTCATCGGCGAAAGATTTAAAACGGAAAACATGCCGCATTTTTTCTGAGTTAAGACTTTGTCTTTCTTTTCGGAAAAGAGATAAAAGCACGCAGTCTTATGAAATTGAAAAAAACATAATTCTTAACGGAAGGAAAAAATGTCAAGATTCCTCAGCAAAATCCACTTGCTTTTCGGAGTTGGACAAAATTCTATAACTTTTCAGGACCCCTCTAAAAATTTGAAATTTTTTGGAGGGGATCTTGGACTATTCGTTGTAAGTTGCGTATTTCGAATACTTTTCGGAAATTTCAAGCTTCAGATGGAGAGCATCTTTACCTTTACAAAACGGCCTTGGCAAGATGTTCTGGAATGCGGCAGCATGGACTAGATCGCACGTTTCATTTTGGGAGAGTGCATTCCATAATTGAAAGTGCATTCTCCATAAGCAGACAAAATAGGATTGTGTTGACGAACTCACGGTAGTTGTGAAACAGTTCCATCCTGGCAGGATATCGTTTAATTGAGCACGATAATAACCTAGGACCCCTGGAAATTAGAAGAGAGATCATTAATTACTTTTCACTCACCATAACATGACCATGATTAATTGACCAGAGCTCATGGCAGCTCATTAAAACCAAAATCAAGGACTACTCAAGGAATTTAAATGAGTAAAATTATGGAGTGTTAGGGATTTTTCAAGGATAAACAAAAAATATTTTTAACACTTAAAAGAATGCCGTAGTTAAGAAAGATTACTTTTCTTGCCTCTTCATTCTCTGCTCTGCTACATATTTGTAAGAAAGTACATGTGTGACACTCGGATGACGCTATTCGGCACTAAATTGACTAAATAAACAAAAAGAAACTGATCTTCCAAACATTTGCAAACGAAAAACAAAAAAAATTGGCCTCCGGCCAATTTATGCGCGGCGCAAGCGCCGTGTACCGGCGCTTCGCGCCGGCATGTGGGGGGGCTTCGCCCCCCATCATGGTGCGAAGATCGCACAAGACTTTCTCGCTTTTGCCGGCGCTCCGCGCCGGCATAGACACTTTTACTGCAATATTTAGAAAAATACTGCCAATTTCACAAAATCATAAAGTTTGATTGGAATTTTGATCGCAGGATAATAGTTATTAAATTTTTATTCAAACCACTGCACTATATTGTAAATGTCTTCGAGATATAGGATGAATTCATACATTCGGACTCGA
>NW_017547262.1:4158-22631 GCF_001854935.1 Bemisia tabaci | reverse complement strand
TTTTTTTTTTTTTTTTTTTTTTTTTTTTTTTTTTTTTTTTTTTTTTTTTTTTTTTTTTTTTTTTTTTTTTTGGAGGATGACAATACTTCCTCTCTACCCTATGGGAGCGAGAAAGTAAAAATCTTTAGATTCATTTCCTGGTGAACATTCATTTTAGGTTCAAGAATTTACTTTCCAAACTGGCAAGTGCATCCATCATTTAGTGAGTGAAATTTGAGGAGAAAAAATGCGACTTAAGTTCTTTACATTAGAGCTTCTCCTGCCGAGCAAAGCAAAAATGTTACATCTACCTTCAGATTTTGCTATCTTTGTCCTTCTATTAAGTTCAATTTGGAGGAAACTGATCCTTACTAAGTGTCATTTCTGTGTCATTTCAGCGTTTTTCCTCAGCACAGCTGCATAGGGAACAAAACAAATTAAAAAAAAGAAGAAGAATCTATCGGCAGATTAAAAAAATAGGATGATAACTTGAACAAACCTGGAGATCCATAGTCATATCGTGGAAGCTTACATGTTTGGGCATTGCTTTCATCAAAGTCTTAGTGAACTGAAGGAGGTTTCCTTGGATGAGTAATTTGACGATTTGGAGGAGCTCTTTCATCACTACTGCGATGCCTTGGTAACCTAATAATCTACACATACGGCGCATGTGGCAAGGGCCGACGAAACCTACAACAGAGGCGGATAAGAGTTGAGTGCAAGGATGATAATGACATTGAAACATAAATTAAAGCTTATAAACAGGGAATTCATCTAGTAAGATAAAGAAAAGACATTTCGGTCTTAATTTTACACATTTTGACAGTGTAAGTCTGCAACCACATATCTCGGTTAGCAATGCCGCAGACTTCCTGACATACTTAATTATTTAAATGAGGAACTACTCAATGGCAATTCTTTAAAACTGCCGTGATTTTTCTTCTCAGTGCCAAGAAAATTCTTCGAAAACTTCAAGAATGTTGTCCATTCGTTCTCCTTTAAAAGAATAAAATAGAAGGGGAGATTTTCAAACACCACAAACGAGATACGTGGTTGCGGAATTGCTCCGTCAATTTGTAATACATGCTAGATTGAGTTTTCTTCCCTTTTATTTGTGGATTCTTCAAACCTAATTACGTCATTCTTTTCACAGTTTCAGAGAAAGAAGTCAGAACTGCAGAGGAAAAATCTCTGTGCGAACAGAGGTTAAGTTAGGGACCTTCTTTCCCGTGAGCAAATTCTTCTTAACATTTGAAAAATGCACGGAGGAAGAAAATATGGATACTTCAGCACAGGTTTAACCCTGAAATCAGAAAAATTGAAAGATATTGGTCCTGAATTCCCAAGACAAAAAATTTTTGGTTGTAGGAAAAACACGGTTTAAGTGTTTGCAAAAAATTAAAGAGAATATTCTCCCAGAAGATAAGGTCCCTTCTCACAGATCAAGACACATTTATTGTTACTTTTGTTTTAAATGAACATCCTACAAACAGGGTTTCTACAGAATTTAGAAAATTATTTGCCCTGACATTTTCCTGGTTTTCTTGATACATTTCATAACAATTGAAGAACTGCAAAATGGTTATATAGACTTAATTTGAAATAGTTAATACAAAAAATTTGTTGTTCGAGACTTCAAATCCTTTGTAAAAAGCAAATAAATGTGGTTCGACATTTATCCCTACACATTCGTCATTTTCCGGACTTTTAAGAATTCCCTGACATTTCTCCATATTCTTCGACTGTGGCCACCCTGTAAAAATTAATATAATTACCTTTCAAAATATTGTTGCTTTTTGCTGGGCAACCAAAATCTCTTCAAAAGCTAAGTAAACCAGACATTACTGCACAAAGTTTTCACAAATTCAGGACTTAATTTTCCAGCACAAAAGGCACTTAATGAAGCTCTTATTATACATTAACACCGCTGATGTGAAGTTGACGCCAAGTTAAAGAATAGTAAAAAGGAGGTTCTTTCTCCCAAGTATTTTTCTTTTTATTACCAAAAGAACTGGTCTGGGGCCAAATGGGGCCTTTGAAAGTACCTGTAAATGTGGGCCAAAATGAATTAATGATGGTTATTTGGAAAAAGATGACTGTCTCCTTACCTGTATATTGACTATAAATTGTTGTGTAAGCAAGATTCAGTTGATTGCTGCCCCAGAGATAAGCGTGACCCATTTGTGGAGGCTTGTCTCTATGCACAGGGTTGGTAAACGTGATTCCACAGCATTTCACAAACCTGAAGACATTTAAATTTAAGTTAATGAAATCGGAAAAAGAACAGGACAAGACATTTTTCGGAATTAGAACGAGAGGGCCACAGAAGATAAGTTTCTATTTTCAACAGTAGCTGGAGCTACTGCATATGATTTGAAATCATAAAGCGTTTCTCTATATTTTTCAAGAAGGGGGCATCTGTACCATTTGCACATTTATAGCACCACCCATATTTAACACCTTATAGGGTCATTCCATGTCAAATCAAACCAAAATTTGACCCGACCTCTTCAGAATTTGATGAAAATTAAACTTTCTTTTTGAAATTGAGGAACTAATCGACTTTCCAGAGATCTCAGAGGAGATTGTGCGCAATGCCATTTGCTCGCTTAAGCTGAATGGTTGTGTGGGCCCAGATGGTGTCCACCCACTGTTTTTATTAAATTGTAGCAGCGTTTTAGCAAAACCTCTAACTACCCTCTTTAACGAATCCTTGTCATCAGGGATATTTCCATCCTCCTGGAAGATTTCCTTCATTACTCCTATCCATAAGTCCGGAAATAAGCATGATGTTAAGAACTATAGACCAATTTCCATCATTAGTTCTATTCCCAAATTATTTGATAAGATTATCGCTGACATGCTTATCAATGCTGTTGGGGATAAAATATGTCAAGAACAGCATGGCTTTGTAGCAGGTCAATCTACTGTCTCCAATTTAGCTGTGTATTGTGATTTTATTTCTAGAGTTCCTGATGCTTCCTGTCAGGTGGACGCAGTTTATACAGACTTTTCCAAGGCTTTTGATAGTGTTAACCATAAGCTGCTGATTAACGAACTTCAGAATTTCCACCTCAATAAACACCTGCTGAAATGGTTTGAATCGTACCTTACAGGTAGACTTCAGATCGTTGGATTCAAAGGGGTCATGTCCAAACTTATCGAAGTTCTGTCAGGCCCACCCCAGGGATCCCATTTGGCTCCAATTGGACGTATTTCTATTAAACGGAACTAAGCGCCAATTTGAGTTCCTTTTGAGGAATTTAGAATCCTCGATAGCGCGTTCTGTCAAACGGACCTAAGCGCTACGGAAAAGCATTGCGAGTATAGGACGGAATAAGCCGGACGCCCGATTCCGCCGCCAATCCAAGCCCCCCTCTACCTTCCTCACCCTATGGCGCTTAGGTCCGTTTGATAGAAATACGTCCAATTCTCTTTTTGATTTTTATAAACGATCTAGTCTCTAAATTGAAATTCGCTAAAGCATTACTCTTCGCTGATGACCTCAAAGTCCACGCTATTGTCCATGATGTCCACGAATCTATTTTTTTCCAGCAGGATCTTGATTTTCTCTCAGATTGGTCCATCAGTAATGACCTTCCCTTTGACATCTCCAAATGTAATGCCATTCCTTTTTCTAAAAATCATTCACCTCTTCACTTTGACCACTCCATTAATGGCTCAAATTTAAATCGCGTGTCCTCGGTTGGAGATCTTGGTGTTATTTTTTCTTTTGATTTTTCGTTTAATAATCATATCTTGTCAATCACACTGAAAAGATTTAAAATGTTTGGTTTTATTCGGAGGATCTCCATGGACTTTAGCGTAGATACCATATTGTATCTATATAAGTCACTCGTATTACCAATTATCAATTATGCAGCCCCCATTTAGTCACCATCTACCCAGAAAGGGAGGCAGATGCTCGAGTCCATCCAACATCAGTTCTAACGTTTTTCGTCTTTTAAGCTTAAGAGGTCTATGGGCATTCTGGACCATAACTACAGCAGGTTGTCAGTAGAGCTCAACGTTCCTTCAATTGAATCGCAGCACCACCTTCATGATTTAATTTTTGTGTTTGAAATTTTAAATGATTATGTTAAGCCCCCTGTTTTGTTAAGTTTTTACAGTTCGAGAGAGTTAGAATATTCTTTAAGAGTTTCCAGGCCTTTGTATGATGATCCTTCCAGGACGTCATATCGCTTCAATTCTGTAGTGGTCAGAATTAAAAGGTCCTGGTACAAGTTATCATGTCATCTCGCTAACTCTTCTCTTGTATTTTCTCAGTTTAAAAATGTTTCAAAAGGCAAGGTGCTGAAATACTGTGAAAATGTATGAAAATGTAGGGTACTTTGTTTTCTATTTTATCTTTACTTCTTACTTGTTGTTATTTTGTTTGTCTTCATTTAAGCTTTGTTTTTGTACTATCTTTGTATTGTTCTATTTTGTTTGGGCTTTAGCCCGTTATGTGATAAATAAATCAATAAAATTGGTACACTCACTCTACTTATTTAGCTGATTCCAAATAGTTTATTTTTTTATTTTTTTGTCCATTAGTTGAACTTTTACTGAGCTATAAAGTTCGAGTAAAATAACTGATGTTGTCCTCTTTAATTGCCGAATTTATTCGATCTGAACCGTTCTGATGCCGATTAAAAGCTCTTGAAACGGTTTTTCCATGTATGTACACCAAATTTGAATTGAACTTCAAAAATTTTTTTTATAAACATTTTAAGGTCTAAAATTGAAGTATCTCAAAAAGGGGTGGATAGAATCTTAAAATTTTTTATCCAGAGGTCGGTCATACCTGTATCTACTCGCTTGCTAAAAATTAAAGTGGAGACTGAGAGTGGAGAGTTTTCAGTTGGAATTAAAAGATATGGCCGAAAAAGCTGAATTTTTTCCGGTGCGCTAGCGCGACGGGTGATGAAAGCTGCTCCGAGCTGCGGCGTTCCGAGAATCTGTTGAGGCGCTGGGAATGAGTGATCGAGATACTTTTTGAGATACTTCAATTTTAGACTTTAAAATAATTATTGGAAAAATTTTTAAAGTTGAATAAAAAAAAAAAAAAAAAACCCGTTTCAAGAGCTTTTAATCGGCATCAGAACGATTCAGATCGAAGAAACGGATCCAAAAATGCAGGCAATTGAAGGGAATGACATCAGTTATTTTACTCGAGCTTTAAAGCTCAATAAAAGTTCAACAAATGGACAAAGTAATTAGAAAATCAACTATTTGGAATCAGCTCAATAAGTAGAATGAGTGTACCAATTTTCATCAAATTCTGAAGAGGTCGGGTCAGATTTTTGTTTGATTTGACATGGAATGACCCTATATCTCTTTGGCCCTCCTAATACACCGTGAAAATAAAATTATTCAATGCTGACCTAATGGATACATTTTAAAATATTATGAAAATTTAATACAGAAGATGGAGCTGGGTTGTTAGAAAATACAAAAAAATTAAGTATTCTGCCATAAGATTATTTGAGAGTTGCAAAATTTCCCTATCTAAAACATAAATTTTGAAGGAAAGTTATGCATTATTCTCCTAGAAATTTTAAGATATTTTGATTAAATTGCAAACAAAATTGTCTAAAAAATATTCTCAATTATTCCAGTATAGTCGTTTTTTACTGAAGGAAGTAAGGCGACGACAATTTTCTCCCTGGTGTTTGTTTGTATTTTTTTTTTTTTTTTTTTTTTTTTTTTTTTTTAACANTTTTTTTTTTTTTTTTTTATTTTTGTTTTTAACAGAAAGCTTTGATTGATCACAATCCCTAAAATCTAAAATTTCGGAACTAAAAGGCAAAGTTTCTGACTTTTGTCAAAGGTACATGTGAAAGCAGGAGAAACCAATGACATTTTTCAGTTAAAGGAAAAAGATTAAGTGTTCTGCCGCAAAATTTCCCGACTTTTCCAAGTTTTCAGTGACTTTTGTCCTTACTTATCACCCTGTAGATCAGAGGCTTTGTCATGGCAGACGTAGCACATACCTGTTAGTTGCCGCATTGTAACAGTAATTTGGTAAAATGTCGTAATTAAGCTCCCAAAAAACGTTTAAGATAATCCTGCCAAAGGGGGCTGAAACGCTGTGATTAGCCTCTCGGAACATGGCGTCTTATTCGTCCAGCTTCAAATGCTTGCTCAAAAGTTTATAACACAGCCTGTTCACTTGTAATAAACCATCTAATTCCTGCGATAGAAAAAAGGACGCAAATTAAACGATGTGGTAAATATTTTTTTTTTTTTTAAAAAAAAAAAAACAGAAAAAGATGATTTCACACAATTAGAAGTTTAAAATCTTGCGACATTGTTCCCCTATCAAAAATTTCATGTGAAACAAAATGAACACACAATTTTTCAAACTCAGCTCGGATATGAAAAATTAGAGAGTGCATTTCAATTTTTAAATACATTTTCAATCATGATTAACTAAAAATCACAGTCAGATAAAGACAATTCAAAATTAGGGCTGATTTTTCGAACTGGTGAACGATTATAATCGGATAGCAATTAGAATCAAACAATTACCGTCCAATTTTTGTACAGGTTTTGAGGGCATCCACAGCCAAGACTTAATTTTTGAGTTTTAATATTCTCTTGATCTTCAAAAACCAAAATATTGATTTTATGCTGCTGAATCTAAAATCATCTTAGCTTTGGGGGGAAAAGCCAAATCTTATCTCTGGAATCGAAGTAAGTAAGTAAGTAAGTAAGGCCAGGCTTACCGGCAAGATGCCCTCAAGGAGCCAAGGCAACTGGCTACTGCCGTCAAGCACCCCAAAATTGGACTAAGCTCCTTAACTTATAAGCCTCTATATTCCCGCAAGGCTCAGACGCCGTCGGATAGACAACGATAGGACTTATCACAGACTGTGGCAGACGCTGCAGAGCACAAATATTCGCCTCCACCGAGTTAGACTGTGTTGTTGCAATCTCTACGTTTAGGTAGCGCTGGCTGTTGCGCACACTACAAGTGATCACCGATTTTTTCACAACCCAGTCGAACAGTGCAGACAGACTGTCAGTGCAGAGTGAACAGTGAACAGTGCAGAGTGCATACTGGGTGACTATGTCTCTCCCGCATCCTGTTACCTCGAAGGGTCAGGGTATTGGAGTGGCATAGTCATCCACAGTCACGATGACTGATATTTGGTCACCTCCGGGGATTGAACCCGGGACCTCAGCGTTGGCAGCGAACTGCCTTGACCGCTACACCTCTGAGGCTGACAATCTCTGGAATCAATTGGATTGCATTTTGCAAAAAGGAACCAGTAGCATTGGGATGATGCTAAGATTGTGCAACTTCATCTTTTGCAATAAAATTGCGGAAATTGTGAAAAACTATGAAATGTAGATGGTAATTTTTGTCTTAAATTTACAGTTTTTAGCGAGTAAAATAGAAACTATTCGTGGATAATCGGGTTTTTCCTCTAAGACAAAAGAAGTTGCACAATCTTAGCAACATTGCAATGCTAGTGGTTCCTTTTTGCAAAATGCAATCCAATTGTTTCTCAAAGAACTCAATATTTTCCAAGAATTCCTGAACTTCTGAGTCTGTGGCATGTATTGATTCAATTAACAGGCTGATAAAAACATGAATGGATTCATTCCGATTCAAGATTGGAAAACTACATTTTTGCCTGCTGTCTGGGACACATTTCTCGATTCTTTGATTGGAAATTCAGAGATTTTGTCGAGCAGGACAGATAATACATTAAACAAATAATCACACATCGGCTGCTGTTAATAAAGGTTTGCTTTTCCCGCCCTCACTTTACAGAAGTAAAAATTTTGAACACTTACAACAACGCCTTCAAATTTACAAACGGCAAGCTCAAGAGATTTCTGCATGCCAGCGTTGATGCTTTGCGTGATTAGTTTGTTGAGATAGATCGATCTTCCCAACAATGGTACGTGGCGCTGCTTCAACAGTTTTTCGTACCGGTTTGCGCTCGGATATGCCAGCAAATAGGTTCCCATGGCCACACACTCAACACGAATACGTTTATCTGACAAAATACTGAAAGGGAGATAAACATATTCAACATTAGAAGAAAGATCCAAGAAATGTATACGCAAAATTTTTATATTTTACAAAACAATCACACCTACAATTTATTTTCCTTTTCTTCTAGGATAAGAATTTGCTAGGCACTCAGAGTAAAAATAATAAATAAATAAAAAAAGTTTTGATTTGGCGCTTACAACAGTAAAAATTGTTTTTCAAAAATACCACTTGCATAATGTTACATTAGGGTGCGGCTTATTTCCGTCACGTAGGAAAATCAACGAGGTCCGGATGGCAATCAGTTCTATCTATGAAAATAATGGGCTGTATAAAATTTTAGCCAATTCGAAGCTTTTTTCCATGATGCTCCAAGGAATCAAACAAAGGCAAAATTACATTACTTTGAATGGACGGAAGAACGCCTGAAAGTGCGTTTTTTGGATCTAAAATGCGCTTAAATCAAGAAGATCTGACCAGCTCTCAGAGAGGCATCTAGAGGCCCATTCGAAACGAGAAAATCACACTTTTGACCCATGAGTTGGGACAGGGGGGTCACAGTGTAGCCGGTTTTAAGGAGCTGCGCCTGCAGTTAAGTGATCGCTTTTGAGACTTTCTGATCGAACTCAAAATAAGTGTTCCGAAGTTGAAGAGGCAAATGTATCTCACAACTTGATGAAAAATAATGTATAATAGTTGTTTTAGCCCTTGAGAACTATACTTGGCCCTTTACAATGTTGCCTCCCATACTATTTCTCGAGCCTGGAACAAAATTGGTGTATATTTTTTATCCTGCTCTCGAGTGATCCCCCCTACCCTCACCTTGGGTCAAAAGTGTGATTTTCTTGATTCGAATGGGCCCCTAGATGCCTCTCTAAAAGCTGGTCAGGTTCACTTCATTTCAGCGCATTTTAGATCCAAAAAAACGCATTTCCGCAGATCAGGCGTTTTTCCACCCATTCAAACCAATGTAATTTTGCTCATAGTTTTGATCCTTTTGAGCATTATTTAAAAAAGCTTCAAATTGGCTAAAATTTTATACAGCCTATTATATCAATAGATAGAACCGATTGCCACCCGGACCTTGTCAATTTTCCTACATCACTGAAATAAGCCGCACCCTAATGTTACATGGTGATAAACTAGATGGTGATAAAAAAAATTGATAAGTAGATGAATAAAAAAAATTATTGAAAGGAAAGAAAGAATTGATTATATTCTGTAATTAAAACTCGCTAGTTGAAGCAGGTTAAAATTTTTCTGGGAGAAGAATATTTGACTTAAAAAAGTTTCACGACAAGAAATTAACCATGCATTGTCAATACATAGCCAACTAATTACCAAGCATCAACAGAGGATTAGTTTTTTAGGAAACTTTATCGAAAAAAAAAAAAACGATCAGTAAAATGAAAAAGAAAAATGTAAAATACGGAAGCGAGGAAATAAAAAAAAAAAAAGTATACATAAACCGGCTAATAAACAAATAATACCTTAATGCGAGTTGCTTACAATGAGCAAATATTTGCTCACTAAGTTTATATACAAACTGATCGAAGCACAGATTGACTTCTGCCTCAACTTTATCATGTGAAAATTGTTTGCGAAAGACAGTCTGGGCATAATGAGCACTGTCACTGTAGAGATCTGACAGGTATAAGTCATACCTGAAAAGGAGAGATACAAAAATTAATTCACAAAGCAATAATGAATTATAATTTTGAATCGACCCTACTTCCTACGAAGTTCTTGCAAACATAAAAAATAGGGTTCTTTGACTGCTACCCTTGCAGATTTAACTTCAAATTTAAGCCATTGTAAGTATTAAGTTGGCAAAACCAAAAAGTTGTCTTTAGATCAATCGAAGATCTACAGCCCTAGGAAACGTATCTTCTACAAACATTTTAGTTTTCCATGAACTGAGAATTTTGCGCAAATGTGTCTGAAAATTTTAGAGTCTCCTCTCTGAGTGTGAAGAAAGGTCACTGGAAATTTCAGACAATTATTGCAATGGTATTCCTGTGAAAAAATAAGATGTCAATGAAAAATACTGAAAAACGCAATCGGGATACATTCCTGTCCGTGTCATGCGGAAGGCAACTAATCTTTGAGGAATGTTCATGAAAAAAGTCTACGAATCTAGCTTCTAAATAAGCTCGGAATTGCTGTTTTCAATTGTCAAACAATTTCAATGAATATATCTTGTCACTAATTAGAAACAGTACCATGGACTTCATTTAAAGGTAGATTGATGCTTCTGAGTTCAAATGTTCCTTGAATGATAGATGCAAAGCATGCAGCATGAGATAATAATTAGGTTTTCCATAAATCCTTTCTGCTTGCCTTCCCTTAGAAAAAAATGACACCGCAACGTCAACTGGGGTAAGAATTTAATTAACTTACAACTTTTCTCAAACTTTCAAGTTAAAAGAACTAGTGCGGCATACAATTTTACTGCAAATATTACAGAACTCGTTGGTTACAATTTCGAAAAAAGTAAAAAAATGGAGAGGTTAAAACACTTTCATTACACTTGGAAAGGTATTTCGTTACAAATTTTACTAATAGTAATCACATCAGTGATTTCAGAAAAATGGATGAATATGATAAGAAATCAACTACTGGAGGGAGCATTTTCTACTTACTCCATCATTGAAGGCTCTTTTGTACGAAGAATGAGATCAGTTAAAATCCACGGCATTGACAATTCAATACGAAACTGAAAAAAAAAAGTAAAAAATTATTTTTCGGATTTTGAGAAGTATCACTCAAATGATGCATGGATAGAAATGTGCTGCACTTTACAAAAACCAGTATTAGATCACGCTCCGGACAAAAATGTCCTTCTTTCATTCTGTGTGGACTCCAGACTTAAGCCCAGTTTTACTAACTACATAAAAACATCGACCATTCCCCCAAAATTTTAACAATAGAAAAATTGAAATTCTCCATCATCAGAGCTACAAAATCAACACTGATGCAGAGTGTCTCGTCATTTCCAACTTCCTAATTCCCGGGTTTTTCACCAATTCTTTAATGACTTAATGAGCTCATGGAGGGGACATGATTCCTCATTTCTTCCTGGTTCAGATCCTTGATTCCCAGTTTTTCCCCGGGTCATTCTCACTCCTGGTTTTTTCCTGAATTTCCCGGTTTTCCTTGCTGCTAGACACCCTATGATGTTTTCAGGATAGATAGAACACTTGCTGGGGCTTAAAAACAGTATTTTTATCTGAGACAAGCTGAAACTTCCTTTGAACAGATTTCAGTTGTTGCTGCAACTGCATCAAGTAACAATAGAACCTAAAGAACCAAAAAATTGGCAACAAATGCAATGTAAAAATGAAAAGAACATACATTAGGCAAGGTCAACCTCATAATAAGCCCCGATCAAAGTTAAATTTAAAAACTAAAATCCTGTCTAAATGCATTAAAGTTGAATCGCAAGAATTTTTTTTAGAAGAAGAGAGGAGGCGATTATTTTTTTTATGAATGATTCATTCTAAAATAAAAATTTTCATTTGTGCTTTAAAAAATTGGATTGTTTAGCATAAAACTACCAAAATTCCACTGAGAAAATAAAAGCAAAAAATAAACCAAAACAGACTAGAGCCAAGAGCTTTTAATGATTGGAAGATTTTTGTGATGCATGTAACAAAATCTATTATATGCATAGAGACTTAGATCACAAAAATCACTTTTTCTTTTTTTTGGTGCCAAATCTCTTGGAATTGAAAATAATTAGATGTTATGGCCTGCGGAAAGAATTTCCAAGTTCTGCAACGGAATGCTCCGCCATTTCCGCGTTGCACCTGACTTTTCAAAAGCTCGTCACCCTAAAAAATAATACTTTAAAGATAAGAATTGAAGAAATTTAAAGGAAAGAAAGGAATAGATATTGTACCTTCTGATTAGGTCTCTCTTGTTCTTTATGGCTTTTCAGAGAGGCTCTCTGAGAATTACTTGCACAAAGTCCTGGAGTTCCGCATAAATATTGCGTCGGGTGGCTTCGGTAAAGAAGGTTTCCATCGAGACATTAAAACTTGCAAGCCTTAGATCATAGCAATAACCTTGATTAGCGCAAATTTGTCCTCTTCCGTGTAGTTGTAACAAGTTGCCTTGGCAAAGGAAAGTCAAGGTTAAAAACAATGAAGAGAAATTTACGAAGATTTAAGGAAATGCTTGAATAAAAATAGAATCTAAAGAGCTGTCTGCATTAAGAAATACATTAAACTAACGAGACAACAGTACGAATCGAGAATTTTGAAAAATACACATTATCCACAGTGCCACTTTTCTTAGCTTTAAAGGCTGAAAACCTGGCACTTAACAGTCAAAGTTCGGCACAAAGGCGCAGGCCTTCACTTAATTTTCTCAGTGAGGGGAAAGTTAAATGTATAACTTAAAAAAAATGCTACGACTTGGAGAGGACATTTGAGGAATGGTGACGTACTTACTCTGTCATATTCTTCAGCTTCTTGTGGGCATTCTTCACTTTGATGATGATCTGTCGGATGCAACAACTTCCACGAAAAGCTTCCAGTAAAGCTCTGTAACAACACTACTCCATTCGGACAGCAATTGTAAACCACGCAAGGCTAAATTGGCTGTTTCCTTGTTTTCCTTATCCGCTCTCATTTCTTTGAATGTTATGTTGACCTTAAAATTATCGAGAAAAGAAAAAATTGAACAGTTACTTTCAGATGAAAACATGTTTCACGATAAATGGTTGATGCTGGCAAATAAGGAAAAAAGATAACAGGCTCGATACACTAGATTTCAATGGAAATTCAATTTCTTTTGAGAATGCTCCATGTTAAAAACTTATTACAATACTTCTCGCTTTATTTGCTGGATACTGTTCATTCACACTTGTTATTTCTAAAACAGTATTGTAAAAAATTAAAGTAACAATGAAAATGGAGGAGGAATTGGTAAGAGGGAGAGGAGGTACCTCGTTACTATGGATAGCAAGCTCACTGATGTACTTGACGTGGTCTTTGCGTATTTGCGGCAAGTGTACCATCAAATCAGCTCAGGGACTGATCATGGTAGAGCTCGATAAGGGCCATTTCCCAGGGTCGAAATTCTTCGAGCGCTTGATATAGTTGAATGGCGCTATTTGCATGTCACCAAAGAGAGGGACAACCTCTAAATTCTGAAAAAGGAAAACGAGAAAGACATCAGACATGGAAAATTGATTCAGACGATGATTAAAAAAAAAAAAATAAGATTAGAATATTAAAGATTGATAAAAAATATTCACCATGAATGGAGTTATTGACGGAGAGAAAAACGAAAATTTAAGTAGAAACGAAAATTCAAGTAGGTGTGGTAAAAGCTTGATTGTCCAGTTTTAGCAGTTCACCAAATTTTTTTTCCATGTTCCTGCCAAATCCCTGTGAGGACATGGAGAACATCCTTAAAATTTGATGGATTTTAATCTATCAGATTTTTGTGCAGTACTATGGCAGGGTGTCACCTTGCATTATCGAATTTTTATTTTTATTTTCTTTTATTTCATTTTTACAACCATCAAAGGATTCGTCCTTCCGTAATTATTACAAAAAACAAAAATAGAAACTTTGGAAAAACTAGATAATAGAACCAAAGATCCAAAATTAATTAATGCCATACAGGATTAAGCTATTATACTGGAAGAACTGGGAGTTAGAGGAAGAAATACGGAAAACACTGGAGCAATAAACAACTTGGAATTATTGACTGCTTTGTCGAAAAGTGTACTAAGTCAGGGAGGAAGATGAGACAGTGATAAAATTTGACAAATAATACCTACCTTGAAAATTCTGTGGACTTTACTGAGATTTAGTTTCTTCTTTTGGTCAAGTTTGTTGATACTGCAGAGCTCATTGTCCATAAAAAAAAAAAACCGAAGCCCATGACCTGCAAACCAAGACAAAACAAAGTTTTTACGGACAGTGTTTTCATGTAATTGTGACCAAATCTGTGGGAAGGGACCTTTTTTCTGCAGAGAAAATTTCCCATAACTTTTTGCTAATTCAAGGAGGAAGAAAATCTGGACATTTTGACGCAAGTTTGACCCTAAAATCTTCAGAATTGAAGGAGATGTTAGTCCAGAAGTTCCATAAAAAATTCTTGGGTTGTAGAAAAGCGTGGTTAAAACGTTAGAAAAAAGTTAAGGAAAATTTTCTCCCAGAAGACAAGGTTCCTTTTGTAGATCTGCAAACTTAATTTTTTTTTTTTTTTTTTTTTTTTTTTTTTTTTTTTTTTTTNTGTCTTGCTATGAAGTCAAGAACAGCGCCGAAGAAGGACTGACAATGAGACACATGGCCAAAATACAAAATCTTATTAAAAGTTCACGAATCACCTGAACTTCAATTACATTTCTTGAATTTAAAAGTTTAGTTTAAAATCTAAGAGAGTGAAAATTTAAAATTTAAGTGGCAGGCAGAATTTTTAAAAAACACTTTTCTGGGAGTAGTGTTAAAATCTCAATTTTGACATCTTCAGAGTCTTAACTGGCTTATGACTGGAACAACAGTTCACTTTTTTCCCAAATTTTTTCCAAAACACAGTAATTTCCTTGTGATAAGAGCTTGAGTCCGCAATTTTGGATTCTCGTTTCAGAAAGACAGCGATTTCGTTTGTGAACAAGATGTTTTCCTACAATCAACGAAACATCAAAAAATGTTTCTTTATTTCTTTAAATTAACTGCTGACTCTTATCAGTAGAGAAGAAATCAAGCACTTTCAAGGCCTAGAAAAAAATGTCAAAACCAATCACTTTCGAAGGTCGAACAAACCACGAAGATATGATCAGGGTGTCTACAAGATTTTCAAAATGAAATTCCCTGACAATTCCAGGTTTTCCATGACAAAAAATGACAAAATTCCCTGACTTTTTGAGTTTAGCCATACGATGAACTAGTTAGAAAATATTAAAAAAACTATCCTTAGGAATGACCCTGTAAAGTCATATTCTGAATTACCATGGCGTTGGAAGGAGTTGAGTAATACTTTTGAAAGGAACGAGATCCTAAATACTAAAAATAAAGCTAATTCCAAAATGGTATACTCAGACTAAAATTCACCTTCAAAATTTAATTTTTAAGCTCTACTACGCTCTCTTTGTGACATATTGCCCCGTATACTTTTGAAAATTCAAACTATAGTTAACCCTGGTGGTTTCATAAATATTGGCATATTACTTAGTGCCCTGAAAATACAAGTCTCTTTTTCTTAAAATATAAAACAAGAGTTGTAAATGTGCCTAACTCAGGTAGATTTTGCTATAATCAAGAGGAAATACGAGTCTCTTCTCGGTTTTAGATAAATTTGCTTAATTCGGTTTTTTTTTTAAGATCACTTAATTCAATGGATTCCAGAACCTATTGTTGGTATTGAATTTGTCTTATACTCAACAAGCGTTGGCTTGTTAGAATATAATCCACCAATAATATTTCTACAAGATGGATGCACCAGTTGTGAACATGTTGATTTAAGAACCAGAAAAATTTCATGCAAAATGCAGTTGACATTAAATATTTCTTTACTCAATTAAAGAAAAACTAAAATTCTAGCACTTTCATTAAATTTCCTAACTTATTGAAAAAATTGATTAACCATCTGCTCAAAACTGGGGCACTTAGTTTCCTATCATTATTTACTGTAACTTTCTGCTGTTAGCAAGTTAACTTCATTCAAGTCTATTTAGTCTATCTTGCCATTTGGCATGAATTAAGTAGATAAATTAAATAGGGCAGATCGATTCGATCTTTAAAGTTAGCGAACACACATTAGTGAACCTAGCGGCCGTGTTGCAAACTGGTTGAACAGAGCAGTTTACATTATCAGCCATGCGAGCGCGCTACTCGGCCAATTCGGCAGTGACGAGCAAAAATAGCCACGAAATGTTCGAATTGCAAAAATTCCCTGACTTTCACCGGTTTTCGATCGAATTCCCTGACTTTTCCCGGTTTTCCAGACAGTGATCGAATTCCCTGATTTTTCCCGGTTTTCCAGACCTGCAGACACCCTAAGGATGACATGATACTTACTTTGACCAGCATGTGCTTTTCGGTGGGTGTTAGGTACATTTTTGTTTCGAACATATGCACACACAGATTGACAAGATCGGACAGAAGCTCTTCGTAACCGATTATTTATTCCAAATTCTCTTTCACCATGTCTCAAAATTTGTTCTGTGTAGCGAGAAATATGGATAAATTCTGCGACTCTTGCAGGGTGTGTGAAGCTGCCATAACTTTCAAGAACTGGGCGGCACTGAAAAAAGAAGCAATGGTGTAGAGACTTGTCACAATACTTTTGAGCTACAACGGAGGTTTGATATGAATCAGAGGGAAGGGAGAAAACTGTTCGATGTCAAGGACAAAGGACTTAACTCTCCACAATGCCTCACAGGGTTGCCATAGAGTTAAGAAAAGGAATTTTCCTGACACATTTGGGTAAAATTCTTTGACAATTGAAGATATGCCAGATGGCTGAAAGACATAGAACTAGGGAAAGAAAAGAAGAGACAAATGTCACATCCAAAAATTGCACCATTCAACAGATATTTACATGCTAACCAATGGGCCAACTGATGATTGTTACACTCAGACTGATGTGACTTTTGTCTCTTCTTTTCTTTCTCCAGTCCTAATAGACTATAATTAAAACGTAAAAGACTTAAATGTTTATTTTCGGACAGCTCTTATAGAGACTTTTGCGATATTACTTCTGTTCACACATTTTTTTAAAAGTAATCTTCATTCAGGTACACAGTAGAAAACTTCAAAAGAGAAATCTTTTAATACTTTACAAACATAAACTTACTGGCGATTGGGAGAGTAATCATTTTTCACACTTGATTTCATGTTTTTCAGTTTATCTAGCCTTGTAAACATATTGATAAATTTTCCTAGGGTGAGCAAGTAGGCTTCCGACACAAAATCCTTCCTCTTTTCATGTGGCACAGCCTTTTTACCTCTGCACAAAATCTTTCAATAGCTTTTCGCTGTAAAAGAAATAATTGGAGTTAGAGATTAATGATCTCATTAAAATGATTTATTCCATGACAGTAAAAGTAATGTGATTAAAATGTGCACCAAACTTAAAAACTTTTTCACCTACGTTTTTATGATCAGTATGCGCTGTAATAACTACCCTCCTGGCCACCATCAACGTTGACGATCAACTGATGATTGTGACCGCAGGAGCTGCTGAAATGCAGATTGAGCGTAAAACATGATTTTGTAATTAGAAAGTAAGACTTTTCTAGATGTCATGTACAGTTTAATAGAAGTAAATAAATTGAGGAACAACACCGCTTAACATGGGTTCTGCCCTTCAAACCAAACCAATTTTTTTCATTTCCTAGGTGCTAAAGAAGTCCGAAAATGCCCATGTAGACTTCAAAAAAATTGTCTGGTGCTCAGGACGCCGCCGTTTTGAATTTTTCAAAATTGAGAAAACCCACGATTAGATTTTTGCAAATATCTCCTCAACGGTTCATCCCACAAAGAAAACGAAAAAATCAGCAGAAAGGAAAGAAAATTTCCTACCTAAATTACCCTCCTCTGTTTTTTCTAGCTTGCTTTTCGGGTTGTAAAATTAACGTTTTCCTCAAAAATTAGCTTAAAAAAGGCGCATTTTTGCTGATTTTAGGAGAAACTTTGCTTCAAATCTCCAGCCACGATTATCTGAGAAAAAAACTGTTATGCTCATTGAAAAGAGCGTAAAATTTACCTCTAGAAAACACATGTCAATAGCTCCTAAACTTGATTTAATTCTGTGAAACAGCAGTTCATTAGCTCCGCCCTTAAATTGTGATTTTGTCAACCATCTCCTTGAAAATCAAGAAAAAAAGAAGAAAAAAACCCTAAAACCGTGGTTCAAACTGTGTAACGATGTGGTAAAACAGTGCTGGGCCCACACTATTTGGAGGGGGGGGGGGGGATGTTCAAACATTTTCAATCAGAGCCAACAATTTTGAGCTCTGATGAGGATCAGTGCAAAACTGATGGGAGAGAGTGTTCAGCTCAGGCAGTTTGCATTGGAATATTTAGGTGAGGTCACGTCGAGAAATCTATAATTTTAGGTCTTTTTATACCTCATCAGTAGATCACACTTTTCAGTGAGATCAAAAGCCCATAAGTTCAAAAATTTTCAATCAGAATCCAAACTTTGAGCTCTAATGAGTACTAATACGAATCTTACCATCTTGCAGTACAAGCCTCGTACCTCGAACTTGTGCTTTGATGCCGTCGTGGATTTTGCAAGATTTTCAGTTGGGTTCACTGACGAGTGTGATCTACTGATGAGGTATAAAAAGACCCAAAATTATAGATTTCTTGAAGTGACCTCACCTAAATATTCCAATGCAAATTGTCTGAGCTGAACACTCTCCCCCATCAGTTTTGCACTGATCCTCATTAGAGCTCAAAATTGTTGGCTTTGATTGGCAATTTTTGAACATTTTGTTTCCCCCCCCCCCCCCCCCCCC
>NW_017547261.1:4942860-4996594 GCF_001854935.1 Bemisia tabaci | reverse complement strand
CCGCAAAAATCATGAAAATCGGCCCGGTAGAACGCTGGAACTAAGCGTCACCAGTTTCGTAAAATTAGGAGGTCTCGGAGCTTATAGTATAGATAGATTGATATACAGATCGTATTCGATACATTAAACAGCGGGCCGATTATTGAAACTGATAGACAGAGCGATAGACAAAGAAGACATAAGGAGTACGGAGCGATCCTATTGGTTGACATGATTGGTTCCTATAGACAAACGAAGAAAATGATGGACTAACTGTCGGGTCTTTGGTGGGTTGCCGTTAATTAGTCCATTACCTACCTCCTAGGTCCATTGCCACCACTCGCTTCCACCAATAGGATAACTCCAAATCCCTTTTGTCGTCTTTGTCTATAGCTTTGTCTATCAGTTTCAATAATCGACCCGCAGGTGAGATTGTATCGATATCGATTGGTTTATCATGTAAACATAGCCGCATAAGTCAATTGAATGATCTGAGGTAACGGGTTTCTAGAGATGGGTATTTTTATTCTTATGAGTATTTAATAGTAGGCAATGGACCACCAGACAAGGTAAGAATTTAAGCAATCTGATACATATTTCCGAACCAGAATTTCACGTCAAACACGATCCACACAACGAAAATTACTAAAGCAAACTTCTAACAAAGATATTAACGTTTAGAATGCTGAAATTCGTACCTTGTCTAGTGGTCCATTTTTAAACAGGAAAACAACGGAAATAAAGGCCGGATTTTGAAGAGATAGGCATAGAGCGTATGAAAAAGTATGAGTAGTGGTGTGAATTGCTGTTTTTCACAAAATACGTTCGCGCAAAATCCAATGCCTTGGTTTTTTCTTATGTGTCACGACTTCCAAAGCTCATAATTTTTGAACGCTCGCGGTTTTTTTTTTGTTTACATAAATGGTTCATTGATGTTAGGCTCGATTCCTAAGGGAACTGCATAAAATTTGTGTTCTTTTGGCACTGACAGGCAACTCATGCGAGGGTGTGGGAAGCTTCATTCTTCCTAGCGCTGTTCAGTGTTGGTATTAACGATAATACTTCCCATTAATTAATAAGCATCATGACATAATGGACTCAGGTACCAGAGCCTGTGCATAAGCCCAAACACCTCTGATGTTGACACTTGATTAGGAAAATCTCAATCGATACCCAAGAATCCGGGAGGTCAAATCTCTTGACCTTTTCACACCCCCGCGGACGTGGGAGCGTTGGCCGGAGTCGATCCTCGACATGCAAACGATGGAGTCGGATCCGATTTTGAAAGTTGAAGTGGCGCCTGGAGTGCTGAGTTCAACTTTCGCCCTATGAATAGCTCCGCGCCAGCTGGAAATTAATTAGGGCGCTTTTAGGAAGTTGATGCGTCCAGATAAAGAGAGCGATCATTATTTACCCGTACCGAAATATCGTCATTTTTGGTCTGGCGCGGTGTCCGCACTGAGACTCGTGCTGTTGCCAGATTGAGGGAATGTCGAGCTCAAGAGAGCAAACAGGGTTTCAGGATAAAATTTCTCAAAAAGCAATTTAGCTCTTGGTGTACTATTTGAAAAAAATTGAACAAACCGATGTGTTTAGTCTTAGGATATAATGGTGCACGCGTTATGAAGAGCCACTGAAAAAAAATTGTTTTTTTTTGTGTGTGAATTCCTAAATTATTGCTAAAAAGGCCAACCAGGATATAACAATGTGCTAACTAACAGAAAACAAAAAATTATGTTTCTGGCAACACATAATGATCGAGTTTATTTAAGTTGGTCCACAGGAGCCCCATCGAAAGTCAAAAACTGATGATCCAAATAGAGACCTGCACAGAGATGGAAATAATCTGAGCCCTATACAGGTTCTCTGGGCCATATAGTACTATTTAAAATTCTAGTCTTTATTTCACTATGGCCCCTAAAGATCTGTATCCATGAATAGTGAGTGCTGGATTCATTCCTCCCATTCTATGTCCGTTAAAGGCTCTAGGATTCGGAACTTTTTCGTTCCAATTTCTCCCACTCCATGACCGTCAAAAGCTTTGGGGTTCTTTTCAGATTTCCGTGAAAGTTCCGTAAAATGCAGAATATCCGAATCATTTCGGCAATTTCAAAAGTTCCGGAAAAAACTCAGGAAAATCTAAAAAGTTCCGGAATTCGGAACTAGTTCCGGGAAATGGGAGCCGTGCCTGGATTTACCAAGCACATGGCAACTCACGAATTGGGTGCATCCATATTTCATATCTCTCCGAGCGACTCGGGTGAAGAGCCCCTCTGGAGGTCCTGCTACCACGGGATGGGACCTCGAGGGCCGAACCGCGAGGCGTGAGGCTCAAGATCAATAACTCTTTTCGTCACTCGTAGCCGCTGCGCTGTGGCGGTGCCCGCGTAAAAACAACAGGCATTATTCAAATCCAGTAATTACCCAAACACAATTCCCGCGCGCGCTGGCTCTTTCCAATTAAAGTATCACTTAGCGAGCTGCGAGGGGGTCGGCGCCCCCCGCTGCTATGGACTGATTCCTTCGCCTTAAATACGAGCTATTAGGATATTAGAATGAACGTTGGGCGACTAACACCGATACAACGATGCCGATATTCCTGGCTTGCCTCCTCTCGCGGACAAATCTCATGTTCGTCGCTTGCGCCGAGGGTGGATCCCCGGAGATTTCCAACGCGGCTGACCCCCCACAGGGGCTGATTGTTTAGCGTCTTTTATTCACCTGACGCCCTCCACGCTTTCGGCGCTCGAGTCTTCCTTTCACGTCGCGCCTTTCGACCCCGACAGGCGCCCTTACTCGCTTCTTGGTAACCGGAGAAGATCTGTTCATGAAACTGTGTCAGTGGTTACGTGCTTCTCGTTAGGGATTCCACTAATTATTAGTAAAGCTCAGAGTATAGCCACGGGGAGAATCACCTCGGTGCATATATGACACACCAAAGTTTTCCGGCCGAATATCTCAAGTTTTGGTCATGAACATCAAGTTAAATTTCAATAACAGTACTGACAATGAGACAAGTATTATTTACCAAAGACTTAGGTCGTCTGCTCCGAAAAGTTTGGTGCCCCATGTTAACTGAATTTTGGGTCTCATGGTGGTTTTATTCGTGTGGGATAAAAGGATATGAAGAGGATTTGAGGTTCGAAAAATGCTCAGGAAAGGGAATGATTCAAAAGAAGTAAAATGATGAATATGGAATGCAGAATAATCGAAAATGAGCATTATTTGGACCACGTTCAGCTGAAAGGAACCAAGCCACACCAACTATTGGCAAATTCAATTTATTGGGAGATGTACTTTTTTACTTAAAAACGGTTCTGCGGATTTTTGTGAAAATTTCAATTAATTTTCTGGATAGTACGAGGCAAATTCCTTAACATTTTCAAAGGAATCCGCACAAACGTTCTGTTGTAAAAAATTAAATCGCCCAATTAAATTTGGCAATGGCCGATGTGGTTTGAATCTTTTCTGCTAAACGCGGTCCATTCTTAAACTAGTCAAAACATGAAAATTATTTTCTATTTTTAAGTAAGTTAATGCTGCATGGCAACGTAGAAACGGGAGAGGAAGGACGGTTCGACGAACACTACGTCTATAGGTTTGCACAACGACAAACGTCTATACGGTTGGGTCGAGTGACCTGCTAAGTAAAAACCGCAAACCTGAAGCGGAGACCCTATGCATTTGCGCGGTTTTGGCGAGAAATTAGCGTGCCGAGGCGGAGCCGCGCTCGGTGCCACCGCCAGGCGCCACCCGCCCCATTCCCATTCACAACTGGCAATTCGGCCCCATTCACGCTTTACATCTTTGACGGGGCGCAAAAACAGAGGAAAACGAGAGTGAAAGGTTTCGTTTCTTCGGAAGCATTAACGGCATGGCTCGCTTTCGCCGAATTCAAAGGTTTCGCCGATCATTTGTAGGTTGCGTCGTCCCCCGAATGAACTCATATCAATCGCTTGCATCGAAACATGTCCAAGTGTAAACAAAAATAAAGAGAACGGAAAAAAATTGCACTCAGCCGAAAATTTTCTAAAAAGGGAATTTTTTTCGGCGCATGTTATTCAGTTCCCAAACAGTTCCCTGTAGAATAAATGAAATTTTTGGGGTCCTTGATATTTTAATAAAGACGTTTTTGAACCTCATAGTTAAGCTATCTCAAGACATCGATGAGTGAAAGATGCCGACTCTAGAAGCAAATTGTCCGCAAGAAAATGGGAAATTTCATTTATTCATAGAGGGGCAGTTTTCAAATGTAACCCTCATTTGGGACTGACATCAGGGGACGGGAAAGCGGTGCCAAAAACATGAAGTTAAACTTTCGGAACCATTCCAAAGAGGAATTTTTCACCTAACTTGCGGTACGATAGAGACTTCAAAAATGCCTGATCGAATAAAAACTATGAGGGTCATTTTGCAGTTAAAAAAAAAAAAAAAAAAAAAAAAAAAAAAAACCTGTTGAAATACTTTGAACTCACAGCAAATCGTGCGATCCGAACTATATTTAATTCTCGTAAAGTAATTTTCTCTGACCCTTTCGCAAACCTCTTTACTCTCTTACATTAGGTTTTTATAACTTTTAGTTCATCAGGAACAGCGATGCTTTTTCGTCGTCTTTTTAACCTAAGACACGAACCGTCCAAGTCCTCGGTGCATGCGGCAAAAGGAACAGAATAAATGAAAATCGGCAAATTAAGAGACATTCGTCATAAAACACTTGTAATAGCGGAAGACCCCTATAATCAAGTCTCCACGCCTTTCAGACCCGGTAGGAAAAGCCTTTGAAAGCGGCAGGAAGAAAGGGAGAGCGTTTTAACAGGTAAGTGATAAAGACGGAATAAAAGCGGTCGAGGAATGATGAGACAGGGATTTTGAGCGATATCTCGATCCGGCAGTGCGTCCTTAGCTAGTATTCTAAACGATACATCGATGTATATCGAATGTCGCGTCATAAAAGGGAGTCTCGGAGACGCCAAAACCGAGGCCGCGCCGCCTCGGAGGTGACATCCCCGGTGCCCCGCTCGGAAAGGCGCGAGGCGACCCCTGGCGCGGATGACAGGAAAAAAGGCAGACGATAACGGGGCGATGGCGGCGACGCACAGGTCGAATTGTCTACCGGGGTGAGTAATGAACCGTACCTTTTCTTGGCGTCGCTTTTGCTCTCCCGTTTTCCTGAATAACCGCCCAAGCCCTGCGCCCCACTGTGGATCGGGTCAATGGTAGAGGTCGGACAAAACCTTGGAAACTTTAAAAGCTTATAACTCCGTTTAAAAACAATTTTGAGGTTCTGAAAGTGGTTCTATTGGTTTTCTCGTGAAATTTGCCTCTGGAAGCACCCCTTAAAAGTTTAATTGTGACGAAATAAACGTCAAAATTTGCAGTTTAAGTCAAAAATTTCATGTCCAGCCTATCTGATTGACTCAATCCACTGTGCGCCCTCCGATGATGCGCTGTTATACGAAATTGTCTGACTTAGCTATGTATCTTTAGGAAATGCTATGATGATGGGATTGAGTCTTGAAATGCATTAGCACCTAAAAAGTAAAATTTTAAAAAAAGTGTGCATCTTTGGCTCACGTATTTAGCACTCATAAAAATGAGTACTTCTTTATCTGACGAACCAGAAACGTAGGAAATCAGTTCACCGGATCGGCAAGTAGGAAGGAGCGAAAGCTAACGGTGTCAGAAAACTTGCTCTGGCTCATGAGTCGACGAAAACGTAGGAGTCGGCGGCAAATTACATCTTAAAACTGCCGCAAAGACAATAAATCAAAGCGATTCAGGAATGATACTCGAGACTATTTTGAATTCGAAAATGCATTCACACATAAAACCACATAAATTGGGCGCAGTCTATAATTATCCACCGGGCCAAGCACAAACGTATCGAGGCTGCAATTAATCGAGATTTAATTGCTGCAAGCAGCCACCTCCGTTGTCGAATCATGCACAGCGCCGCGGAAACGAACGCACGATCGCGGACCTTTCGCCGTTGCGTGACAACGCGGCAGCGCTACATGCTAAACGAGAAATATAACAACTGACCCATCATTAGAATTCATTCCAGTTTCTTCGGTGAAACTCCTCTTCCAAAACAGAGGAAAAAGGGTGAAGGGGTGAGCAAACACAAAACAGATCGAAGCATCAATGACGCAAAGAATTTGAGCGAGGAAAAAATGCGGAGAGATGAAATACAATGAACCGTTTGAGGAGATAATTAATAGTTTGAGGTCATGGGCGCATCAGACCCGCCCCCGTACGGATCTGGGAGAGTCTGGGGCCCTGAGATAAACAGGCCGGGCCCAGGAGGTCAAATAGGTGTTTTCACTAATGAAGCGTTTAATTTTTGTCAAGTCACTATAACTACCACTAATGTTTATAAATATTTGTGTAACGGGGGCGCAAGGAGGGATGGGGATGAAGCAGTTAGCGCCTTGCCTTGTGAAGATAGCCGACATGACCGACATGGCCCCGTATCAAGTAGATCTCCAACTCAACAATGGCACTTTGTCAGGGGGAGTGAGCAGGGAGCCCTCCTTAACTGGCTCTTTGAGACTTCAAGTGTTTGTTTACTCTAGACAATATGCACCTCGTCACCTGAGCCTCAGCTCTATCGTTGCCGAATTGTATTCAGACCAACAGAGGACCATGTAAATTTATTGTAAGCTCCAGAAGAGTCCCAATTAAATCGATTATTTTTTGGGGCCTGCGTGCATGTTAAGAGTCGTAGTTACTGAAAATTTCCTAAATTCGAAGCGAGTATTAATTTTTCTTTGGATTCAACTCCATCATTTAGTAGACAGATTTTAAGGCTCAGGCCCTATGAGGATCAAACCTAAATTTTTTTCCTTCACGGTTGACTATCTGAAGTCTGGAATTTTACAAAATACCGTAAGTTAAAAATTTCAGAAGAGCAAAGTGTCTCTACGGATCTAGATGTTTCCTTGGAAATTTTAAAACCACTTATTGCGGAAAAAAAAGTCGAAAAGTCTCGCTTAAAAAACTTCTAATTTGCAGTCTCCGCTCCACTTAACAATAATATTTAATTTTTCGCATTTTGTACATGCAGTATCAGAACTTTTGAATATGGGTAAGTCAGTGCCGAGCAAAATTAAAAGTTATTACTTACTGGAGAACGACCTGATTTACCTCGTTTACCCATAGTTTTGTTAATGTATACCACCGACGAGAATTGCTTTTAAGTCGAGGCATAACTTTCAGTGAATCCATTCAATGCGACCGTTCAGTTTTGTCCCGGTCTTTTCTCTTGAAAGAAGTTTATAGTTTCAGTAGTGAGGACTTCAGCTTGGAGCATAGCGTCCGGTAAGGCGCGATAAGATTTTCCAGCCGATTAATTTTCACCGTCTCCTGGAAGGGATCCCAGTGACAGCCTTTGCCAGCACCGTCCCCTCTCGATCTGACGCAGATCCCTTGACCCTCATTTTCCGGAAAAAGAGGTACATTTATTACCCCTATGATGATTACGTCCTGCTATTCCGAAGCCTTGTTTGTGTGCAATGTAATACGTGCATCTTAGGAAAAGCGAAGGGACTTGGATTAATGTAACTGTTACACCAGAGGAACTATCTGTGGGGATTTTCAACCATTTCATCCCATACTATTGTATTATGAGGGTGGAGATTTTTGAGCAAATCATCAGAAGATCGTGTTTTAATGATTGAAGGGATGCAACCTCCGAAAAATTGAAAGTTCGCTTACAATAGAGTAAATAATGATTTTAAAAAATCCATGATTAAAACCAAAATAATGAGTCCCCTGAACAATCTAATGCCCAAGGAAATGAAAAAGAGGAGGAATATTAGGGCCATCTTTTTTGTAGGCTTCCGATTTACAGGACAAGTTTTAATTGCCTCAATCTCGCACACAAACAAGGGCCGCGTGGTACAAGATAGGGGTTAGAAATATACTCGAGCGCATCTTCAAAATATTCACGTGCCTCAGATAGCTGCTCGGTGCCGCGTTGTCTTCCAGCGAGGAAAAGAAAAAAACCCTCTCATCTTAGGGTGAGTTTAACGTGAGGGAGGGGACTTTTTCACCCAGTTTGACTACGCAGAGATGGGTCCTGGCGCCTCGCTGACGATAACTCTTGCAGTTGGCTGTCTCTTAATCGAGATCATTTTTTTGATACGCGGGTTCTGACTACTCGGCAACCCGAAAAGTCCCTAAATGACGTTGCTAGTTTCGCTGCAGCGTGCACGTGAGGTATATTTCGGGCTATTTATACCCTCTCATTAATCGTATTGTTCTGATGTACCTTCATCGGCAGTCAAACGGGCTCTGTAATCTTGTTATGAACCTCTTGAATAGAATTTTTGAGCGTTGGACTAATTGGAGGGGCCTCGAATGTATTATCCAAGCGTGCGTATTTTTGGCTTGCAGGTGTAAGCCCATTGCGGTGAAATAAAAGAGCACTACGCTGCTGTACCACCGAAAAGCCCCTTAACATTCCGACATTGACAGTTATTCTGTGATATGATATCAATTTTCTAGGCAACCTGTGCAATTTTTTCTTCAAATATTTCGGTACCACTCTTGGCGTATACGCTTTACGATGCCAATCATACTGCAAAGCTTAGTGGATAATTTGCTACTTAATGATTTAAAGGCCCTGATGGAATTCGTCTCGGACAAATTGTTCATTGCTTGTAAAATTGCTACTAAAATTTTGTACAAATTAACATCATGTGTTATTTTTTCTGTTTGGCACAAATCATTCACCATACAATTTGAATAGTAAGCTAATGATCATGTGTCTCTTTTGCAAATGACGACTCAATTGCGTTTACGTTTTAATCCAGTAAGTCAGGGCATTGTACCGAGATATTACAACTTACCCCAAAATTACCTATTTAGTCTCAGGAATGGCAAACTTCAGGCATTATTTGGCATGTCTGTGTGGTGCATGTTTTTAATAAAGAGGACGAGTGAGAGAAAAATGAGCATTTTTTTACTGTAACCATGATAATAATGTTCATCTTAAAAATTTCACTGAAATTTTGTTAATTTTCTTAAGACCAGCGACCGATTATGAACAATGTAAGGTAAGAAGGTGGAGGAATGGTGCTGGGTCCACAACATTTCGCGGGGAAAATAAAGCCAAGAAGTTACAAAAATTATACTTAGAGTTAAAAATAAATTTTGTAACTCTAATTTGCCTTTTTTTCTCATATTAAGATAATGTTCCATTAATAATCTACATATGTGACTCTCTGGCCGGAAAATTTGTGCAGTCGTCATTGCATTAAAAGTATTCCGAACAGCCACGGCCTAGAGTGAAAAAGTTTTTGACATTCAAGGAGATAGGATTCAAGCTCTTGAACCTGGAATCAGTGACGAATGGGAGTGTGACAATGGAAAAGTAAGCGGTTGCTGTCAGCGAGGCTACGGTCGGATCGTTTACTTTTTCATGTAAAGCGGATCAAATTAAAAACCAACTACCGATGCATTCGGATTAAGTGGGCATCTCGTTTTCAGGTCCCAGCCACTAACCCACGGCCCTCCCTTCGGAGACAGCTTTTCCCTCGATCGAAGACGCAAGCCGATTTAATGTGACCGCGCTACCGCGATTATCGAAAAACGCCCTGTTGACACGTCTTGCGAATCATTTTACTGAAGGCTCTGATCAGGGCCCTTCGAGAAACGTTAGCCTCGTATGCTGCTAGATAACTCGAGCATGGGTGAGGTTCAAAACAAATTTAATAAACAATTCTACTTGAGGTGTGCTCTGTACATTTCATATCCCCGACGCGCCGCGCATTCGTCGCCCCATTTGTCTGGCTCATAGAAACTGACGGATACCACCTAGCTCCTCCTGGTTGCGTTTTTTAATGGAAAGTAAAATCTTGAAATTTAATGCGTAATATTTTATGAAATTTCAAAAATTTATGTGATTCAAAATATTTTTCAAAATTAAGTGCCGAAATTTATAGTCTTTGCTTCGATGTGTTTTTCAGCGCGTCTAGTGTGCCCTGCTCGGCTCCTAAGAAATATGTTTCATATCTATCACACCCTCGGAAAATTTAATTAAATATTTCGCGGAAATAGGCACTACACAGTGCACTGGTAAAAAAAACCTCTTGGACCAATGCCGCGGTGCATTGACTAAAGAGTGCAGTTTCTTGTCGCCGGATTGTTGTTTGAAACAAGAGTCTGGACTCTTGTTTCAAGCAACAATCCGGCGACAAGAAACTGCACTCTTGAACCAAGAGGTTTTTTTTTTTTTTTTTTATCAGTGTGCTCCTTAGAAATTCCATTTCACTCGTGCAACCCTGTCCGGAGGCGGCAACATTGTGAAGGCATGCGACAAAATCCGGGACCGCTCAGCGCCAGTCAAAGCAAGCATGAGCGGTCGTTGAAAAAAAGACTCGGGAGGAAATTGCATGTTTGTAAAAGTAACAATATCAGTTTTCGGCTCACTCCCCCAAACAGTTCAAGAACACCTAAGGGTCGCGGGAGCCGCGCGAGGCGGGGGGGGGGGGGGGGGGGGGCTACTAGGCGCGGAAGGGGCCCCGCTTGCTCTTGACAATGAGACGCGGAAGAATTAAGTCTGAGAGGAGGGCAATCTTGTTACGAGGCATAATGGAGGCAGGTCTCCGAAATCGTCCCATTGTCGGCACGATTGTTGCACTCCTATTGTGCGAAAAAACCCAATCTCCGAGGTATTGGTTACCTAATAACCGGTTGCCCTGCATCGCGAATCCGCCGACAGAGCGGTGACACTCCTGTGACGTCATTCTCTCGTCATCCATTGGTTCAGTAGCCTTAGATGATCCATGGGCCCCATTGCGCCCATTCCCCGAAGATAGTACCGAATTTCGGAACTTTGGAGGTTTTACTGAATTTTTCCCGGAACTTTTGAAATCCTCGAAACGTTCCGGATCTTGTGCGTTTTCCGGAACTTTCTCGGACCTTTTGAAAAAATCTAAAAAGGATCCTGGAACTTTCGACGGTCGAACACGGAGAAAAAGAAACAAAACTTCTGTATACTTTACTTTTTGTAACAAAAAGAAAAACGCTCTACTTGAAATTTTGCCTCCATTTACGTATTGTAGAACCCCTTGTTCAGTATTTGGTCACATTTAAAGCGTCGGAAATTTACACGTAGGGTCGCAGTTTTGAATCAGAAGTGTTTGGGAATTGTGACTTACACTGGTAAAAAAAACCCTCTTGGTTCAAGAGTGCAGTTTCTTGTCGCCAGATTCAAGAGTCTGGACTCTTAAAGTCCGCTTGAATCATCAATTGATGCAAGATCTGCTTGAATCAATGCAAAATCCGCTTGAAACAAGAGTTATTCAAGATTCTTAAATCCGGCGATAAGAAACTGCACTCTTAAGTCAATGCACCGCGGCATTGGTCCAAGAGGTTTTTTTTTTTACCAGTGTATATTTTGATTCGCAATTTACTATTACAATAAAATGGGTAAATCTCTTATTTTTTTTAAGTTGCATGGGTTAAGCTTTGCCGCTTTTGACAGTTACTAATAATCGGTGACATTCTTTGCAGTTATTAAAGTATTCCGGAAAATTGGCACTGATTTTGCGGCGAGGGCCCGCTCTCCCCCGACAGTGATGATTGATCGTGCAAGAGAGACGCTTCAACATAACTTGCTTATCACTATCTAAATGCTTCCGCCGGTGCCACGGCTCCGAACTTTCTCCCCTCGGAGCCAGTGGCGTGGCGTGAATGGTCGATTATCGATATCTCGCCGTTTGAAGCTATGGTAAAGAATCGATTACTGGGGTGCTCGCTACGAACACCCTGATAATCGATCTTTTCACATAGGTTTGAGTGGCGTATCAATCGATATATCGCAAAGCACGCCACGCCACTGCTCGGAGCGGGGATTCATGCGCACACGCGCTCATTTCGGCAGCAACGGCTGGAAGTAAAGAGAATATTTACGCAGCTAATGACGATGTTACTAATTCTTCATCGAGCTTAGTTGAGCGTCGCGTCGCGGGACGACGCGGACGTCATAAATCAGGCGACGCGACGCCCCGTCCCTTCCCGACGCCGCCCTCGCAGGGATGGAGGGTCGCGGGGGTCCCGTGAAAAGGCTTCCTTGTTTTCGGCTCCTCTACAGGCTAAATTTAATTTCGTCCCGCGCAGCGCAAGACCGCGGAGGTAATCGCGGACACCACTTACACATTAATAGGGAAATTTATTCGGCCGCGTGATAATTGGCCCGGCAATTAAGACCTCGAGCCTCTTGGCATCTGGACGCATTTCTGCCCAACGGAACTATGTGCATTATGACGTGAGCCCTGTTGCGCATGTGTTCTGATGTGTCTCAGGGCTCATATCGTAATGTACGTAGTTCCGTTTGGCAGAAATACGTCCATCTGATATTCTGATGAGATCCCCGACCGCGCCGCGTCCTCGCCACCGAGGGGCCAGAACCTCCGCAAGGGTGCAGATTTAATAAATCTCAGATGAATCTTATCACTGGACGATTAGACAAACGTCCGGAGATAGTTCGCTACGAAACAAAATACACTTTACTCAATTTGTATGTTGGGTCGATTTTGCTAGTTACAGAATCCGTCGCTTCCCCCACGAAGACACGTAACTATATTCCAAGGTTGCCATATTTACTCGAACAATGCAATTTTTTAAAGGATGTGCTTGTGCAAGTTTTTACCATTAATTTTTTCTGATTCCTGCACATGATCAGAGGAAGAATCAGGGAAATTTTCAGTCAGATATGCCCAAGATTCTTCAGGGGAAATTCAACTTACGAGTGGACGTTTAACGACATTGAAATGTAGTTACGTTCTTTAGTAAAAGAAAGAAGAATCATGTTTGGATTTTAAAATTGAAGATTGGCGGAAAAAAAAAATGATTTGTTCAACCGCCAAGTTTCTGCGCAAAATATTAACGGAGATATCTCTCATTGACGAAAGTGGCGCATGACATGGTACCGCCGTAGTGTACATCATGATTTCTTCCACCTTGGTTTCAGCCGTGTTTCAGTTCGATCAATTAGTGCAATTGTGTGTATCACTGAGTGATGAGAATAAGATGGAAGGAACCATGATGTGTAAAACAGTAGTAAATGATGTCTTGCGCCGTGTTTTTATGGTCGAAAAATTGTGAACGCAGTTTTAAGCCGCTATAGCTAGGAATAAACCGAGTGATCATGACCGGAACCCCTGCGAGCAACTATTACTACTCCTAAGCCGCTACGGTTGCCTATCGAGATATTGAAGGCGAACTGGTCGGAACAAGTTAGAAACGATGTGAGTGGAGTATTCAGCCAAGCGGCTATGAATGAGTCAAGTAAATCCTGCGAGCAACCATTACTACTCTAAAGCCGCTGAAATTGCCTATCGAGGTATTGAAGGCGAACTGGCTTGAGCGAAAGACAAATAATGTGAGAGGAGTTTTAATGCCACGAATAAAACAGGGGTCGCAAATTTGAAATGTTGGCTTTTGAGGACTCATAATTAAACCATTTAATGGTATTAATGGGATCTCAAAGGCCGCAAAAGCAATTTGACACTTACAGGGAGTTGGTTCCATATCGTTAGTCACAAAAAATGCCAGCAAGTTCGGGGAGAAGTTAAAAAAAAAAAAAAGTATCATATAGCAAATAATCAAATTTCTATGGGGTAGTGAAGTATGGCTGAACTGAATTTAATCCCTTCATCGTAAGTACCATTCCTCTAAGTTCTGTAAAGTAAGAATCGTCGTAAGAAGGGTACTTTGCCACTTGCTCTCGCATTTCTAAAATAATTTTTTAGAATGATTCCTGATTCCAATTTAACATCCTCCAGCATATGTCCATCTGAGGTATTCTAAAAACACGCGACTTTCTACCGGAATCAGAGGAATTTAAAATACAGCATTTATTTCGGTCCAAACGTTCCGACCGGACATTTCAGCGGCTAGCATGAATGCGGCTAGACCAGGGAAACTTCTTCGTAGGATTGAAAATAATTTGGGAAGAGGAATTTTTATTTCCACGCGCGCGCATCCCGAAGCGCACGCGATGAGTGCGCGCGGCGCGCCGCACGGGTTCCGTAACTGAGTTGCCTTCGAAGGAGGGAAAATTTCGAATTTGGAAGCTAACTCCTAACGAAGCTTTTCCTTTCAGGCGGAGAGCTGACAACCCGCTGCAAAGGAATGTGATTCACGAGCGGTGTCCAATAAATGTCCACATTCCGTCCACTGTCCCCGGCCAGGACCCGATTTCATTCCAATAATTTAAATGTTGACACGTAATATTTACATTTGTTTACCTCGGACACGGTCCTTATTCATCGCGACCCATTCAAGTATCGTCTCATTCTACCTCCACTTTTCATTCTGGTTTCGTTTATTTTCTGTCTCTTTCTCTCTTTCCACCAATTTTATTTCATTTTTCCCGCTGGATCTTCTTCCTTTTTATTCGAATAACTGTCCAGACTCATTCCAATTCATTGACTTCGTTCTTTCATTTTGTTTTTGTTTTTTTACAGCAGTACTCATTGTGCCCTTATTTGAAAAGTTTCTTTCGAATGCATAATTTGCTGACAAGAAACTTTTGCCAGTGTTAATGATTCTATTCCATTCAAGAAAAAACCTCTGAATGATTATTGCCTCTATCAGGATTTAAAAGTCAAATCAGCTCCTTGTCGAAGAGGTTTCATTAAGACCCGGAAAAATACCACATCATGGAAAAGTATGTCGTCAAATCATTGTCAGCTAACAAATTAAGCATGAAATCCAACTTACATTATGTAGCTTATAGTAAAGGCCACACGCATTGCATACAGGTTCCCCATTTTGATTTCTCCTCCATAAGGTCGTTGTCGTTGTTTTACAATTTGCACAACTAGTCCCTGCTCTCCGCGCGGCCGATTGTAATGACTGCAACAAAAACAATAAAACAAGATTATTTTAACCATATTTTTACGATGTACAAATGATCGCGGCTTCGTAATCAATGGTAAAGGATCAAATAATTTTGAAAACAGACTGGTAAATGAAGCCTCAATGTGAGAAAGATAATATATCAGACAAAAATTTGGATAGGAATACAAATATTGATTCTATACCCTTCCTCCCAATATTTCACAAAAAACTAAGAGGGGTTAACCATGAAAAAGATAATATGAAAAATAAATTCACCATCGATGGGAAAAAACCAAAAACTAAGTTGCTTAAGGTAAATTAACATTGATCGAAAGAGTGCGGCTGGTGCTGAAATTACCGGTGGGATTCTTCTTACGCTGAGAAAATCGGTCCAAAACTCATTTTAATTACCGTACCTCCAAAATATAGTCTCGGTCCCGATTCAAGGAAGTGATCAAGACTTCAATTATTTTCCCATAACACTATCTGCGCTATTCGCAGAGGAGGTGGCGGTCGGAGGCGCAAAAGCAAATACCCTCCATCACGACGGAAAAGACGGCCTCACGGTGAAATAACAGCGGTAATAATGCGCTAATAACAGTAATTTCAATAAGGATAACAATAATAACAATATTTGAGGGATTTATTAAATGGCGATGGAAGCGTTAAAAGGATGTTTAGTAAAATCGAGAGGCTGGAAAAGAGGTGTATTGATTGAGAGTTGAGGAGATAAGCGATCGAGTGTATTGGACGTGAGGAAGATAATGCATAAGAGATGTGAGCGCGGTTGACTCATTGCTTGAAAAATTGTGTGTTTTCTTGATTGATACTACTTAATATTTGAGTATATTTACTGTGTTTTGGCTATGCAGGAAGGGTGGTTAACGTTGATGGAAAGCCTCATGTTGAGTCTTATAGCAATTTGAAATTGAGTAGAGTTGATGCGCCGCTTCAGAGGGCCACTCGACCATGGCTGCCAACTCAAAGTACCTAAGACTCAAAAGTCAAAAGCTCCACACGCAACATCTCTACTTAGTGCATTGTTGATTTTTTTCTCTTCCTTCTAATATTTTAATTTTACCTTTTCCGTTTCTTGATGCATATGTGTAGTGGTATCCTTCGTTCATCATCCGGAAAATAGGAAATGACAAATTTCGACCAATATGATAGCAAATATAAAGCGTAGTTACCAATTAGTATATATAAGAAAATTATCCTTCCAGAATGCTCAATTTTGCGGTTCACCTTTCTTTAAAACGTTTTGACACTAAATCTTTAATTGACAGTCCGGAATTGAACTTCGACCTTAAATGATAGAAAATTCAAGGTTCGTCTAGTTTTTCCCTGCCAAGAAAAGCACAGATACTAGATCCAGAAAAATTATCGTTAGTTTCATATTTTTTCATAAAAGAAAAATTATCATCACCGTACCGTGATTTGTGACTTTCCTTAAACTTGATTGAAACATTTTCTCAAAAAATCAAGAACATGTTGCCATTTTGCTTTTGAAAAAAGCAATAAAGAATTCCTAGCGCATGAAAGTCAAAATATGTTTCGCTCTGACATGATTTTACCCATCCACAAGCTTTAATCGTATACTCATATTAATAATGTCCTATCGGGCAACATCCTTTGATACGAAGCAACAATACTAAAGTGACGATGCAATATTAATAGCATTGTAGCCACCCAACAAAATATAAACATGTGTTGCCTAATCACGCCTACCAATTGAAGAACTGATTTATCCGGGCGCATTTGAATTATTTTCCCTCCATTATGAATATTACCAATGCGAGCACAATAGCACTTTCCCATGGTGGAGATGATGTATCGGACTCCCCGTAACTCCCCCAGGTCTCTTTGCGGTCAAGCCGCTGGCAGGAAAATATGATCAGGAAGCGTTTAGCTTTGATTTTAATTAAACAATCATTACTTGATTGATTTAGCCTAAAACCGGTGCTCTGAAGAATTAAATATTGCCTGGAGCATTTACGGTGAGAGACCAATATCCTTTTTCACACT
This sequence comes from Bemisia tabaci, assembly GCF_001854935.1. Taxonomy (NCBI): domain Eukaryota; kingdom Metazoa; phylum Arthropoda; class Insecta; order Hemiptera; family Aleyrodidae; genus Bemisia; species Bemisia tabaci. The sequence goes on along the minus strand of NW_017547261.1, from coordinate 4,979,737 downwards.
CTGAGAGGAATGTGATTAAATAAGAAGTAAACAGTTTTTCGTTCTGCTGCGGAAAATTTCGCGTTTGTCAAAGAACTGACTCATCACGTATAGAAAAAATTCATTTGTAGAAGCTTTCACGTCACATGCAGCGAGGTTTTCCCATTTACACAAAAAAAAAAAAAAAAAAAAAAAAAAAAAAAACCGCAACACGGAAACTTTTTTGCGATGAAGAAATTTTTGTCGTTACAACGAAATTGATTTAAAAAACCTTCAGCAATTGATATAAAAATGGCCTCCTGCAAAAACTTTACAACTACAAAAAAAAACAAATTCCGCTTTTATTACAAAACAGAATACAGAGGCACGAGTTCCGTTTCTTTAGGAGAGTGCATCTCCAAGTTTAAGCACGTTCTAATTTTATTTTTAAAGGCTTGGGAAGTTTCATGCTTTTGATTATGCGGGGCTGTATTTTGGAACAGATTAAAACGCGGCTAAAACATTGACCTGTCACGAAACATTTTCGGATGAATTCAGTTCTTTCCGTTTTCTGGATTTTTTTGTTCTTTTCAGAGATGGACATTTTTGGAAATGACACCGCACATGAGTTGAGCCCTTAAAAAATCAAAACGCTTTTAAGATGGTTTCCTTTTCTTTCTTTTTGCATGCGAGACAGGAGGTCAATTAAAGGCAATGCGGAGAATACTCCCGCGCTAAGGAAAAACGCCGTATGAGCCTTCCGGTATTGCCAAATTCTCATCAATAAAATGTAAATTTTCAAGGAAACTGTCGGATATTTTTCTTTAAATTTTTCAGACAGTTTTGTACCCAAATTGATCTAAAATATCGGAAAATTTCAAGGGAAAAAATGCATAATTTCGTCAAAAATACAATTTTTAATCCGGAGAAATTCGGCAACTCTTGAATGTTCATACGGCATTTTTCCTTAGCATGGCAGAATATAGGGACGTCGCGTTGTTGTCGAGGCGATTGCCTGTATCCCTTCCGGGTGCTTGGGCATTCAAAACTCGCGTCAGTCACAACCCTCGGGATGCTGGCGTCCCTCCCCGGGGCGCGGGGCGCGCTGGTCCTGGTTGCCACCCTCTCAACCCGTAATTCGATTCCGATTATGAGCTTATGCGGGTTGCCGAGCACGAAAAGCCAACCCATTGCGGGAGGGTCCCCGGCTAAGGGCCGAATCAGGGATCAAAAACGAATTAGGCGATAAAATAAATATAAATCAATCTGCTTGTTTGAGATGAGTGATGTGAGCAGGCTGGAAAAGAGGCGTTTGTCGGAGAAAGGACCGCCGTTTCAGAGCCGTGAGAACAGTGGCGTTTTCTCACTGAAATTTCTACACCACTATGCGGAAAGTAACCAATATTTCTGGTTCATTTCAGGAACGGCGTAAGCGTCGTTGGTCTTCTTATGTTTGAATGTGCTTTCATTATACGCCAGAAGAAGTTGCTCCTGATTGAAAAATGCTAATCGTGCACATTGCCTTCAATTTAATTTTCGAAGTAGGCGTGACAGTATCCTCCGTGCAGCAATAGTTACTTATTCGAGGGTTTGCGTCCACCATTATTGTCCACGAATCTTGCCGAACAATAAATGGACTACATTTTGCAATTTGGACCTATAAATTCTGGCTCTCCTGGAAAAACACTTATGTGCATAGGGAAACTAATAGCACATACGTCGTTTTTAAACCGGGCTAGAATTTATAGTTCCAAATTGCAAAATGTAGTCCAAATTATGTGATACTCCGACCTGCGTTAAAGTGAGGACTTTTTCGGTAAAAGGGCGTATGGGGCTTGCGATGCTGTTGAGATTGGGCAAGTTTGTGCAGCGTTTGCGACAGATAAAATCCATTTACAGTCGACTTACTTCCCTGCAAAAGTCAGGAAAAACGCAGAGCTGATTCAGGAACAAATTCATCGGACAACTATCGAACAAGTTACAACTATAAACAGAACTACGTTGCGCTTAATCTTAGCAGCATTGGAAGTCTCATACGTCATTTTACCGAAAAACACCTCAATTTAAGCTCTGCTTCGAGTCTATGATGATATACAAATAATATAATATATAATTGATATCTAATTCTAATGTTTGAAGGAGCAGGGTTTCCCTATAGTGCAACGATATTATCTTATACTTGGAGTAAATACTTTTTTTTATAATTAGGGAAGCTTAAGATTTTTGTGCGAGCTGCTTGTCAATGAATTCGATCTTCGATTTATCATTTACAATGTTATGGTATTTCAACTATTCACAGGGTGAACTTTTATGAAATGTCTTATAAGCCTCATTTTCTTTTTCAATAGACATTCGTAAATTTTAGATTTAATTTTTCTAGCAATATGGAAAAGCTACTCGTTTTGATTATTACGTTTTTTTTACAGCGATTTAACCTTTGACATTTCGATGACACTAATTTCCCCAAAATTGCGTATAGGAAGAAACAAAAGTGGAGAGGACAAGAGAATATCAAGAAGCGAGATAGCTGTAGATGAAACGATCACGAGGACAACATGAATTTGCCCCTTCTGTTGTTCAGAGGAAGAAGAACAAAATCGTTTGAATATACGGATTCGGGGGAACTGTCCAAAATTCTGGGAAAGGAGAAGCAATTTGAATATTGGAAGGCACTGCGAGCGTGTTGTTGGGGGTCTCTTAGAAGCGAGACCAGGAGATTAATAAGGATACACATGAAACCACACATCCAATTAAGAGAACGAAACCAGTGAGGAACCATGGGCCTAAATGAAACGAAGCGATGTACAACTTTTTTTTTCTTTCTTTTTGGGAGTTGGATCTTGTTTTACATAATTGAGCACGTGGTCCCGACCAAGTATGTCAACAATTCATAGTCTTTACCTGGTGACTGCTGTAATAAATTGTCAAATGATAGTCTTGTGGACTCGAGTGGCGATGTCTCCCTGAGAAATGTGGAGAGGGACATTCGGTGGGGTGAGGGCCTCGTCGCAAGGAGGCGGAAGGTCGGGTATACCCGTAGGTAGAAGACGTACCTACTTAATATCGAATAAAGAATAGAAGTAATAAAAAATGTAGACATGTAAGCATAGGCTGCGGATCTCGTTCCCGGAGCACAGGATCGAGATCAGCCAGAAGGATCGTGTCACATTAATTTCGGAGAGATAAGGAGGAGGGTCAAAATCTGGGTCTTAAACGTGGATAAAATCCCACCCCAACCCCTTGATGAACGCTTCTTTTGTTGTGTTTAAAACAAATCCAATTTTGTGAAATGGATCACAAATTAAAAGACGGAGCAATAAAATGTTTTACATTTTCTGTAAAATGTGTTTCTATCTGCCTTTTCATGTGATTCCACAAGCTCTCTTACTTTTTTTTGGCTGATCTCGATTCGGTGCAGTAAGGGATGAGCTCCGTAATCTATGCTTACGTGAATACGTGTGCTTGTTTTGTCGGGGTGGTTGTTGCTTCAAGTTATTGCTGATGTATTCACTAAAATACTAGGAATAATATTCTGTTCTAAAACGTCTAAACTCCGGAAAATTGCTTATCATTCCCGGAAACCATTATTTATATACGTAGCATCTGAGTCCAGTTTTTTCAATAGAAATATAATTATCAGATAAACAGAAGGTGAAGAGCCTGTATATAAAAGATTTTAACGTTGTGTAAATTTAGTAAGCAGTTCCACATACGAACAAGATATTAGGTCAAATTCCTTATTCGTGATTTGCAGTTTCCTATCCATGAGGTGATTGCCTTAGAAACAATATCTATCTAATGATTACACCGTGGGAAAAGACTCAAAACTGATATTAGACGAGTTTTATTGGTAGCTGAAGCTCTGCATCATGCAAGTTGCGAAATCGATTGTAATTTGCCTTTATGGCCGATACCTGATTTAGATAAAACCGGAATAAAAAAATATTTTCTCACATGATTGAAAACTAATTTATCAGAACCTCGTTAAAGCTCGGTTGCGTCGTCGTTCGTAACGGACCGATCGTGAACTTAATCAATACAATTTAAATTTAAAAGGAGAAGAAGAAGAAGAAAGGAGAAGAACAAGAGCAAGGAGCTTCGACTGGAGGACGCAGCAACCAATATGGTTTCATTAAGATACTTTTAATTGGTCCCAGTGCTAATTAATGCTTTCGGAAAAATTGTTCTTACTCTTGGGAACGGGCGAGATGATCACAGTTGGTCAGTGAGTCTTGGCCATGCCTGACGAACTAAGAACGCGCGGACCTATCGTTGCCAGTTTTATGTCCATAAGTTTTATAATGGAATTGAACTGGAAAAAACCAAGAATTCGTTGAATAGAATTTGCTGCTCAGATGCTATGAGTAGAATACCTGTATAGTGAGAGTATGGAAAAGTGTAAAACTCCAAAAATCCATCAAGCCTTCACCGATCCCTCCGCGAATAAAGCTAGGGCCTAAAAGGAAGCCAACAAATGAATTCAAATTATCCAGATAGATTTATAATTACAATTATTGTTAGGATCCGTTGTTTGTAAAACACGTATTTGATTTAGTTTTTGCATAAATATACTCATTTTTGCGGAAGGACGTTTATTCATGAACATTTTTGGCCATCTTGGTTTGATATTGGAATTGGAAGGTTGGCAATGACATTTTGTGTGTAAGGAAGTTGGCTGCCTTTTTTGGCTCTAAGCCTCTATGATTCGATCTATCCATAATCTCGATGTACAGGTACTCTCGCTATGAGCACTGGAAAAAAAACACATTGGATCTAGAGTCCAGACTCTTGAAAATATTGACAAGAAAAAATACTCTTGATCCAATCAGATTTTTGCTTAAATCGAAAGGAAATCCGCTCAAATTAAGAGGCTTGGTACTTGATTTAAGCAAAAATCCTATTGAATCAAGAGTATTTTTTCTTGTCGATGTTTTTTAAGAGTCTTGACTCTAGATCCAATGTGGTTTTTTTCTCAGTGAGGTCCATTTTTCGGCACTCGGGACTGTAATACTCGGTTGAATCTGGCAATAGCGGAGGCGGTTAACAGGTCTCGGTGGACGGTGGACGGGTGGACGTTGGTCGGTGGTCGGTGGTCGGTGCGGACGGGGGATTTTAATATCGGAGCGGGATAAGCGGAGCCCGGACGCCGCCGCGCCATCGATTAGATTTTCCCGGCTCGATTCCAACAGTCGATTTCGAGCGATTTAAATTACGAGATCGACCCACCCACCGTCGCCGCCCCACACCCCCGCCCCGGCCGCGTCCCCCTCCGCGCTCGCCGGATCTTGGTCAAAAATCCCAATTTCCCACCCATGAGTCCCGTGACCAGCCGTAAAATCCCTTAATTTTATTACAAGAACGGTCAACTCTGCACTTTTACTGTACGCGGCCCTCATATCACAATGCTTTTCTCGCGGTTCAACGCCGGCCGCGCCGCGATCTAATCGGGTTTCACACTCAAGCCCGGGTATCCTAGATCAAGTCCCTGATTTTGTCACTTGGCTTGGATATAAGGAGAAACGCCGTATGAGCATTCTAACGTTGCCAAATGCCTCTCAGATAAAATGAAATTTTGAAAAAATTATGTAATTTTTTCCTTGCAATTTACAGACTCTTCAGATCAAATTACAAATAAAATCCTCCGAAAAATCGGAGAAAGAATATTCACACATTTTCCTGAAAATTCTTGATTTGTCGAAGGAAATTTGGCAACGCCAGATGGCTCATGCGGCGTTCTTGCACGGCAGGATAGAGCACCTAGAATCCCTTAACACCCAGAATAGCGCCGCGTGAGATCCATCTCTGACTGGCTCCCGTTTTTAGACTTCGTGGATCCAGAGCCGTACCGGTGGAAAAAGGCCCGGATGGCGTGCACTTCTAAGAGGCCTCGTCCCCACACCGAGAGGCTGGGGGCAGGGAAGGGGTATTAAGAGAGTCCCAGAATCCTCCTGACTAATTCTGAAAAAGCTTCAACACTGTGACGTATCATTTTAAGCGGCTGTTAGTAGCTCGTTAAAGTTTTCTTACTTTTCTACCCGTTCGTTTTAGTCTCCGAAGAATCATCGATGTGTATCACTGAAATAATTGCAAATCTAACCTCAAAATTACAAAAAGGCGAATAGGCCTTGATAGACGATTACATTTCCGAATCAATTCCGATCAAAGTAGCATCAAAGTGTCGGGAGTCATCAGTCTTAAACTCCTTAATTTGCTTCATTTTAAAATGAAAACTTGGCAGAAATGTTTCCTGTGGCAGGAAATGATGAATGGTGGCACTCTGTCCTGATCTTACTTTGAACAAAAAAGTGCGGCCCGTCAAAATTTGATGGTAGATGGTGATCACCAGTCATCAGCATGTCTACTTTGATCGGAATTGATTCGGAATTTGATCGTCTATGCAGGGCTAATTATTTTCTTCATACCACGGAATCGTCAGTTTGTATAGGTAAGCGGCATCATTCCACAGCCATCGATATTCGAATGGGAGGTGTTCGCACAGAACGGCTATCCCGATCGTGGAATTGTGACTCCAGCATCTACGAGTCGATATTCACACACGAAGCAGAAAGGAGCATTGGGAAAGGTTAAGTGCGAGCGCCTGTTTCTAGGTATCGGTGTGATAGGCTCCGAGGCAGGGCCAACCCCCCGAGATGTCTCATATTAGTAGAGAGTTATCCATACTCCACTCGCGAGCGTTGCAAGTGTAAAAGTAATCGATAATTCGTCTTGGAGCACAGCCGCATTTGTTTTTAATTTAATTTCTCCACTACTAATTATAAGGTGGAGCTGGGAGTGAGCCGCGGCTCGGGCGTCAAGTATGGGGACCGGGGTTCGAACCCGAGACTGAGGCTGTGATAAATGTACGGGTAACGCCACCCCCTAACTAACAGGACTCGCGCCGCGCCGCGCGGCTTCGAGCGTGAGCAGTGACGTGGCGTGCTCTGCGATATATCGATTGATATACCATTTAAAGCTATGGAAAAAGATCGATAAACAGGGTGTTCCGAACGAGCACCTTAATGTTCGATTCTTTACCATAGCTTCAAATGGGGAAATATCGATAATCGACCATTGACGCCTCGTGACTGAGCGTGAGTATTGGATAAATCCGACAAATCATTTTTATGCCTCGCAGAATGCGAGAATATTGCCGGGGATCCTCGATCCGTTTCCATTTCGAGTCTGATTCAATAGCCGGCGGCGTGCCAACACTGATCGTAGCGCTTCTCCGCTTCCTCGCCCCTCGTCGCGGAGCGCCGTGCGAAAACTTCGCGAGATCGTAGCTTCATAAACTTGCATCCTGTTCGCGGCTATGCTGCGACTCTGCACGGAGATCGAATCTTCCATAACCGCCATCCGGCATGGCTCCTGCCCCCAAAATAATCTTGCTCCGAGTCACGAACGCTCATACGTACTAACATATACGATCAGTCGCTTTGATGGTCCTGCACATGAGTTCACTCGGTACGTATTTTATTCCTCGGAATGTATGGACGTATACGCTAGAAGGAAATATGTTACACGCAAACCCTGTCCTCTTACTGCCTTCAGAGGTTGTCAATTTTTTTTTCGACAAATCACAAGTTTTTAGGAAAATTTATGAGTAGCTTCCTTCCGATTTTTCAAGGAATTTCGTTTGTGATTTCATCTAAATTATCCGAAGATTGCAAGGAAAAATATAATTATTTTCTGAGAAGTAGTTTGGCATCATTAGAATGTTCATACGGCATTTTTCCTCAGCACGGCAGCATAGTTCCTTTTAGCATAAATACATCCATGTTGCTTTCCCGGAGCTGATGATGGTAGACTATATTCAGGCGATTCTTGATATCTACTCCTCTCAAGGATTTGAACATTTCAATTGCGCTTATTTCGGCTTCAGTTCAGATTCGTTTGATTATCTAAAGGAATAAATTTATGTCTGAACAGTATTTCAAAGGAGTAATCAAAAACATCCTTCAACCGAGTCTAAATATTTACTAGGAAGAGAGGGGAGAGAAAATTTTTTATTGCGATTCAACAATTACCCTTATATTTCCGCCCTGCAACCTGATTATTAAAATTGATTGACGAAGCGATAAATAACGAAGACAAAAGGAAAATGGAGCGAATCATAGCTTAAAACAGGTGATTCTTTTAGACAAAGAGAGGAAATTATGAACCAACTGTAGGGTCTCTCGTGGGCTGCCGTTAGTTCGTCTCCTCCTTTGTCTATTGTAAACACCCGCTGCCACCAATAGGAACTCTCCATCGTAGTTTTGTCAATTGCATCAAATGCAATAATCAGCTCGCTGGTGCAGCCAGACCACTTTAGCATGGATGCGTTGTCTTCTCGACTCTGATTGCGCGTGTCACCAAGTTTGAGGGAAATCTCGTCGACTACAAATTTCAAGCCCATTGAAAAAACAGTCAATCAGGCAGTGGACCAGCTAAACTTGCGACCGACCGTACCGAGGACGAAGATTGATCGTGTGGAGAACTCATGCAGTGACGCGCTCGCACGTTCCAGCGTTGTCAATCTCCCTTCTGTATCTCATCAACCCTCTATCATTTAAATTCCTTCCACAGATTTACAATACTGAGCAGGGTAAGAAACTGAGCAATACAGCATTCCGAAGATAAAAGTCATGGTTTTGATAAACTTTAAGGTAAGTGCGAATCAATCTTAAAATTTACACGACTCGCATTTTCTTTCGTTTTCAGTGCTTTTTCATTGTTAAACCATTGCAAACCCTTTCGAGCAGGATACATTTCCAAGGGGTTGCTCCTGAATTTTACTCCAGGTTTGCAAAAATCATCCCTTTTTATGATGCTACCCTAAAGATCTCCTTGAGCCTCCTTTCAGCATGATGTAGATCATATGGGGCTCTTAAAGAAAATAACTGTTCAAGGCAGTGGCGAGGATTGGATGATCGACTATCGATATTTCCCCATTTGAAGCTATGGTAAAGAATCGATTATTAAGGTGTTCATTGTATATCGATCCTTTTCCATGGGTTTAAATGACAGATCAATGGATAAATCGCAAAGCACGCCACGCTACTGCTTTATAAAAGGGCTATGAATACGACCCGAAGTGTTTTCAAACTGGATCAAAGCTGTGAGGGTTTAATCGAAGAATTCGAATTAGATTTGACAACGGGAGGGGCGATGGATTTTCGCGGTGGGTGAACTAGACTTTAATTAGATGTCCACAAGACGTGAATGGCAAGTCGCGGACATGTTGGACATTCGCGGAGGTCTACAGGCCGTCTTCGATTCTGCTGTCAGCGTCGTCTGTCAGCGTCAGCGCGGGGCCGCGCGCCACGGCCGGGCCCAGTCCCGGGGGCCCCGGGGCCCAGCCAACAGCTCTTGATTTTTATTACTGCCACTCGCGTCCCATCCATCTGTCCGTCTGCATGGCTACAAACCATTCCATTCATCCGTTCGTTCGTTCATTCATTTGTTCGCGCACTTGACCACCCTCCACTCCGCGACCATTCAAGTCTCGTCGCAGAAGCCCGGCTCCCCGCCCAACACTCCTCCACCTCTTTCGAGGACAGCTCCCAATGAAACTTGCGTTAAAACCTCGCTTCTTTCACGTAGCCCCGTGTCTTTATTTCCATACTAACCTTGAAAAACACGCACTTTCATTTGCTTTGGAGCTCAACTAAAAAAGCGAACAAATCTTTATGCCAGGGAAGCAAAGATAAGTCCTCCTAGCACCAAACTTTGAGACTCCGTCACAACATGATTGTGCCACCAATTTCACCGCTCCAATTCGCGTGAAAAGAGAGAAGCAACTGGGCTCTTGTAATCTGATGAGGTGAGAGGCAAGCTTTGGCTCAGATAAAAGAGCTTTCGGAACCTTTTTGATTGACAGAACCGAATAAGGTTCACTTCTCCAGACCAAAGTCCTTTTCTGCCGATAGAAGAGGTCGGTTTGCGAGACAAAGGGCCCGGACCAGTCCTCTAAGGGCGTCCACTGAACTTATCACTTTGTACTGAGGTTGCCCCAAAAGACAAGCAGAGAGGAGCTTGCCCCTTATCTCCATAAAAAAGTGATAATTATCAAATAAATTTGATGAAACAAAGTCATTAAAATGTTTGTGATGCATTCGACGAGAGAATGAACTTTATTTAGTGTCATTTGGGTATATTTTAGGTAAAGCACCGACTTGTCGCAAAAATATTAGGCAATCTGACGTCGCAGAACCTAATTCACGCTTTATAGTTATGTGTGTTGCATGAGCAATTGATTGAAGGTAGACCAGTGACCCTAAATTTCCACGATTATCAAGTGAGTGCTCTTGCATTCGAAGAGAAGCCAACCCTACAAGAAACGCAATATATTTGGACGCACATGTAACCGAGGAATAATTGGACGTATTTATGCTAAAAGGAACTATGTGCATAGGATTTGCATGTAACAGTTCCTTTTAGCATTAATACGTCTAATCTTATTTCATGATTAATGCAAGTAGGCCCCCAAGTTATTTTTCTGCTTTAACTTTAATAGATACTTTGGAGGAACTCCAGGAATATATAGTATTTCTTAAAAATAAGGAGAAAAAATGCTCGTGATACTTAGTTTTTACGCAGCAGAAAAACCTAGACATTCTTTTCGAAATATCGCTGAGGAGATTTACCTTCATTTCCCTTTGCTGGACAAGTGAGCACGTCGACATAAAAGGTGTACGAAAAGAATCAAGTGGCGCTTGATCGCTGATCGTGGAGCGATGACAAGAACAAGACTAAATAAAACGATTCTCTCGGAGGAAACAGGTTATTGGATTCTGATTTCCAATGCTGAATATTTTGAGGAAGCTCAGGATGACTTAGGGAGCAGGTTCGAGGGAAACATGATGGGTACAGTTAGTGGCTCGATGTGTGTTAAATCGTAGTTGTAATACATGTGCTGGTCGCCGTTTAATTTGTATTGAGGCGTACGAGTAATGAATACGAAGCAAGGTTTGAGGCAAGGAAGGGACCATAAAGTTGCTACAGTTCGTCCATTGTTGACGTATCGGACGGTTGGGATGAAACGAGCTTGGATGTTTTTGCTTGAATCTTTGCAACTGGACTGCTTTTAGGTAAATGATTAAAATATTGGGCTGTCACGAGTTTAAACACCATAATGATGCATGTTTTCTCTTTAAAATTTTACGAAAAACAAGATGGGCGTATTAATAAAAAAAATTCGACTTAAAAGTGAGGAAAAACTCATACTTTCCGCACACAAAAACACCGGAGTCTACTTAAATACTGCACCAAACATTTTACCTTTTTTTTTTTTTTGAGTTTTGCAGCTTCTATTCCTTTGTATTATTTTACATTTTACTTTCTTCGATGTAAGAATTTTCCTGTGTATTGATATATGTATGTTTTTTATTACGGGATAATATAGGTACTTTCTGTCAGAAGAGGAACGTATGCTAATGTATCAACATTTTCAGTTACTTGTCTGACGGATGAGTTGATTTCAATCTCTAATTTGGTCTGCAAGGATCATAGTTTTTGTCGCGAGCGAAAATTATGAATTAGTCGTTCACAAGGTAATAAAAATATTTATCTTTCCCTAAATTTTGATGGGAAACAATTTGCAGTGGTGCTTACTTCCTTACCCTGACCGGTGGTATTTTAGACTTATGAAATTTTCTTAAATCAGGGAAATTCCCATGTTGACTTAGACTATGTTTTGCCTCTTTTCTGGATTATATACGGGCTGGAGGAAGAATTACAGATACAAAACATGACCAAGGGAAAAAATTCTCTTCAAAAAACATGGGCCACTTTCACTGAAATCACTTCCCATGCTATCTCCCGGGTCCGCCGAACGGAACAAAAGGATACACTGGAAAAACAAAACACATTGGATCTAGAGTCCAGACTCTTAAAAACATCGACAAGAAAAAATACTCTTGATTCAATCAGATTTAGGCTTAAATCAAGAACCAAGCCTCTTAATTTGAGCGAATTTTCTTTTGATTTAAGCTTAAATCTGATTGAATCAAGAGTCCTTTTTCTTGTCAATGTTTTCAAGAGTCTGGACTCTAGATCCAATGTGTTTTTTTTCCAGTGTACAAGGTAGTGCCGGTGTAGCTCGTGCTGATGTGCAAAAGCATTGAAAATAAGCTGAAAAAAGGGAACATAAGAACTAAACTTTTAAGCGGCTGTGTTGAAATAAGTGTTGAAAAGTGGAAAAGGCTCAAAAGGAGTGAAAGAGTAAAAGACGGCAGCGCAGGTGCCTCCGGTGAGTCGATCCGGAGCGGAGTGTCCGGTCGAGTTGGTGCGGTCGCTGTGTCGTCCCGAGTCTGCCCGTATCGGGGATGGCTGCGACAACTCGTATGACGTTCGTCATAACATGCATCTGACATGTACCATAGTCCGATTATTCCTCCGCAAATCCCATGTATCAATGTCAACCTCCTCCGCAATTAGTGTCCATCTTCCGGTCAGCTCAAGTCCGTTTCCACACGATGATGTCACATTGTCCGCTGATCCCCTGCAAATTCTCGGACTCCAAGTCTGAGTGGAGTCGACTTTTCGGCCTCTTTCGCAGATTTTGGAGACACAATATAATGCCATTAAAGTGAAGTTGGACGTATTTGTGTTAAAAGGAACTATGTACATAGAGTGTAGATGCAGCATACCTCCTTTTAGCATAAAACACATTCAGTTCATCTGTGGCACAGCTTTTTTCTCGAGGATGGCCGTGTCCAACCCTATTCTTTAAGGAGGAATCTGAGTCTTTCGAGTTCAAAGGTTTATTCGAGGGAAAGAGTCAGGTCTCCCTTGGAAGATCTTGAGAAAATTGAACTTTCTCAGATGCATTTTGAAGTTCCTCTTGTACTAAAAGCCGTGGAAAAATTCTAAGGTAAACTCTATCGATGAACCTCGATAAAAATTTATAGGCAACTTTTTCCCTTTTCCGACAGTACCTATTTATGACTATGGAACAATATCGAGTTTCTGCAAACTGACAGTTTTACAGGTCTAAAAAAAACTTCGCCATTTTCGTAATTTTGAGGTTAGGTTTGCAATTTTCTTGATGCATTACATCATCATTACAGTAATCCCATGTCGAATTGGGAAAAACTAATAACACCAGTTTGCATATTTTGTACTGAAGAATGCGGCAAAGTCGCTCACTCACTTTTGCAGAAATTTTCAAATCGAAATCATTGTTCTGCCATCGATTTGCAATGAAGCGAGGAAAATGTGCTGGTTTAGCGGTTTTAGAACGGATTTTAGAGAGGGTCAGATCTTACTATTTCGCATTTTAAGGGGGAGGGCAGACCCACCAAGACTCCTCAAGAGCTACGTCCATGATTTGTACATTTTCTCCTTTCCTCGTGCTTACTACAGAACACATTCGAATGTAATTCAAGTACCTAAAAACCATTTCATTGTTCTCCGAAGAAGGAGATCCTTAAATCCCGAAGTCGGACTCGGATGCATGTTGGCGTTGTCCGCAGCGTGGCATCGGTGCGAGAGGTCTGTTGCCCGATCCTGATCCGCCTGACTGTCAGCGTCAGCGTCGCTCCTCAATTGAGGACTGCTAATTTCGCTACAATTGCGGTCGGATCTGGAAGTGGAGACGCGGCCAGGCGCGTATCTGCCTCTCCGTTGGCCGCGGTCCCCGCCGCACAGTAAACCGAGTCCCTCAGAGAAGTCGGACATTAATTTTTTATCAAAAACTTTACATTTTGATGGTTGATTTGTCAAATTTTGGATTTTAAGGGGAGGATCTGAAAGAGAATTTTACGAGGAAACCAATGGAGCCAATTTTGAAACCTCAAAGTTTGGTATAAATAGAGTTATGAGCTTTTGAAAGTTTCTAAATTTTGTCCGAGCTCTTGGATTGACTGGATCCACTGTGCGAGACGAGCGTGAGACGGCCTCCCGACAGTTGTTGCTCCAATTGGACTTGGCCCCCCGACTCGGCCCCCCGTTCTACGACTGCGGCCCACTACGGTCCGCCCAGCGCCGATTGACAGCTCCTTTGTGGCCGTGCCTCCCAGCTCCCACTTATCCCACGGTTGTTATGAACAAATGGAAGCCACGCGATAGCCCCGAATGAAACATGGCTAAATAAATAAAAAACTAAAAACACAAATGACCGAGGCTAAAAAGTAAATATTTTTAAAAGGCTTGCTAATTCCGGGGTCCATATTAACCCCATTTTCAACCGGATAAGAAGAAAAGAAAAGAATTGCGACAAAGGTTTAAGCAAGAAATCGTCGCTTCTCTCGTGAAGAACTTCACGAACATACAGACACAGCCGGGTAAACAAAGTAACCTTGACTTTACTTTGCTTACCCGCCTGTGAGACCCAAGTAATTTTTAACTTTAGTTCCCTTTTTTAAATGTTTTATTCATTTTATTCGGTTGAATATGGGGTTGTTAGGACCGCAAAACGTCCCGGCCATATTGAACATTTAACTTATAACCGTGGTCACGCATATTTTGTATTTTTTTCAGTATTGTTGTTATAAAATCTATAGGAAGTGGGACGGGGGAAAAATGAGAGAAAATACTTTGAATTTAAAAACTTGCGAATGTAATATGAGGCTGGGGGAGGCGGTAGCAGTTTAAAGCAAGAGTATTTTACACTGTTTAAGCTCCGCGTTGTGTCTTTCCCTCTGGAGTAAGAGTAAAAGTTTCCATGGGTGGGACTCCGCATTGTTATATTTTTGATACTCAACAAATGAATCAAAGCGTTTGCAAAATTTCATTAAAATCACATGTCTTAATTTTGATTTTTTTTTTAAGCCATCTAGTTTCATGTTCTCAAGATGTCTACATGCCACCCCAGAAGTTTTTCCGAACCTTCCTCATTTGAATTCCACAAACAAAATATTGCAGAAATTAGGAACATGCAAGCAAAACAAAAAACGGAGTAATATCAGTTCCGCCATCATTTTAGGTTTGAATAATCAGATCGAAGAAGCGAAACTCGAAAAGCTGTTCTGCTCAACCGTGCTTTTTCAAACTTTGGCAGCGACGCTGACGAGCAAATTAATGAAGGGGCGCCTCACGAGCGGGGGCGGCGGGGCGACAGGGGAGGGAAAACGCATTAGCGCCTCCGAATTCATAAATCGATTTGATTAATGGGAATCCATAAACGGAGCGGAGCGGGAAAATATCGGACAAAGAACAAAATAAAAGCGGAGCCCGGGCACGGATGAAAAGCGTAAAGGAAATTATAATCGGTGGCGGAGAAAGTCGTAAAAATCCCGCACAGTGATAGAGAGCTTTCTCCCGCAAGAGCCGCGGCAGGGGAGGGGGCAATTCGGCGGGNGGGGGGGGGGGGGGGGGGGAGTCTCGGTTATTTTGAATGGGCGCGTGCGTACCCCGATAAACATCTGTGATTCGTTATCTGAGTTCGGTTTGGGTTGGTTTAAATAATTCCGTTGTTGGAAGTTGGTCTTGCGTTCTGCCGCGATGGACGCATGCGCGCCGAGCGCGACTCTATTGATGGGCTAAGCGCCCCCTCCCCTCCCACTCCCTTCGCACCCCTCCCCCGTCCTCACCACGACGTGGCCCCTTCCCGTCGCCGCGACGCAACACGCATGCCTCGTTTCGCCGCGTCCCTCGCCGTTCGATTGTCATCGCGGGGGCTCCTATCAAATCTGGATCGGACAGAGCGCTTCTGGAGAATCCGTCCACTGCCGGCGCTTTGTAAAAAGAGGTAGGTATTACGCCTCGAAGGAAGGAAATTTTTTACAGGGAGCACTGCTGTGCCAAAAAAAAGCCGCGTGAATGTTCGAACGATGCTAAAATCTCCCTCGGGCTGATTATTGGATGGACAAATTGATAGACAAAGAAAAAAAAAGGAAAATGGAGCGATTCTCTCGGTGAAAGCGGCGATGATTTCAATGACCAAAGGCGGTAAGTAATGAACAAAGTAACGGCAACCCACAAGACTCATGGTCTCATCGAGTGTTTTATGGAAAACTTAATTTTTTTTTAGAAGTCACAATCATTTTCCTTCGAAATGCGGTATACCAGAAATTGGAAAGAAAAATGTTAAGTTTTTCAAAAAGATCGTATTTAATCTGAAGGAATTCGGCAACGTTTAAATACCCATAGAGGTTTTTTCTTTAGTATGGCAGAACTAGAGCCTCCGGTTTAGGATGCAGATCGAAAAAGGCCAAAGTTTCGGAACAAAAGCGATCTGGAATTTCCGAACTCGACGCTGCGCCGCGCCGGCTCGGTCATGCGGAGCATGTTTGACAAATTGCACGGCGTCGAAGTTGAGTCACGGAGCGGAACGAAGCGGGGCCGTTCGCTTATGACGCTCGCCATTACGGATCATCCCCCCTCCGCCCTCGGAGGCGGGCGCGGGGTGGGGCGGGGGCGGAGGGGGTCGCAGGGGAGCAGCGACCCGAGCAATATCGAAGAGCCGAAACTCGGCAATGGCTAATAACAGAAATCAGATTCGCGGGTAGTTGAACGAGATGCATTGCCGAGTTGAGCGAGAACGACGAACATTCGTTAGTTTCGCATTGGACTTGGGTGGTTTGGCTGGGAGGGCAGTGCAGTGGTGCAGTGATGTGGCCGTGCAGTTACGGGACGATGGCGCGACGAGCGGCTCGGCTCCTAACCTGCTCATCAACGAAATCGGCCCAATTATCTTTCCTGTTATACTTGGCATGGATGTGTATCGGCTGATTCCACCACTTCTCCCCCACTTCCATCCATCATAAAGCTCGATGCTTGCCATATTCATTATATTTTGAGTGATTTCAGCACAATCTTCTGCACATCCTACGTCAGGTGTTACAATATTGCTCTCGGATTCGAGAATTGTTCACTGCTCTGCCGGGGAAGACAAGCGGAAGCAAAAATGAAGGCATTTACAAGCGCACAATTTATTAATTCTTCTTCTTATTTTTAAATAAAAGAGGAGAAAAACTATAAAGCCAATAAAAAACACGGAGAAAAATTTGTCAATCAATAATATTCATACGAGAAGTCTCATTCAGTTAATCAAAAATAACTTTAAGCTGACAGGACGTCTCATTGAAATAGCAGAAACGCCGTTCAAAACGAAGAGATTTCCTGTATACTCAAATCATACTCGAAAGTCGTTAATTGGAACATATATTGACCTACTAGAAAATTTCTCTTCGTGAACCAAACATTACACAGCTTCCCACTTTCGTCACCGCTCAGGGCTCAAAATTTTGTGAATTTGTGTCTATTTTTTGTCTTTAATTCGCTTCCAAAGATGTTTTGTTTCTATCTAATTAATCTCGCTCGTATCTAAAAGACTTGACATTTTTACTATCACTTTTAGTGCTCCAATCTAGAGTACATTTTTCTGAATCATAACGTACCTAAAGAGATTTGTGTAGTCCTAGAATTCAAAGAGCCATGAAGCTCTATTCTCTTATTATATGGGGACGTTCAGGCACATCAGTTTGAGAAGGAAGGGGTTCTCTTCAAGAATCTGAAAACGGCAACATCTTTCAAAGCTAATCACTACCCATGAATCGCGGGCCGGCAGAGGGCGCCACGAGCGCAAACATAGTTTTTCAGAACTAAGGGCAACATTCATAGAAGAGCACCTCATACTTATTCGCCCATGCAGATTGAAAGTGAATGCTAACCGAGGTTCATGGAGAGTTAATGCTTGACGGATACGGATGCATGATAGCGTTGATCAAGTCCTCGAGTTGAATCGTTACATTTGACTGGTGAAGCGTATCTCTCGCGATATTAAAGTGCAGAATGGACATAATGACTCAATCATCTCTCTCCCTTTGATGTCTCGTAATGTTGTGCATTGAAGTTCTGAAATCGATTTCAAGTGATGATAGCTCTTTGAGTAATAAGATCAAGAACGACTAGCGGGTGATAATTTTTCTCTTGGTTTGGAACTTATTTGTATATCAAGTCTCGCCGGTGTCTTCCTGAGATCACGATGTACAGCATTTTAATGTACTGTAGCTTACAAATTACAGGAATGAGGTGAAAGTATTCGGCATCTTTTCTACACACAGAATGGGCGAGATGTAGTGAAATCTCCGTGATATAAGAAATTTTCCAGGATACAATTCATCATTTTGATTCCTAATTCATAGTTTTCGCCAAAATACCGCGCTAGAGTCAAAATTATGAACATGAATTAGCATTAAAATCCAACGGGCTGATTATTGAAATTAATAGACACAGTGATAGACTAAGAAGACTAAGGGAAAATTGAGCGATCCTATCGGTAGAAGCGGGTGGTTGGAAATAGAGAATGGGGAAAGGAATAAACTAACTGATGGCAACTCACGCGGAACTCTAAAGTTAGTTCATCATTTTTCCCCTTTAGTCTATAAGAACCATTTGTTTCAACCTATAGATTCGCTCCGTTTTCCTTTTGTCTTCTTCGTCTATAAATTTCAAAAATGAGCCCTCTGTCTGAGACACATGCAGTGCGGACATGCCAACAGCATATAAGAGGTCATTTTATCCGCCAATTGTATGTCGAATACAATTCGTCACAGTAGTTTGCACAACCTGACTAACGCTACACTCACGATTTGACCTTAATCTCTCTCCTCTCCATACGGACTGTATTTTCTCCGGTATCCTCTCCTCACTTCTCTCTTTGATTCTTGAGGGGTACAGAGCTCAATGTTCCTCCTCACCCCCTCCTCCACTTAGACTCAGATCTCTAAAGATCTTCAAGCGGCAATCAAGAATGCTTGCTCCTTGTATCGAGCTCCCAAGATCGGGCAGGAAAGAGGATGCTCTTCTCCGGAAGGACGGACGAAGTCGAACAGATTTGGCAACCACCGCTCGCATAGAATATGACCATCGCACGACTTATGGCCGATGAAAACAAAGACCCGGACAAGAAAATACCAGCACCTTATTCACCAGGAAAATTTTACCATTATTTATCATATAATAATTTGTCGAGCTGCAGTTCTGAGGCATGCGCAAACATGAATCATATTAACATACATTTGCCTCGATAGACTGTGCATCTGTATCGGGGTATTGTTGCTTGATAATACGAAACGTGAGAGCTGATTTTCCGCTGCGTTTATTTCTGACTTTTTATTTAGTGTCTCTTCACGTGCTCGACCGTTATCACGGGTTTGCTCTCAAGTTATAATTGCAAAAATAAACTTCGAAGGGTGATCAATTTCGGTGGGAAAAGAAAAAGATCGGATTCGAGATTTTCTATTTTTCCGCTCAACAGATTTTAAGGTAGACTCAAACTTTTGAAAATTCGTCGAATTTTGACTCGTGGGATCTGCCGAGGACTTTTAGGCGGAAAATTCCTGAAGTGTCCAAAAGGAATGGCTCAAACGGCAGCCTCTTAAGTGGATTGCATATTGCAAAAAGAAACCAGAAGAATTGCAATGGTGCTAAGATTGTGCATTTTTATCCTTTGCAATAAAATTACCTAACCATGAAAAAATATAAAATTTACAGGGTAATCTTTGTCTTTTTACAGTTAATAGTGAGTAAAATAGAGACTGTTAATGGATAATCAGATTTTTCTTTCAAGACCAAAGAAGTCGCTCAATTTTAGCAACATTGTAATGCTCCTGGCTCCTTTTTGCAAAATGCAATCCGAGTAAACCCCTGTGTCACACTGATGAACCATACATCGGTGATTTTAGCTGGAGAGAAGAATAATAAACTACAAACTATTTTGAATGCAAATCACATACTTTGTGATTATTAGCAATTTGCCAATACTAGGGTAGCAGGAATTGTAAAGACTTTGTTCTAGTCACATACCGAGTCACACGTCTCGAAAAAATCGGTTGGGCAGTCGCGAGTGACAAAAGGAAAACGAAACATTTCCTCGTTGGTTGATGCATTGATTTATCCACCGGATCGGTCGTTATGAATTCCAGTGGCGTGGCGTGCTTTACGATATATCGATTAATCTGTCATTTAAACCTATGGAAAAGGATCGATAAACAGAGCGTTTGTAGCGAACAACTTAATAATCGATTCTTTACCGCGGATTTAAATGGCATAACAATCGATGCATCGCAATTCACGCCACGCCACGGATGAATTCGGTTCACACGACCGGGACATTGGTCGGACCCGAGTGAGATGTTAGTCGTCGGCCCATAAATCGCCACTGACGAACTTGCTCGAGTGACAAAGCGCGGTAAGTGACCTGCCGAGTGGAAGCGATCGGGCAAAAAACGTGGAATCCACACCAGCCGGGGCCCGGGGGGGACGAGGGGGAGGGGGGAGCTCCAGGCGCGACATGAAAATTCTCCCCTGCTGATTAATTGGGGCGGGAGAGCTATCGATTCAGCGATTCAGCGAAAAACACTTGCCACGGCTCGTATACAAATCGTCGTCCCTTCGACGTAAGGGCGTGTCTCGATCCTAACGTGAGTCCTGTTCTCCGTGTAACTTGATGCTTTCCAGGGCTCATGTGGGAACGGAGATACGCCCTTACATGAGAGGAACGACGAAATGAAGAGTCACCAAACTAGATGAAGATCTCCGATAAAAGTCCGGCTTGATTGTTAAGGTGTTTCCACAAGCTCGCGGTCCCCCCGCGACGACTTAATTTACTGGGCAACTGCGAGGAGCGAGAGGTCCGTTTCCCGTTGCCAACTCCACCGTCCCGGGGGGAGGATCCGCGGACCGGCGGGCGGGTTTTGGCATCCGCGGAGTCGACAATGCGGCGGACCGCGCAGGTGTGACCGAGGCTTCGGATGCCAGAGATGTAGGTGTTAATTTAATACAATGTTACCAACTCTCCCGCGCTGCACAACGCACGATCGCCGCCGAGCCAGGCCCCGTCCGGACGTTCTGTTGGCAACACTTTATTTCTAGTACCCGAGCACGCACTGGCATTGGTTAGCTTGCTGATAAAGTGGTTACACGAAGAAGAAGAAGGGGACTACTTTTACGACTCGACTTTCGGTTCCCACGACTAATAGCCCATTCATTATTGGTCTAATTGGAGAATTCCATCAAATCGCCTCTCCTCGTTTTTCTTCGGTTTCCCCTTTACCAAGAAAATAATTCTTTTCTCAAAAAGTTATGTCAAGCAGATAATCGAGAATCATGCCAAAATTCAAAGATATCTCGAAATACGCCTTTTTCCCCCAAATTTTAATGAGAAAATACGACTTCAGGGTGCAAGTTGTAAAAATTTCCTTCGGTTTAATAAATTGATCCACTCAATTCGTCGGAATACCATTTCATACTTTCGAATGCATTTTCCTCGAAACACTGCACTTTTTACCTCCAGTCTTCTCCTGCCGTATAGTCCTCAAATCTTTCTCAAAGCATGGCACTGACTGTTTAAGCATGATATTTTGAGATCTTCCTCCCTTAATTTGCTGATAAATATGGTCATCGACGGTTAGGATTCGCTTCTAGTTCGGAGAAAATGAAATTTTAAGTACCGCTCTGGCAAACTTCAGCGTGGGAAAGAAAGAAAATCCAAACTCTCCATGATATTAACAGTTTAGATCGAGGACTCTGCAGAGCTAGTCTCTAAATCGGCATGCTTCCACGTCAGACTAACTCCAAGTGAAAGGGCATCTCCTTCCCTTTCAGCCTCTATCGTCCTATAATTTTCAATCGCTTAACCGGGAATAAAAGAGAGATTTAATTGTGGTAGGTCCTTCTAAATTCATCAAGTCTAAATGCTTCTGAATATATGATTCTGTTGTCGTAAATCATGATTTTCTTCATGAAATGCTTTTATGGAAGCTTTCAAGTCATTTTATGCAACGAAAAACTGAACTCAGTCATAATATAAAAATTTAAATAAAATAAACTGACAGCCTCCTGGAAGCAGCACTCGACCACATCTTAAGATGAGCATGCTGAAGCATAAAAAAATAAAATGGGCGCCTTAGTTTAAGAGGCAAGCGCGCGTTGTGGCGTGAGGCGTGCTGTTGGTCAGGAGTTAGTAATACGATATTTTTTTCCAGCCTCGAACCATAGTCAAAAATTAAAATAATGCAGCAGGAATTTTATCGTTGAAATCTGACGTAATTTGTCATAACACGCTGGAAACATGCGATGCGATAATGTGAAAGAACTCAATCAATCACTCGAAAATGCACTCTTGGTATGCAAGCACGCCGCGTCGCACAGTAGGTCGAGTCAATGGGAGAGGTCGGAAAAAATTTGGAAACTTGAAACGCTGATAGCTCCGTTTATACAAAACCTTGAGATTCTACAAGAGGCTTCATTGGTTTTCTTGAGACTTTTTCTTCGAGAATCACCCCTTAAAGTTTAGAATTTGACGGAATATACATAAAAATTTGCAGTTTTAGCTAAAAATTTCATGTCCGACCTCTCCTCGATCCTTTGTGCGCCGCGACTATAGCATCGTTACCGATACCGGTTAAACATCTTTTAGGCCACAGTTCATTCTGGTTTGAATGTCACCAGTGGCGTGTCGTGCTTTTCGACGAATCGATGGATCTGCCATATAAACCTATGGAAAAGAGTCGATTATTAGGGTATACTTTAACAATCGATTCTTCGCCGTAGCTTCAAATGAAAGAATATCGACAGTCGATGCTTCCCGCCTCTCTTTTGAATGTCACATGCCTTTTGACCTTCCTCCGAGGCAGAATACGAAGAACATAAATATATTTGTCAGCCCAAGGACTTGTTCCAAAAATCTATTGTAAAATTTTACATTTCAGGAAGAGACGAACATTAATCCGGCGGAGGCCATTCAACATCGAGCTAGATCGTTTGAGATTGGGATGATTAGGTGAAATTTCGAATTTTTATATCGCTGATGGGGATAAAGATGACTTAATTGTCATGTTGACTCATTTAAAACAGATAACCTGATGTGATTTTAATGGGAGACTGTGGTTTTACATTTTCGTAATTAGTTATTGATTTGTTTTAATGTGATTTGACACTGCTCGCTCTAAATATTTACCATCTGTAGTTCTTATATTTCCAAGTTTCGATTCCTCTTCATCATCCAGCTGAAAGAAATGTAAGCCGCTGTTTTCAGAAAAAAAATATTCCAAATCACTGACTTTTTCTCTCACTAAGGTACGAATGAGTAGTGCTCATTTCATTGCGTTGTTACATTATTGGATCTACAAATTGATTTTAAGATTCTTGCGGTGGGATTTGTGGAGTGAGCAGGAATCTGTTTGGCAAACGGCAAAGCTCAACTTTAAAACGGCCCAATGTCGCACACACGCTAAATGGGCGCTCTTGATGTACGGGCCAGTAGGTGCTCACGCTGAGTACGAACAACGAGAGTTCTTCGTCGATATGGGGATTGGCATTCTAAAAACATACAAGGTACCTTGTAGGTAGCGAAATTGAAACGATTCCACGCATTGTTGCTAAATCTTCCACCGACCGGTTTCACTGGTGAGTCAGCTTGAAAAAAATACAAAATCCACCTCAATTACTGTACTCTGCGATACTCTGTCGAGATAGAATGTATCACGAATATTTCGCAAAATTTTATCCAATACATTGCGGAGTTTCTACAAAGACTTTCGATTAATCGCTTTGACTAATTTAGAGCATTTTGTTTCAAAATTCAATTATAAGGACATTTGAACATTTTTTAGGGAAAAAATTCATAGCTACCCTGAAAATAGATTATTTTATAGGACGAAATTTAGCAACGTTTGAATGATCTGACGCGGCGTTTTTCTTTGGCCGGCCGATGTAAGCCTTGCGTGAGTTAAATGCGAATTCGTGTTTTAGTTTTTCTGCGTAAAAACTATAAAGGACAATAGGAAATTCTAAACCTTTCTCGAAAAAAAATAACAGAAAAAACTACCAATTATAAATTTTTTATCTGATGTTCACTGTCAACAATTTCCTAACACGATTTTGTATCTATGAGCCATTTAAGATTTAAGATATTTTGACAGGGTGATGCAGCCGATTGTGTTTACTTTAACATCATTTCGGCACCCGTAATTTAACTCGATCCCATGACAATAAGGAGGATTCTGCAACACAACGATAACAGAGTAGGTGAACCACTTTTTAATATGGCAACGTCTGTGCGAAACAGTGCTGCACTCAGTATGATGGCTCTATCTGACGCCACCAGCTTTACGGTACGTTTAAAAATTACAGGTTCCGCCGCATGGTTTGAATCCCTTCAGTATTCCGGTTCCTGATTTACTCTCCAATATGAGTTACGACACTTTTTACGGGATAGTTCAAGAGACTCGTGCTCCTAGCGAGTAACAGTAGCAGGCTGCAGCCGCCACTTTTCACCCGCCATCTATAATCATCGGCTAAAGAAGTCATTTCAATATCTCAGCTTTTAATGCGGCCCCCGCACTCTCTTCATTCCGCATAAAAATTGCACGTTTCAACTGTTTGTAGGAGGACTGAAATATACGCGGTGTGCTTGTGAATGTCACGTTTCCAACCTAGATAATATTAAACGCTTGAAAACTTGCCGGGAAACCATTAATGCTGCGAATTGAAGAGGAGTCTCAGTTAAGTATCTACCACTAGTATCTTGGCCATGGTGGAAGCTTTTACTTTCGGGACTTCAGCATTCTACTGTTGACTTACCTACATGGTTGATGTTCAACAACGTGTTGGCAGTTTCGTTTTGCAAACAAGCCGAAAATGGCCGACGTTTGGGAAAGTTGTTTGGCTCATGACGTCATCCGAAGCTCATCATCGACCATGTAGGTAAGTCAACAGCCGAAACAAGCGTGATGACTGTTACTCCCTAATAATTGTCCATAAGGAATTGTTGAAACCCCAAAAGTAAAAGCTTCCACCTGTCGCTAGGAGGCCAGTGGAGGGTCTCTTGTCTCTGGAAAATACCGAGAGAACTGGTAATAACTGGTATTTTAGCCTTGTTTCCGCATTTTCCTGTGTTTTCGATTGTCGTTTCCGTTTCGGGCTGCTTTTACATTCTCTTTGTTTTCCACTGAATTTTACACATTAGCGTCCTTTATCAAAAATGAGTAATTTTATGCAAAAACTGAATAAAATAAGAGCTTTACAAGTGACATGGGTCGTAACAATTATTGTAATTAAAAATCACCCTGGATAGTTTGAATCTATAGGTTGGCTAGGCCCTTTTAGGCCCTATAAACACCATGATCTGGCCTATCAAAATTACCCTCAAAATCAGAGAGAGTACGACTTTCTCTATCTGGTATTGGTATAACTCACCGAATTAGAGGCACCATGCACCGAAGTACAATTTCTCCGAGAGCTGCGACAACGCAGGCGCCAAGTCCGCCCTTACAATTTATTGACGGACCCATTTGTCGCACTACCCAGGAAAGTGAGCCAGATTTGGCCGGAGCAATTTTTTCTCCGGGAACGTGTTCAGTGTCACTCGCAGCTACGGCCGGTGTAATCTCCGCGGTGTCAAACCTTGTAAAGACCGCACGACTCCTCGCCGGAACCCTCTGTTGGGCTCATAATTTTCTGCGTTTCGAAACCAGGAGGCCACGTCCGCGAACCGCGACCGAGCGCCGGCCAAGAATTGTTGGCCTCCTTGATCTCGTATTAATTAGAGGACTTGGATACGTACTCGCCTTCGGATGGGGCACAAGAATGCCAGCCGTATGGCATGGGCATTGTGCGAGAGTCCCACTTCTTGCCTTAGCCGTGATTGAGTCAAAGGCTGCGGTATAACGATTCCTAAAATTGAACTACATTTAGCATTGAGGAACGAATATTTCGGGCTCATACATGAACCCACTTAGCACATGCATTATCTCAATAATTAGTTAAAAACAGTAATTCCGAGCTTTGTTCTCATTTTGAGAAGGAATCATAAGTATACGCTTTGACTACCTTCGTTTTCACTCTTTGTCACAATTCCTCCTAACACTGCTGGTTCGATTTCTATGATTTTCCCGGTTATAGACAAGTGATTCTCCTTAAATAATCCCGCTCCATTCAGATCCCAGAAATACAACCCATTTTTGTAAAGTTTCTTTAGTTATTCTTTAGTTTTTTAATTTTTTTAAAGTATTTTTTAGTTTTTTTAAAAGTTTTTTTTAGTTTTTTTTTTTATAAGACGTGACAAAGTTGCGGTTTCTCTCATTTAATCAGTGTAAATATTCATCTTTTGTAACAATTTAATGAAGATTTGTCGGAACGAGTTTCATAATTTAGTAGCGGCCAGGGGAGCGCAGGAGCGTACCCCCTGTAACCTCTAACAAAAATACCAGCAAAGTATCATCGCATCTCTCATGAAAATTTCAAGGAGAGGACGTTAAGCGTTTGAAAATTGGCTCACGGTGTGTTTAAGCTCAGCGGCATCTCTCCGAAATGCTCGTTACTCGGTATGCCGTGGTGGTGAGTGAAGCTCAAGTGCAGTGGCACTAGGACTCCGGTCCTGTCAGTGCGGACCAGCTCCCCGCCTCGCCTCGCGCCTCGCGCTCCTTCTCTAAATCACGACCGTGAATCGTGATAAAAAATTGACGTGTCGTGAGAGCCTTGTATTCTTAATGGTAACGTTGCTAATTCAGCTTCTGCAGAGCTCAGATTCGAGGAGCGACGCCGTTGCCGCAACCTACGGAAACGCCCTCGAAAGGAACGAGAGTTGCCCGCCGAACGTGGGATTTGATAGTTAGTATGCGAGTCTCTGGACCGGGTTCGTAGTCGTTCCTTAAACAGCTATTTTCCTCGAGGAGGCTCCATATGATGGAGATTGTGATTCAGGGAAATTTAACAACGCATTTAACGTAACATCGTTCGGAAAGAGCAATTTTTATGAAACTCGAGTAAAATTCTACGGCTCACGGAAAAAAGAGGCAGGGGCAGCACAGAAAAAAAACTTCGTGCGTGGGACCCGAAGTTGGGGTCATATGAATCTTTGAAGTTTTCGGATGACACCTCTAAAAACTTGAGGTCGAGCTACCGAAGTTCGGGTCAGACATCTTCGGACGTACTCCAGTACATACCGAAGTGGCTCGACGTCTGACCCGAACTTCGGCAGCTCGACCTCAAGTTTTCAGATGCGTGATCAGAAAACTTCAGAGATCCATATGACCTCAACTTCAGGTCCCACGCACGAAGTTCTTTTCTCCGTGATGGACGTGGACATTTTCAATTAGTCGTACTTGTACCCCAATACATTAGGTTAGTCCTGTCATTAGATCGTTTAACCGCCTTTCGAACAACGCGGAGGTGCAGATACGGTGTATTGCAGAGAAATTAGAGTGACAGTCTGTGGGTAGACATATGATGTTAATGTTTTGGGATACCGTCGAATTAAGATGAAAGTCGTATGGGCCCTGCCACACGGTCTATGCTTTCGTGGCATAGGACGCATTCTGAATATACCAGTGGTACATGAAGTGGTAGTGAAGACGTCGTAGATATACGCAAAAATAATGTCTCCAAATGAAACTTGTAAAGCCCATCGTTCTATCCCAGCGCATCAGTATCGTCGGTTCCAATAAGAATGATTTTGCTCCATCGCGCCTTCAATTTTGCAGATGCACCACGGACATCCATCGAGCATGAATAGTTGTATCTCTGCGCCGTCATCAACGCGCGATGATATGATATCGAGAGTACATCGTTGGATTTTCGTGGAATTTGAGAGGAACCGTTTTAGATTTTGAATACGTACAGATGGAAGGGAATACCCTTACAATTTTAAAATGATGACCACGTTAATTTTCAATTTTTCCAGCTTGAACTTATAAGCTGTCACCATATGAAGACACGTTAAAATTTTAAACACTAAGATTAATGTTTTTTGGTAATTAAATTTAACGCAAACCTCAAAATTGTGTTAAAAGGAAAAAAAACTCACTTGACTAAGAATCAGAAAAATGTGTCAAAAGAAAGAAAGAAAAAAAATTAAAATTCGCAATTTATCTGGATCCTGGAAATAAAGTAACTAGGAAGTATGCTATGTATTTTTCTACAGCGTCAATCGACGCGCTCGAGTCAAAATGGCGGATGGGGGTACTGAGCTGCGAAAATTGTGCATCCTCGGAAGGAGGAGAAAACTAGAAAACGGAAACAGAGCGCGGAGCAGCGAAGCAGGAGAGCACGCAGCAGGTAATTACAGATGAAGATTTATGCTGCGACCACGGCAAAAAAACCTCGCGATTGGGAATCGGTGAAGAAATTGTGTTTATTAATAACAGCGATTACGCAGCATGAACTGAGCTACTGGTTACCAGCTTGTTCACGTAATATTATTATCCACATAAATCTTCCTCACTTCTCCTTCTTCGTCTTCTTCTTATTTTTCTTCGCCACTTGCCTGGTAGTTCTCTCAGCTTCCGCTGCTCATGCGTAGCGCTGTATTGAGAAAAATCAACAGCGCCGCGGATTTAAATAACAATCCGAGACACCTCGTGATAAAACGCCACGAAACGTTGAGGTAACATACAAATCGATAATAATCTTGCAACTTGAGAAAATGGCTATTTTTCTCATCGTTACAAGAGTACCTTACACCATTTAGCAGCGTTGTGCCGAATCTGAATGAATGTCTCATTTAATTAGAGCCATTAATTAGAAGTAGAAGTGGATCTGATGCTGTATGTCTCACCAAAACATGGAAGGTGTTTCTTTTATTGTATACAATTAGGTACTGTTGCAGCATAAATGTATACAGATTATTTTGGTGATATATAAAAGTGTCGGTCGGTTATGTTGTTGAACTACTATGAAACAATAACATACACTGTACTTAAAATCATAATTGTCAGGGGAAATCAATTTGGAGCACTTATCTCATTCCGACCGACAACCACATATTTGTACAACACCAAAATGATTAGTGTAGAGTTTGACAACATAAATCAACTAATTTTAGTAACAATAAAAGAGACACTGCATGTTTGTACTGAAATGTACAACAAATGATACTATGCTGATTTTAATTAATGCCTCTAATAAACTGAGGAATTCATTCGGATTCGGCACATGATTGCAAAATCGTGAGGTAATTTTTTAACCAATAACAAAAATAGCTATTATCTCAAGTAGTAAGATTTTTAAAAGGGAATGTAAAAATATGTTAAAAACGCATGTCCCAAATTTCTATCTACTTTTGGTCGTTTTAAAGTATTTTTGCTTTTACTGCGGTTTATGAAAACAACAGTCAAACATTATCATTTTTAGAGGAAGAGATGTCTTGATAAGATACGTGTTTTGAGCGGCATTGTATTATTGGTCGGAGTGGGTTTCAGACTTTTTTTTTAAATTCTGACGATTCTTAAATTTTTTTTTTAAATTTAATAAGTATATTAATTTATCTGTATCCACTTTTGTGTGATAAACCCCGATATCAGGTTGCAATAGAATTTATTCATTCTGTAAGGAGTCACCAAATATTCTCAAAACTGTTAAAACCTGGTCAGCCCCAAAAACTTGGGGCGTAACGTGCGAGAAAGAGCGTTGCGGAAACAGAGCTTTGCGGAGTGAAAAGTAGGAGGCCGGTGAGTAATGCTTTTCATAAACCTCCTGAAATTACCATACGCATATGCGGGTTTTGACGTGTGCGCAGTGGTCTTATCGGGCGCGCGAATCAAAGAACGGACACAACTTTCTCGCGCGAATTAAATTTATTATTCACTCAAGGAAATAAGTCATTGGAAAATCGTACGAACTCGTGCCTCCTGCTTTCCCGCCCGGAAAGAGGAGGCAAGGTAATCTGCCGTGCTAAGGAAAAACGCCGTACGTACTTTCGAGAGTTGCCAAATTTCCTCCGAAGAAATATTTATTTCTGAGGAGCGTTGTGAATATTTTCTCTCGAAATTTGCAGATATTTTACACTGAAAAAAAAATTTCGGTGTATTTACTGAGAAAAAAGGAAAATTACCAAGAATTCAGGGTTCTATTTGATCCCAGTTCCTTCTTGGTAAAATTACCATTTATGGAATTGGTAATTTTACCGAGAAATCTCGGTAAAATTATTGAACTTCCTCGGTAATTTTACTGGACCTTGGTAAAAACGCCAATATTTTTTATCGACTGTGGTAGAATTACCGAGATAAAATAGCAAAGTTACCGGGAATTGATTACCAATAAAAGTGGTATTCTTACCTGAAAAAAAAAACAGTAAAAATACCGGTTTTTAGGTAAGCTTACCAGTCTGTCTTGGTGAAATTACCAATAATTGGTAAAAAAAGTGAGATGGTGAAGGTACCAACGGACCTCGGTAAAAACGCCGAGAATTGTTTTTCAGTGCAGGTATTTTAGATCGAATTACCAGAAAAAATGTCTAAAAAATTGAACGGAAAATATTCAAGAGTTTCCCTGAAAATTCGTATTTAATCGAAGGATATTTGGCAACTGACGAAGGTTCATACGGCGTTTTTCCTTAGCGCGGTAGTAATCGCCGTTGCGTTGAAAACAGAGGCCGAGTTTCAATTCTTTTCGAGTGATGTTCCTCTTATACTAATTAGGAACATGGCACAATACACAATGACCCGGACGACGATGAATTTCACGTATTTTCGGAGGAGCACCCGTAAATATTCATGCATAAAAAATCAAGTGGTCGAGCTGGCAGGCGCCTTGGCGTGAAGCAATTATTTTCGCATTAAAAATTCAGCGGAGGGAGGGGGGGGGGACTCGAAGGAGAGGAACTTAGCAGAAGAAGGATTTTGTGGGTCTTAAGGTTGCGGACTGCTACGCGGCGATTCGTAATTAACGTGAAAACCTAATTTAAATATAATCCTCCGAGAAAATGGGAAAGCACAAGCATCCGAGCGGATCCTCAACGGAGAGATTATGAAATTACCAGGGATCTCCACTGCCTGTTTGGACATCTGTTTACGGTGTTTACCGATATTAAATGTAAAAAAATAAAATTGCTTGTGAAAGCGTCTGAGTTTACTACAATTTTTAAAAATAACAAAGATCAATTCAAACTTCCTGCCTTTCTTGATTTTTTGAATGGAAAACAACTCAACGGCAATTCTTAAAAACTGTCGTGATTTTTCTTCTCTATGCACCGAAAAAAGAGTGAAGTTGATTTAACACTCTGAATGTAAAAAAAAAGTGTGAGAATTCACAAAATGCTAAATTACCCGCTACGGCAGTTAGTTTTACATCTTGACATCGATAAAATAACTGTTGTAGCAGTTAATTCAGCATTTTGTAAGTTCTCGCACACTTTTTTTACATCCAGAATGTCAAATCAACTTCATTTTTTTTCAGTGTGTGAAGAAGATTCTGCGGAAACTTCTCGGAATGATTTCGATTCGTTGTCTGTCATGAAAACAAAAATAGGAGCGGAGATTTCCGAACACCGCAGACAAGATACGTGATTGCGGACTCGCACCGGCGTTATTCTTTACAGAGTGAGAAATGTGACTCTTTTTTGAATGGTTACGAGAGGATTTTCAGAGGCTTGATGGATTGCAGCGGTAATTAGGAGCTTTTCATTGCTCGCCATGGAGCGCCACGCTCATTCTCGGAAGGGCTGACATTTGAGGGATGCTCGGCACTTGAGGAAGAACACAGGAGGCAAGCGGGCGAGGACGCAAACAGGAGGCACGATTTGAATGAGAATGCTCCGAGTAACGGCGCACAGTCATTGGACGGGCCGAAATAAAAGGGGGCGTGAAAAAAGAAAACAACCGGCATGAGCTATTGATTGCCCCCTCGAAACGCACAACCCCCAGCCCCCCGTTGCAAGATTCCACAGAATAACCTTCTGGTTGGAGTAGCGGCTCGACGTCGATTCGGCAACTGGGCTTCGACCCCCAACCCGCTGCCGCATCGGGGGTTGAAGTCGCGCTTTGTTGCCGCCGAAATCGGGACTCGCGACAATGTTATCGCGCCCCCATCTTCATCGCGCACCCCTTCGCCAGTCGGTTACACTCCGCCAGGGGTGCCTAATAATCCCCCATTTTTGTTTACCCCCTCGCGATTTGGTTCTGGTGTCACCGCTAAGCGATTGGAGCACATGCTGGTCCTAGTTCCGGCTGCTTCCTGCTTCCCACCTCCGACATCCTCCTGGTCAATTGGACGTATTTTTGCCAAACGGAACTATGTGAATTGAGATGTGAGCCCTAAGACCCATAAAAATGCGTGTGTCGAGGATTATAGTAAAATCAGTCATTTTGTCAAATGCCTAGGCAGATAGTCAAATATTCTTACTTAGATTGGAATTTTTTATTTTTTCCCCCTAATTTTAGTCAAAATAATTCGTTGCTCCTATGGGAAAGAATTCTTTGTAAAAATATGCAGCATACAATGGTATTTTAAGCGAGTTTTAGTTCCTGAACGCACATTTACCATGAAATATTCAGAACGTCATAAAGACAGAAATTTTAAAATTTCAGCATTTAAATGTGCGAGAGGCATTTGAAAAGGAGGGAACAAGACGAGTCCGCGGAATTGAAGAGTTGAGCTCTCTGTGAGTGAACTCCTCGCCATAAATTTACAAAATTCTGTGAAGTGTCAAAATTTGACTACCCGCCTAAGGCATTTGATAAAATGCCTGATTTGACTAATTGCCTTTGACGTATGCATAACAGGGCTCACGTCATAATGCACACAGTTCCGTTTGGCAGAAATACGTCCAGTTAGGTCCATACAAAAAATATCAAAGATTCAGAGATTGAGCCGGAATGAACAGCAACATTTTTATATGGTCTCGCCAATGGTTATCATAATTTTGAGATATAACAACACAAAAAATATCGCTACAAAGAAAGACTCGTGTAACAGTTAAACAATATTCCTGATTCCTCGATGCGTCAATAAATATCGGTAACCCGGAGTCGTTAAGCAAAGGGGTAGGTACTTATAGCAGAGCAGAGTGAAAGAGAAGGCTCGTTTGCTGATAATCAAGCGAAGGGGAAATGAAAATTAAAGGTAATCCTAATTAGAGATTGGGCGTGATACAAGCGGGAAATTTGAATATAATTGCCGGTAATTTTCAGAAATAATAGGAGTCTATTTTGCGAGGCGTTAGAAGAGTGAAAAATAAGTAGTAAACTTCTCCTAATTACAAATAAATCATGGTTATCTTAATAAACATTTACGATGCTATTCATGTAGAATAAATAAGAAACAAATCTAATTATTTATAACAGATTTCTTGACGCCACGTCGTGTCGTCTATACTCATTCTCACCGCTAGCGCCAGTCCATTTCTCACTGCACCGGGTGGAGTCAATAAATTATTGAGGTAATATTTAAAGCATAGTCGCCAAGTTTACAGCAATTCTCAATGATCGATAAATTGAATGTATAATTTCACTGCGAGATTATTTTACACATTCTCAGTCGACTTCATCATATTTTTATCTCCCCAGCGGTTTTTTTGAGTCGTTCGCCGACCATAGACAAAGAAAGTTCGATCACTTGAGTCGAAGTCTGCCATTTCAAACCAGTTAAAATATTCGGTTGATCAAACTGAATTATTGATTCGTCAAACAGGAGCAGGTAAATACTGGGATATCAGATCAATTATGCTAGAAAAAGAACTGATTTCAATTTAAAGTTTTAGCAGAAAACGGACCCATTACACACAGTTAAAAAAAAAATACACAAGCTTAAGTTTATACGGGAACTGGGTCAAATGATTTCACAAGCCTTGTGTCAGCGTAAAAACTCGCACACATCCCCGAGTATATACTTGAACAGATTTGTGTTAAAATAGTCCATACTTTGATATTCATACACATCATTGTAAATGTTTTTTAAACAATTTTTTCCACAATTTTTACTCGTGTTCCAGAAAAAAAAACCCAACCCTGTGAATAAACACACAAAAACACCGAAGTTTATTCCTAGTATTGTGTTTTTAGAATTAGTCATTGAGTTTGAATAAACTCGGAAGTTGTCGATTTATTCCTAAACTCAAGAGAAAAAAAATACAAAATTTGAGTATAAACGCTGATCATTTGTGTAAATTCAAGCGAGTTTTTTTTTTCAGAAATATGCAAGGCTTGTGTAAATATTTGACCCAGTTCCCATATAAACTTAAACTTTAGTTTTTTTTTCACATCGTTGTGCAAATTCCACTGAGCACAATGGAAGAAGTTAGTGTCCCTCCAACAGTTATCAAAGAATTTCAAACATCACAAATTCGTATCATACTCATAAAAAAATCAAACAAGTTAGACTATAGAAACAAATCTTTGGATAGAAGATAGCACTACAATAGTAAAGGCATTCTTTATCTATCGAATGCTCAAGTGTTCAGGAAGCAATTAAATAAATATTCACCATAATCTTGAAATTTATTTATTCAACAGTGCATACATAGATGCCGCCAAATGACGGCTATGATGCATGTCAAAAAGCAGGCTGTGTTAAAAGATTAAGAAGAACAATCACCTATAAGAACTCTTTTGAATCTTATGCATTTCCTACTAAACAGAACGTTTTCAATTGATAGAAAATTGCTACTAAGTTACCTTCACGAGGTAGATCCTTAAAATCATTAGGAAGAGAATTATACATCTGTACACAGATAAAACGTGTCCGAAAAATTTCTAGGTTCCGTCCGGATGTACGCTTCTCCAAACTCGACAGTGTTGCCATGTGGCTACACTGTTAGAAATTTTAGAAGATTCCGGGGTAAGAATCACTCTTACTTCGCCTCTATTTTGCCCATGGAAAAATCGAGTGAAAATACGAACGAGTGACCGACGGCGCGGAGGGAACAACACTCCTGAACTCGGCGTGTAATGAACCCCGACCACAGGGTGCTAATCACCACACAAAGGAGTGATTTCAGGAGAGGTGAGGGGAGGCTCGAGGAAGGGGCAATATGCTGCTACAAGAATTCACGCGACGCTACCGCGCAGGGTTTCAAAATTTCACGAAATCACGCCGATAGTGCTATCTGTCAATTAATGACTGAACTACTTTCTACGACATACTCAGCGCACGCTGTCAAATAGACATGGAAGTTCTTGCCATGAACATTAGTTACGGGTTTCTACAAGTTTATCACAATTGAAATTCGGATTACCTTAGTAATGACAACATTAACCATTTACCTTAGATCCTGCGACGATTTGTAGCGTAAAATTCCGAGCGCTCCCGTGTGGATTTGGACCCGAGCCGCGTTGGTGATAGTCCAGTGTTCTGCCACTGAACCTCGAGGGTCGGATGGTTGATAAGGCTGAAATCACGCCTCTTATTCTCATGGGTCGCGTTTGTGCAGTAGTGCGCGCAATGGCGCACTCTCTGCTCGGGGTGAAAATCACTCCGGGTAAAAGTGGGGAGTTAACAACTGATTCGCCGCAGCGACATTGTCTCGCTATGGCGGCAATTCACTTTCATGGAGAGTTCCGAACTCCTCGACGGAGTGATTTTCACTGCGCATCTCAGGTCACTCCGCATTTCACTACGGGTTTCCCGAAAGATTTTTAACAGTGTATGCTAGTTGTTCATTCGTCTTTCCATTCGTAATCACTATAAATCACTAAGTATAAGGCAGCGGAGCCTTTTCGTAACGATGCTATCGTTCAAACAAAATAAGTATATCACGCAATGGAATGCTTAATACGTTAAAAATATACAACGGAAGAACACTCGACCTGGGTTGCACAATTCACTTGGACATGGGTCTCGCGGATCGCGCACGCTCTAACTGAGGATCATGGGTATCTGCGTTGCGAGACGGGGACTTACTGCGCATGCGTGAACCAAAATATATACACAACCACTGTGTTTTTACACACGAACAATGAGCATTAACACACAGAGCTGTTAATTCGTGCACAAACTCGTGCACTTTCATATATTTGTAGTGTGTTTCTTTACATCATTTCAGAACTTAATCATACTAGTAGAGTATTTTTTCTCCCAATTGGTTAATTTATTTTAACCCACAGAGGTTCTGCTGCCCAACCGTTTTGAGTTTTTTTCTCGAGATTGCCTGTGTTTTATTTCTCTTTGCACCATGATGTTTTAGTCTACGAGTGTGCAAAACAACACCGACGTAAGAATATTTTCTTAGGACCGTAAAAACATTCTCTCTCGTTAATGAAAAGAAACACAGAGTCGTGATATTATTGTGCATCTTTTCTTAAGAGCTCAGAATATGTTGCAAGTGTTGTGTTTTTATTTTGAAAACACAAAGTTCTACGATTTCACTCAGTCAGAAGAGCCCTTGAGTAATTTTTGTAAGCATTTTTTTGTTATTTGTGTTTATTCATCGAGATTGTGCACTTTTTCTCCACCTCGAGTATTTTTACTCCAAGATTTTCAGAAGAAGTACACTGAAATTTCTAAAAACAACTACACAATAATACACAAGTCCATTTTTTTTTAACTGTGCACGCAGGACCACATATTATTTGTTCATTCCCAAAAAAACATAGCTCGTGAACCCTGAATTAAGGCTAAATGTATTCAAACGCGAGAATTATCCGCACTGGAAAAAAAAAACACACACACAGTGGATCTAGAGTCCAGGCTCTTGAAAACATCGACAAGAAAAAATACTCTTGATTCAATCAGATTTTTGTTTAATCAAGAGCCAAGCCTCTTAATTTGAGAGGATTTTGTTGTGATTTAAGCTCAAATCTGATTGAATCAAGAGTCTTTTTTCTTGTCAATGTTTTCAAGAGTCTGGACTCTAGATCCAATGTGTTTTTTTCCCCAGTGCGTTCACTTTGACTGATCGAATGCAAAAATTCGTGTCCGCATACTTTTACTTCATTCAAGAGTTTCGGGGATAGATTCTTCAGGGCAGTTGAAATGTGCCTGTAAGGCGTAATGAATCCGATTTTTGCCAAACATTTAAAATAGAACCAGTAATATTGCATAATGTGTTCGATACCTCGATGTCTGTTTACCTGATTTCCGTGTAAGTTCACTTAAAGAAAGACTTAGAAAAAAATGACGAATTATAGACCTCGCGCGCTGCATACTTGGTAATCTATTTCGAGTCGCATCTTGCTCAGTGCCGAAGCGTGAATGATCGATAATCGATTTCCCCATTTAAAGCATTTATAAAGAATGAATTCTTACACTGAAGAAAAAAAAAAAAAAAAAAAAAAAA